>VZTA01024101.1:92007-152859 GCA_013398855.1 Mohoua ochrocephala | reverse complement strand
TTTTTTTTTTTTTTAATAGGGTGGGAAGGAGCATGGTGTTCCAATACTGATTTCTGAAATCCATCCTGGGCAGCCTGCTGATCGATGTGGAGGACTGCATGTTGGTGATGCTATTCTGGCAGTAAATGGAGTTAATCTAAGAGATGCCAAACATAAAGAAGCTGTAACTATTCTTTCCCAACAGGTCAGTTTGGACCTGTTATCCCTAGGCACGTTTCGGTGCTTCCTGTGTTCTGCCTGTTGAATTACCTTGAATTTTAGTGTTTGCTGTTAAGTACAGTGTAATGCTAAGCTACAGTGATTCTTGAGGCTCTATCACCTTACACTTAATCCTCTTATGTTTTGCGATTTAGGGAGAGAAATGCTGGGTCAGTAGTGGTTCAGTTAAACACATGTATTGGCTAATCATTATTCAGTAGGGCTGATGGAAATAATTTTATTATATTACCCCACAGAAATAACTATTTAGTAACGTACGCTTTACTCTTGTGACTGAACAGCTCCAGCCAAACAATGTTTCTCAAATGCTTTGTGGTCTAGAATCTTCTTCCTGCCTCGCTTCCCTTTTTCAGACAGTTAACAGGTGTGCTTAATTCATCAGAAAACTTCCTCTTTAGAAATCACTGTTTGAAAGGTACTGGCATATAAGAAATTCAGGTAGTTTTGGTAGAGATTATTAGCTATAGAGCTGTACTACTTTAGTCAGTAAAAACTTCACTCAGATACCCATCCAAAATACTCAACACAACTGTAAATGTGTTCACAACAGTAAAATGTATTTGTTTCGGTAACCCAGCTCATCTTGGTAATCCTGCTGGGTAGCTGTGCAGCAGTGAGTAAATTTGTATTTTTCACTGCATTTTAGAGAGGCGAAATCGAATTTGAAGTAGTGTACGTTGCTCCGGAAGTTGATTCGGATGATGAAAACGTAGAATATGAGGATGAGAGCGGACACCGTTACCGTTTATATCTTGATGAATTGGAAGAAGGTGCAAATTCAAATTCTAATAGGAAAGATGCAAATGTGGATGTCAAACCCTCACAAGGTAAACCTTCTAAAATGTGTTACATGCAGTTTAATTCTGAAGTCTCAATATGCAAACCAATTTCTGGAAAATACTGTTTTTATAGTCATTGTAAAATTAATCTGCTGTCAATTCAATTAACCTACTAAATAGGCTGTCAGTTCATCTGGTTGGTCCCTCACTGGTTGGCCTGGTTTACTTAGGTACAACTGAATTAACTAAATTAACTTATGAACTTTTTCATGGTCATCTTTTCCCAAAGGTTGAAATTCAAATTTATTCTTACCTTTTCCAACCTCTGAACTAGGAGTTGTTAATTCCCCTTAACACTTCACGTTGTTGGCTTCTTCAGATACTTTTTTTAAATCAGAAAAGCAAAGAAACAGTTCCTTTTTTCCTGCCTTACTATGTTCTGCTAAAAACTTGTTAGCTTTAATTTTAGTAGTCATTTCAGCAAACACTCCAGTTTTTGAAACAAGGATCACTGATCTGTCCTTCCCAAGATTGCTTCTTTCCTTAAATAAATTTTCTTTTTAACTTGCAGTGTTTGATAAGAAGCCAAGTATTGACGGACATGAAAATGGAGACCTGGGGAATTCAGTTGAAGCTTCATTAGAAGACACTGCACCCAAATTAGCCCGTTCTGCTGAGTCTTTATCCTAAAAACAAACAATCAAAAAAAATGCCCCAACAAACCTGGACAGATCCCATCTTTGGGAACAATTGATAATCAATATTGACTGCTTAAAGTTGCATATACTAGTGTAGGTTGTAAAAGGATGATTAAATGTCAAAAGGAACTGTATTACTGTTGCCTGGAAAAAAGGCGGTTACCTCAGGGCTTCATTGTGAGCAATTCTAAATGTGGAAAACTGTCTTTTGCGTGACACACAGTAGTTATCTAACACACAGCATGTGAAATGAATTTCTTTTAATAATAAAAGAGTAATCCCACCAAAGCGAGGGATTTCTAAAATGGATAACCTCAGTACGTTCCACTTTTAATCTCATTGATGTCCCTAAGGAAGCAGAATAATTTGTGACCAGCCTAATTTTGACCCTTGGATGTTTTAAAGGGACAACTGATGTTCAGTTTGGTGTGAAACATGCTTTAACCTTAGACAGATGGGGGGAATACTTGTTCCATTGCTTCCGCGTGTTTTGTATTTAGGATTTTTAAACTGTAACTTTAAAAAACACTTTTCTTTTTCTCAGAATAGTGAAGACCGGGGCTTTTATTTGAGCAAAGACTATCAAAACCCACATAAGCAGTGGAGTGCTCGCTAATCATGATCCTTCAGCCCACGATAATTTCATGAGTGAGGTTTCTGGATTTGTTGTTTTTATTTAAATTCACCACCATTTGTTCCATTTGAAACTTGCTCCAAAAGTAGTTAAACAGAGTAGTATGGGGTTTTAAAAGTGAAATTAGTTGAAAAATTACTCACAATTAATGTGGGTCCTTTTGTATTTTTTTCTGAGCATCATCAATTTAGTGTTTGTTTTTGAATGGATGTGGTTACTGCTAATGCAGAGTTGTTTGAGTTGGTCATCATTAGCTTGACCTCATGAAATGACGAGTGCTTTTGATAGGTACTGAACATATTCATTTCACATTAAAATAATCCTTAAAGAAGTGGAAGTTGAGTGCACAGTACTTTACAGGAGGTTCTCGGAATCATATGGTGCCTGGCCCCATCTGTGTTATGTTGTGGCAGTCCTATTAACCTATAATTGTCTTACTGTTGAAGCAAAATGTTACTCCCTTTGTGAGAGCAGTGTATCTTCAAATAGTTTTTTATTGGTGTGCATCTAAAGGCCCCCGGCGTGGCTGCAGACGGGGAGGTTGAGGATGGTGTCGTGAGCAGTTTCTCCTGCTCCATTTGTAGCTCTCTTGGTGAGATGCAGCACACTCCACAGACAAGCTCTACGTTGTCATCGCACTTACTATTTCAGCATGCAGTGCCATCTTTCCTGTTCACTGCTCTGCAGGCTGTTGAACTGTAATGTGAAATGGTTTTGTACATTGAAAGAGGAACTAATGTGAAAAGACATCTTTGCAAGTGTTAACTGTGTGTAGGGTATAAATTCCTAAGAAAAAACCTCAAAGGCCTTTAGAGTAACATCAATTAATCTTACGTTCTAAGTTGTGATGTAGAACACAGTTCCTTTGTCTCTCCTAGGAGCACTATATATATATGTTTATAGAAAAAGCCTAAAAATGTATATACTTTATTCAAAGATTTTGCTATTTATAAATCCCTTAACTTCGCTATTTACACGATCATTGTGTGTGTGTGTGTGTGCGTGCCCGCGTGCATGAGTTCCACTTACTCAGTGGAGTAACATTATTTGGTTCATTTTTTATACTAGTGTTTGTCATACAGCATACTGTTGAAGGTTTTTAAAATAGTCGAGGCTGTACAGTTTTCACCGAACAGAAACTAGTATTTAAAAATAAAGCTGTGTGAAGAAGAAACAGGTCCCCAGGCATGTTTCTTTTTCTGAAGCTTCAGAAACTTGAGGACACATTGGCTGTGTGTTAGCAGATGAATCCACTGCCAGAACTTTTGCATCCAGATTTGTGTTTTTCCCACAGCTACTCAAGCGGAGTGCACTCTGAAACTGTCTGTGGCCTGGAACGCTCAATGTCCTCTCTGTCAGGAAGGGGTAGTTCAAAGCTAGGTAGTGGTCATCTTGTCTTTGAAAATCATCGCTGTGTGAAACCTTCCTGCAGTTCTAAGAAATTAGACTTGTCCAACTAGTCTTGTAACTTTTTTAAAAGACGTTCAATTTGCCTGTACAGTTTCCCTTTATTTGAGGGAAGGGTGAAATTTTTAATTTATTTGTTCTTCCTTACTTCTTGGCACACTCTGTTTTCTGTACAATGCATTGGATCAGTTTTAGCCTGAAGTGGAAGAATGTTTCTAGAGTTATTTTCCTAACATTCCTCGTCCACCAGTTTCACGTGATGCTGTGCTCTTTTCTTCATCTGCTGGACCTTTTCTCTGCTCTTACCTTCTTTATTTTTATCTCTGTATGAGATCAACGGAAGGAACAATGGCTGAGGAGAATGACTAGGAGGAGTAGACATATCAGGTAGCAGTAAATTATCACCGGATTTCCTCCCCGGCAGTTTTTATAATCTTTGTTTAGGAAGCCCTGGATGGGAGGATTTTGCTCAGACACTACAGTCTGTCTCCACGTACACTGTACTTCTTACCAGCTGATTTAATGTACTGGTTTATTTGCAATCATACTGAAATGCTTAGAGATTAATATTTAAACTGAGAAAAGTTTTGCAAGTTGAGATTTCCAGATTCAGTGGACAAATGTGTATTCTCCCCTTTGTCAGTAACTGGAAGACTCAGTCCTGCTGATTCCCAGAGGTTGAACGAGTTAGACTTGGAAGAATTTCTGAGGAAAGTCAGTGTTCAGACTTCATTTTTATTTTTTAAAGTGTAAAACAGTTTACTTGCGTGTGTATATATATTTTTACTTAAAAAAATAAAATAATATTCTAAAGATAATTTTGCAATTTTTTTTTTGGTATATAATTCCTTTCCTATTAAAATCTTCAGTAAGACAATTGTATTTTAAGCTAAAGGTGGGCAATGTTTGTTGGCATCTGGGACCAATGTTAATTAAAAGCATGTAAGATAAGGAAAGTGCTTTATGGCAATAAATATAACTGTGATCAAAGGTTGTATGTAGTATTTCCTTTGTAGAACTGTATTCTTGGCAATGAAGGGGGTTTGTATCCGTCTGAATATATGTTAATCCACAGTTGTATTGAACAAAATTCAGATATTTATTGTATTTGTCCAAACATAATTACATCATGGGTTACTCTCATTTCTGTAGCAGATAGAACATTTTGCAAAACATGTATACACCTAGCTAAGCTGAATATAATATATTTTTATTAGCCTGTAAATAAATATACTCTTCTGCATTGCAGTGATTTCTGCACCTAATTCAGAGTTGTATTTCATTTTCTTCTCTTTTTATATATAAAAAAGACCCAGCCCTGTGTGTGTCCTTTGTCTCTTAAGCGTGTAGTCCACCCCTGGCCAAAAAGGAAATAATACAGGGGAAACCAAAACGGTATAATGTGAAGTTTGACTCTAATCCAGTCTTGGATGACAATGGTTAGGGGCAAATTACATTTTTTAGAAGACACAGTTACAGGACATATCTCAAATTTCACTGAGATGCATTTTCTGTTGAATGTTTTTCAGTTAAAAAAAACCCCCAAACTTGCAGTGTCTGACTGTATAATAATGCCATAAATATTCTGAAGCCCTTGACTAGGAAGAGCTATAAGGACCCAGACCTGTCAAAGGGTTAAGTCATTTGGGTAAAATTGTGGAAACTGCCCGCTATCTCTCTTTTTTTTTGGTTGGTGTTTGTTTTCCATGCGTTATGAAATACTCTTTACTTTTCCACTGAAGTTACAAAACACTCATCTTTAAGTTAAAACTTTTAGTCCTGATATTAAAGTCTTTTTGTTCAGATTGAGTGTCTGTTTCTTGCTTTAAATTGTATTTTAGAAGAAATAATCTTTCACCTCTGCTTGAGTGGTCGTCTTGCCCTGAAGCATCGCGTTCGTCGGAATGAGCAGGAGCTCGAGTGGAAGGCAGCGGTGTGGTAACTGGTAGTAGTATAATTATGGCAGCGCTTAGGGATTTATTGGGAGTGTGTAAGCAGAGGGCAGTAAACTGTGAGCGTAGGAACTGTCTCAATAGACAAGGCTGAGTCATGTTGGATGAAAAGATGCAGAATGTACAATTGGTGAGGGCTGGAACTGTTAACTATTTATTTTTTAGCTCTAAGATTTTTGGGAGGGTTTAGATATGGGTGACTTCAGCAGATGGAAGGAAGAGGGAAAGGAGAGAAATCTTGCTGGAGTTGATGTGAAACAAGCAAAGGAATAGAGGCAGCTATGAATGAAGATGATAGAAAGAGGAGAAACAAAATTACTTCTTTATGTCACCTGAGGTCAAGGAAGAGCATTCAAAATTTCTTTGTGTCCCAATGTCCTGCTGAAGGAGCTCAGAGGCTGCTCCCAGTGACTGCAGTCACTCTGCATTTTTGTTTCCAGAGACCCACACGTGACAGAAGAGAAACACATCCTGGCTTAGGATATGTGTAAGAAGTCTGTTTTTGCTGGTTAAATCCTCAGCTCAATGGCCTGAAAAGAAAATGGGCTAACATATTTCCAGCTTGCCTTTATAAGCTTGAACTTACACTGCGATATTTGGAAAATATTATCACTTTGTCCAGCGTGTCTTTTCCAACATGACGCAATTCCCAATTCTTTAGAAGTTTCACAGTTGGAAGGGAACCGAGGAGTTGAAAAGTGGAAAACATGCTGACTTTGAAAGATAAATACTCAATCTCTTTGGATTTTCTTTTCTCATGGAGGCAGCTGTTGGTTTTAATGCTTCAGAGTAGCCTTGTCTTAGCTACACTCTTCACTTGTTGTTCCCTTCCTACAGACCTACTTCGGAATCTGCTCCTGATGCCCACTCCTGTGCAGGATGTGATGCTTCCAAGCCAAATGGTTGAAAAAGGCCAAGTAGTATTTTTCAAGGATTTTCAGTTCCTAGGTGAAAAATTTAAGTCATTGGGTAAATTTTCCACACTCCATACAAGTGTTTGATTCAATCAGCTGTCAGAATTATTTGGTGTCTCTTTGTCAGCCTTCTGCCTTGTGTGCTGAGACTTGTGTTTCCCAGCTGTACCTGGGAAAGCACCAGAGCTGCCAATGTTTAGAAGGCTCTGCTGAAGTGTGCTCTTCCAGTCCCCTGTGAGACGTGTGTTAGAAGTCCATCTATGGATCCCAGGAGAACTGGTTACAGTTTTTCTTTGTAACTTTCTTTGTAACTTTCTACTGCCGATAGTGATCACAATTCCTTACAGCGTTTTTGGCACTCTATTACTTCAAATTTCCTTTTTGAAATGCAAAAGCATTGCAGCCTTAGCCAGCCCCCCAGCTTCCCCTCCATCAGTTGTGGGGCCATCACCTCCCTGCTGCCTGGTTTTCAATGGCTGAGTCTCAGTCAGGAGGTTAGGAAGATGTAAATACAAATAAAGTGAAAGTACAGGCATTCACAGGCATGTTTTTATTGCCTGTAGTGCTGGAAGTCAGGGTGCTTGGGAGACAGTTACTGGGTGACTTTTCTGTTAAACCTGCAAGTGTTCAAGTATATCTAAATCTCTGTAAATCCTGATGATTAAATCTTAATTTACCTACGAACAGTCTAAATATTTGCATAGCTATTACTTCTGTCAAATGAAATAAGTCAGATTCCCATGAAAATATTTTTTCTAATGTTACTTTACTTGCCGTAGTCCAAGTGTTTCTGTCTGTCATCCATTTCTTTAGGGGAATGGAAGCATTAACAGTCATGCTGCTGAACTGGAATAGTTACATATTTGGTCCATTGGGCTTATGGAAATGTCCTTGACTTAAAAGCTTTCCCTTCCAATAAGAAATGGGGTGTCCCTGTTCTTTCCCTCCTGGAACAACCTATAGAGAGTTTGACGCTGTTGACTCATCTACAGCTAAAGGTAGGGGAAGAAGGTTGCTGTGGGTTGCCCATGCTGAATCTCTTGTAGAAGTGAAGCCTTCGTGTGATGTTCATAACTGCACCAGTTCCTCTTGGTTTAATTTATAATTTGCATGGTAATCTGTGGTTCTGTGAGAAGGGATTCCCCATGTGCACTACGATTTAAACCCTGCCGTGGGTACCCTCAGCTTCTGAGGGTGGCAGGTTTGGGCTTGGAACTGAGAAATTGACTTTTTTATATATGATAAATGGGGATTTCTTTATAGCGGTCAGTTGAGGGATACTTCAGGTTTTCTTGTTTATTTGACCTTCCTTTTCTATCCAGTGTGGCAGTTCAGGTGTTCTCCTAATTTGTGAGAGATGTGGGGTGTTATAAGACAACTCAGGAAGCCAGCAGAATTAGGGTGCTCCTTTAAGTGTTAATTGAAGTGTTATTTTAAATCCAGGTCACATGTTAATAACTTTTATTTTAAAATGAAAGACATGGCAATTCTATCTATTATGACCCCCACATCTTACTAAGTCAATGGGGTTGTCTTGAGTGGTCTGGGTAAGGAGGCAAGTGTGCTTGAGGCGGTGTCAGTTTTATCCTGTTTTCCACACCCAAACTTGTCTATTACTCAGTAATTGCAATTTGTGACCAGAATCCTCTTTTTTCGTGCAAAGTATTTGCATTTGTATGTGGTGCCAAGAGGGGGCAGCAGCTTCCTTCCAATCTTCCGCATTAACGCGCTTTGGGAAACGGAACCTATTGTTTTGTGGGTCGGTTGTTCGTTTTTATGTGGTTTGGCTGGTTGGTTGGGGTTTTTAAAAGTGTAGAAGAACTTTATTCATTAGGGCTATTTCCAGTAACATGTAATCTTAAAATAATTAACATCCAGTCTAATTGACATCCTGTAGCAAGTAGTTTGCAGTTGGCACATCTTACAGTTAAAAATTGTCCTCTCTATATATCAGCGAAGCATATGTCCAAACACACATAAACACAGACAGGTATAATTTCATATAGCTCTGCATTCATGACTTGCTAACAAACATTTGATTATCCCCATCAATTACTTTAAAAAATGAGTACTCTGCTCTCTTACAAGCTCAGAGACAAGCAGTGACATTTTTTCTCTCTTGTTTGTGGATGGGTTAAGGCTTTCCAACAGAAGGGATGGAATGCACTGATAAAACATGAAGTAAGATACCAGGTAGGTTCATAAATACTCCTGCCTGCACTTTGCCAGTGCCCTTCAATCATGATACAGAACCAGCCTTGTCCTGGAATCTTTGCTGGAACAGAGACTGCCCATGGTCATGTCAAACTGGTGAGGAGAAGTGGGAAAGAAAAGGAGATGACAATTGCATTTTGCTCTAGTCCAGTTTCAGACAGAAGCCTCTTGGCTGGAGAAAGAGGAAGGTCAGTTCACCTTGACCCACCATTGTCTTTTCTCTACCGGTACTCGTTTCCAATGACCACCAAATGATAGTCCAGCCTGCAGACCTTGTTTTTTGTCATTAACCAGGTGATCAGTAGAATGTTCAGAGACATATTTACGTCCTTGGTGCTGGTCCTTGTACAGTGACGCGGTCGTACTAGAAAGGGGGGAGGATGGACCATGACTTCCTATGTTAAAAAGTTACCTATATACATGAAATACTTACCGTAAAGGAGTATGAATGCCATCTGCAAGGTCTTTGTAAGATAGTAGAAAACTTATTGCAGCATTGTTAACAAAAGCATGGCTCTCTTTGTGGCGTGTCAAAAAAGGCNACGAGAGGCTGAAAGTGCTTGGATAAGTGTGTAAGAGAAGGTGCATGAACCATCCACAACCTTTGCACATCCACGTGTGACACCAGCATTTCCATATAACAGGCATGCTTTATCCAGGTCACCTTATTCAAATTTTATAAAACTGTCTGTCAGAACAGATGGTGTCACTTAAGGATAAAAAGCTTAGCCATAGATGTGAAGAAAAGCTGCCTCTTCAAGTGAGGTCTGCTAGCTCGTCTTAGTCTTTATCGCCCCTGTCTTTCCCTCTGTGACAGAGGACTTTTCACAGGTTTGTGGTTGGTGTTTTCAGAGGCCTTTACATTTTTGGATAGGTTTGATTTGTTGCTACAGCTCTGGACAGGTGGCAGCATATCTGTCTATCTCAGTTCGCCCATCTGTGATATGGTGTTTGCCTGGGCCAGAGAAATTAAGATGCACAAAACACATTTGTAAAGACTGGTCTCTAGTAAATGTTCAGGGGGTTAAATCGTTCAGACCAGAGGTGGGCTGGTGGGTAATATTTCTGTCCTTGTGAGTCTTTTCTCCCCTTGTATTATGGCAAGCATCACCATCTTCTCTGCTCTCTGCCACTCCTCGTGGAGGAGGACTCCCGATAAGCTCCCTGTCGCGGGTCAGGCATCAGCCATTGCTGTGTGTTTCTATACTGTTTGTTTTAAATTGTCCTTGGTGTTTCTTTTAAGCCTAGAATTTTGGCTCCCTCCCTACCTTTTTGCCTGCCTTCTAGTAGGCAACATACTTGTGTTTTTAAAGTCTATTATTGTCTGTTGTCATCTGATCTGGCTGAGAGAATGTTACAAGCTTTGAATAATTTGTTATGTTTGTAAGTTTTCTCACTCTTTTTGGTAGCTCAGATTTAGTAGGAGGAAATGCTGAGTATTCAGGGTACTGTTCCTCTTTGGGTTAGTCAATAATGCAGATTATTAATGCATTAAGGGAGCTTTTCCTGTAAAGTCTGTTAAAAATTTTGTGTCTAGTCAAAAGTATGGATTCTTGAGATCTGTTCAGGGCGATTATTCAGGGCACAAAAGCCTTAGAACACTCCTATGTCGTATTTGTTGACTTACATTTTTTGCCATGGTGAAAAATTATGTTGTGCTTTAACTTGATTAAGTTGTCTCCTTCCTGGATTTATCTTTTTTATACTTGTGACTGTACAAAAATAAACAGGATGATTATCTCTTGGATGTCACATGGCAGAGCAGTAGCTGTGTTGTGAGTGTCTGAGTGAGTAATGAATTAACTCAGGCCAGGACAAGAGGTTACTGAATAACCTTTGCCTACTGTAGATGGCAAAGGTTATTCAGGACTTACAGCTACTTAATGTGAGGTGAAGCCTAAACAAATCGGTGAAGTTTGAATGAAAAAGTCTCCAAATTCTCACGTCGAGACTATACAATGAGATAGCACAGAAAGTCAGATGTGAGGCATCCTCCTTATCGCGGGTAGCATGAGTTTTCTCCAGCTACAGATGTCTTCCCTCTTGTCTTTATCTAGTTTAGAAATACTTTATCTGACTCCTTGTCGCGTGTCCTTAATGGATTGTAGGACTGTACCGGGGGGAGAAGGGGGGCTTCAAAAAAAGGAAGCCCTCAGGAGAGGTTTCTATTTTAAGTTTGAAACTGATTGTGCAGAAATTGCACCTTCATTTTAAATAAGTATGTTCTGTGAAACTCGCTCTGTCTTCAATAATTCATAGGCATTGCAATGTTAGTCTTGTTAACCCCACTCAGCTCTGGCAGGGTATTTTCAGTGTAGGTATCAACTGCACTGATGAGTTTCAAATGAAATGGTAAATTCTGCTTTCACACTGTGCTAGTCACAGCGGAGGTTGGAGGTCAGTACAAGCTTACATCATAGCTGACATTGGAGAGAAAAGGTCAGTACACAATTTTTATTATGGAAAATAATAAGGAAAAAGGAATGCAACAACATAACCTTGTCATTCCTTGGGTCTGGCCTGATTACAGGCTGGGAAGCCTTTAAGATGCCCACTTGCTGAGCAAAGCTAACCTGGTTTTGGAGAGAGGGTGGTCAGAAGAATACAGATGGACTTCTACAAGGTTACTTTTCAGTGGGCATCTGATCCTGCAGGACTGCTGTTGCGAGACCACAGACCCACTTCTTAGAACTCTTCACTTTTTCACTTTTTGTTTTAATGATAGTGATCCACCAAACAGGTAAACACAGTTAGGCATCAGCTCCTGTAATGGGACCTATAGCCTGATATTCCCATCCTGTGCAGGGAATATTTTGTGCCTCAGACAGGGTTCCTCTAAAATCTGCCCATGGAGTGAAGAACTGCCAGTTCTTTGGCAGTCAGTGGGGAAAAAAATCTGAAGGATGTCTGTATTCAAAACTTAATCTTCCCAGGTTTTAGCCATGCTGATAATGCAGACCAGCCACGGGATTCACAAGCTGCTTCTAATGATTGGAATGCAACCTCCTTTGTCTTTTTAAAATAAGGAGGCAGAGAGGGATCTGTCATTTACACACAGGTGCTGGAGACACTGCTGTGACTGCTGCCATTTTAGCTCAGTGCTCACAGTACTCTCAGATGCCAGGGGTGCAGATCGGCCTCAGGGCTTTCCCTGCCTGCCCCCGTCTCTGCAGACTGCTGTAATGAGTGGGCTACTAAGCTGGTTGAACCCATTCTGTGGATGGTGTCTGGAGAAGGAGGTGAGGCCAGGCCATTGATCCAGAGAAAGACCATAAAAAGAGAGCAGGTGATGCTCTAAGCAGGACACACCCTGAGCCAGGAAATCCTAATTCCAATCTAGGGCTAATTTTAATCTATTGCCTGTTGGATGTAAAGATTGTGGTAGGTACTAGGGTAGGGTTTAATATCTGGTGGTTAGCAGCTAAAAGAAATAGAGAAATACTCTTTAGAATTACACTTGATAGGAAAAAATGCTTTTGTATTGAGCATTAGAAAGGTACTTGATAGAAGAAATAAGAATTTGCTATTTGCCAGTCTAAGAAGGTGAGAGCAAAGAAAATTTGTGGTTTTCCTGTGGCATTTTTGGAACCTTTGTTGTAGTTGCTTTTTGTAATTTGTGTTTTAAATATAAAGCACCAGCTGGAAATGCATGCTGTCATTTTTTAGTTTCAGTTGTAGGTAGCTGACACCATTTTTTACACTTTCTTACCTCAAGAGCCACCTCCTTCCGTTCCCTTGGTCAGACACGTGCAGTTACAGTGCTGCGCCTGTTCCCGGCAAAGTCGGGGACTTACTGTCAGTTGCAATGGGACGGGCAGGTCCTGAGTGCCAGGAGCAGTTAATATTTAACTTTCCTGTGGACTCTGACTTGGCTTTACTGTTCCAAACCACTGGCAGTGCCTGCTCGAGGAAGAAGTTTGGTACCAAAACACCACTGAAAGTCTCCTTAGGTTGAAACCGAAGGCATCACATTGACCAGAGGATCAGACTCTGCTCTCACACAATCTCTAGAGATGGTGGAGAGAGATCCAGAGCTAACATGCCTTCTGAGTGTGGAAATATCCCAAAATGGCGCATACTCTCACCTTCAATGTGGAACAAAGGTTTTTAGACCTGTGATGTTTTATAAGGCTGCCGGTGTTATGCCTGCATCTGGCTTTGTCAATGAGGACAGGCTGATGTAGACAAGCTGGAGTTTGATGTATCAGTATGTGAAAAGCCATTCAGAGGATGGACATGAGGATGAGCACTAGTAGCACTGATAAGATTCAGGCAATCCTCTTTCATTCCTACACCAGGATTTTGTATCTCTACCACCATTGAGATACAGAGATGTAGGGCAGGAAGTTCCCTTGCATATCTGCTGCTAGGGTTGCTAAAAATTCCCTGGGCCAAGGTGGAGAGGCCCGAAGCATTTAGTTGTAACCATGCTCAGCAGTCACTAAGATGTGAACCATGAAGCGCCACGGCAGTGAACAGGAGACGTGCTGCCTCTGCCCCTGTCAGCACCAAGTCACTGTGAGGGGAGGCCGAAGATGTTTGTGGATCTATTTTAAGCCACCTTTGCAGGTTTGTTGGGGGTTTTTTGAGGGGTTGGGAATGAAGGCAAGGTGCAAATTGAGACCAAACTTTCCATTAGGCTAAATCAGCTGTGTTAAGATGTTGTTTGAATGACAGCAGAAATGGGCAGATGCTGCCAAGAAGCCTTTGACACTTGTACCATGCTGCAGATGTGCCAAGCATGTGGCAGAAGTATGCAAAAAGTTCATTATAATACAAGTAGTGTCATCTGCTGCCTGGTCCCCTTGCATTGCTGTGTTATTTAGCTGCCTCATTAGATGGGGAGTAGGCCTGATTGCTGACTTGTTTGTCAAGTGACAAGTCAGTCTAATTAGTTGTGTGGGCAGAGGATTGGTTTCAGGCTCATCAGGAGGGCATCCTCATCCTTTTCTCAATCATACTCATCCAGCAGCGGGGTTTGGCGCAGGAGTTTGTTTGTGGGTTCTTCTCTAGAGCTTATGGACAGAAAATCTGGGCTAAATGGGGCACTGAGAGAATCTTTTTTTAGCCTGTCACGCTGGGGCCGTGAATTGCAGCAGCGCAACTGGCACTTTTGCAGGGCGTAAGGAACACTTCCTTCTCACCCTGCAGGGTATGTGGCGAGAGTGGGCGTGCAGCGATGATCGAGTCACCGAGTGAAGTGGCAGGCCTGTGTGGCTGATTTACAAATACCAGTGTTCTTTATTTACACAGACATGTAAACAACAGAAGGTAAACAACACCGCCCAGCTCGGTCTAACAAACAGGCTGCTGCTGTTTCACTTCAGGACCTGAGGTGTTTTAGACATTTCACAGAAACCGTATTGACAGCAAACACAGGAAGGCTACGAGGTTACCTTGACTCTTTCTTCTTTGCACGGGAATCGCATGCACGGTGCGGCAGCGCGGGGGAATGGCACCACCTGAGGCCGCAGAACGAGGGCATGCAAAGTACCCACTCAGAGCTCGCCTCAAGTTCGGGTATGGCTGGAGTCAGCAGTATTTGTGAGCAGTACCACTGCAACCAGTCTGTCCTCTGGCAGCACTTTGCACCCAGAGAGCTGAAAGCACTCTGCGAACAGACCGATCGATCTTCGTTGCATCCTTTGCAAATTATCCCGTTTATGTACAAGGAAATAAATGAGGGCCTTCAAAGAGCTGCTTTCCCAGAGCTCAGGTTTTACTGGTCTCGTTTCCCAACCTTGTGCTTTAAGTGTAGCACCATTCTTTCTTCACAGAAGTATATCGCTTCTTGGCATTTTAGGACGAGCTTTCGAATTCAAAGAAATGCCCCAAGCACTGGAGGTAGAAGGGCAGTGGACGGTCCCAGTCACGACCAGAAGCTGTTCTGCTCCAAAGCTGCCTCTGCTGAGAGAGGAGCCAGCTACTGTGCGATACATTGCACCCAATCCCAAGTTTTTTCAAGTTTGTCTGAAAACGGAACTAAGGGAAACATTAGCTGCAAAAGAAAAACTATTAGAAAACAACAGTGCTGACCTGCTGTCTTGCAAATTTAACTGCAACAGTAACCCACACACACACTGCATTTTACTCCGTTGAAATACTTCTAACAGAAGTGTTACACTAAATTTGTAAGACAGAAAAATACCTAGTGGAGAAATGAACTGTTCAGGAAGTTTGCTGCTTTGTGCCAAGGAACAAATTTCCTTATAGTTTAGCAGCAAAAGAATCAGCTAGGGCTTGAACAGCATTGAATTCTCAGCTGTAAATTCACATTTTGGTTACATACACACTTCCTAAATAAAAATAAATTAAAAGAACTCCCCCAGATTAACTGGTCTTGGATGTACTGTTAGGTTTGGTTCGGTTTTTTTGGTTTTTTGNNNTTTGGTTTTGGGTTTTTTTTTTGTGTTTTTTGGTTTTTTTTGTTTTTTTTTTTTTTTTTTTTTTTTTTTTTTTTTTCTGTTGTAGAGTGATAACCATGGCTTGAACCCAAAACCAGTTTCAGCCTTTCTACCTGTTTTCTAACACGAATTGGAAGTTAGATGGGCTCAGCTTGTATGCTAGATCAAATTCAAGCATGTGAGAATTGCTGCTAAAAAAGCAGCTGGGAAGTTGTGTTTGAGCACAGTACTTAAATACTCAGCTGCCTTCTCTTGTGCACATTATGCAGCAAGTAGTTTAACTTCTATCCTCCCAGTAAGAACTACAGCTCTATCTTCAGTTATCGTAGGAAAGGAGATGAATCAACACAACCATAAGATACACCATTTACAGCTGCCAGTACAGCAGCAGGTAAGATAAAGACAGAAAAAGAGGACTGTTTTTCTTAAATAGGCATTTCTGCAATCCTTTCAAACCCCCAGGTGAAAAGGAAACTTAAGAAATTCTCCTTAAATAAAAGCTATGTACAAATTGCACACATTGCAAATGGAGCACTGAGATCAGTTACAGAAAATAAGATGTACAGTCTTCACTGATAACATCTCTCTTGCTATAAACAGTGATAAACAGCATATGCTTTCTTCAGATGTCAGAACCCAGCAAGACAGCAATATTATGTACACAGGGCTTGTTTGCCTTCTGCCTCCCACAGCAGAGTCCCTCCAAACTCTGTTTTCACTTCAGAAAGCTGTGCAGCGACGTTCCTGCGCACCGTGCCGCTCCTGCTCGGCAAATCACAAGAGAGCTGTCATTGCTGTCTGGCTTATGGGCTTTAGGCAGTCCCTGGGCGTGGAGTAGCCCTCGCCCCCGAGAGCAGTGTGCTGGGGTTTCTGGTAGTCTGTGCTGTAGCTCACGGAGGTCAGAACACCGTTAACTTTGGGTTTGTCGTAGTTTATGACACTCTGGGGTGTCTGATAGTCTCCGTTCCTGGTGTCGGTCTTACACGAGCTGGAGAAGCTGCCGGCAGTAAGGGAATGTATCTGAGATGAGGCGACAGGAACGTTGTAGCCGTTCTCAGAGGGGAAATTATTTTCCCTTGCTATGTGCCGCTCTATGATGGGGGTGGCGTACTCGGGCTCTTGGCTGGTCAGGGGCAGAGCGTATTCGTGCCTGTTAGCTCTGTGAGGGCAGTGGTAGTGGTTTTCGAACTCAGAACTCCCCCTTCTTCCCTCCTCTTTGGTGTCCATGGGGCGAAAAGTAGATCCTTTACGTGTCACCGTCCCAGTCCCGATCATGAGAGGCTGCTGATAATCTAAAAAGAAGCATGAAATGCTCAATAAGGCACAGATTGGTTATTTTAGGTATATAATGCTTATGCATGGATAGGTGTTTTATACTGAAAAACTACTCTGTTGTTGTGTCAAATGTGTGGTTATTGGGGATGTGAGGAAACCTTTCCCCAACACCAATCCTGTAACCTCCTTCAGCGAGCAAGAGTTGCAGAACATGGCAGAAGCTCTTCCACGAAGATGCTCCAATCTGCCACCTCTTTTCCTACTCCCTCCCTCCCTCCCTCCCTTTCCCCACCTACCCTCCCAAATAAATTAACATTTCTGGACTACACTTAAAAGCCCTTAAAAAAAGAGTGAGATCAACCAAATATTAGNGCAAGAGTTGCAGAACATGGCAGAAGCTCTTCCACGAAGATGCTCCAATCTGCCACCTCTTTTCCTACTCCCTCCCTCCCTCCCTCCCTTTCCCCACCTACCCTCCCAAATAAATTAACATTTCTGGACTACACTTAAAAGCCCTTAAAAAAGAGTGAAGTCAACCAAATATTAGCAACAAACTGGACAAAGGACACTGCATGAAGATCCACAAGCAAGAAGTTCTCCAAAATGAGTGTTCCACTTTTGGAATAATTAAAATGCCCAGAGGATTCTTAACGAGCCGGCTTTATTTAAAAGGCATCTCACAGTAGCTGACTGACAAGAAGGATGAAGTTAGGCAAAACGGCAGCCAAGAGAGTCAATGGAAGTGTGAAATGTGCTAAGCCAGCTCAGCACGGCTGTGGGCATGCCAGGGGGGATGAGCTTGTGGGGAGAGGCGGCAACGGTGCTGCCGGAGGAATGGGGCAGTCAGCCGGTCAAGGGGGATGGCAGGGACAGAGCCGGCCCAAGGCAAGCGGCCCGAGCAGGAGCGAGGAGCGAGATGGAGGAAAAGCGGCCTCCAGAAGCGCGCGTTTGCACCTCTAGTTAAGGTAGGTGCCAGGCTGCCATGTGAGGAGATCTGAACTAGAAGCTTTTCTGAAAAAACGAGTAATACTATTATGAGAGAAGTGAACGTTCTAACTTTCTCGCTTTGGCGCTGGTGACAATCTCTTACAGATACATACGGTGGCCTGAACAGCTATAGTAAATGACACTGCTAAAGTATCGTGTTTTCATGCAGGCGTGAAGAAGTTAGCTCGGTTTCTCTTCTGGCATCGCGGTTCATCTGACATGAGCGTCGAATTCGATCCCATATGTCCTGTGAATCTTTTTGGCAGTTTCTGGCTGTGTCCCAAACTTCAGCATGTAGGGTGAAGGTGTTATGATATTTCACTAAGTAAGTGGTGCAGCTCTCCCCAGCATCGCTGCCACCATCCCCAGAAATCTCTCTCGCTCAGGATGAAGCTTCTCAACTTCCTCCTGGCTGCCTTTGGGAACCGGCAGGCAGCTGGGGGTCTGAAGTGAGGGAATTTCATGTAGCATGATAACCTACATGCAAATTGTATGCTCTCTGCAATTAAATTATTAAATGGCACATTTCTAGGTTGCATTCACGTTTTTATTTCGTGTCTTTTATTTTTAAGGAGACTGCAGGTGAAATGCTTAGGCTGGGAATGTGCCTGAACCAGGCTCAGAGTTAAGACTTCCCACAAACACAGCAGGAGGGGATGGTGGAGAGAGCAAAGGCTTCCTAGACATGGCCAGGGAGCCAAATAACCATCATTTGTGAGCTACCTTTATTCATTCTCTTTCCTTAAAACTGCTTTATAGATCTCTGCATATTTATACTGAAAGTTTCTATACAGGGTTGAAACGGTCTTTGAAAGATATTGAGAGCAGCACCCTATGGAATTACAGCAACCATCCATTTGTTTTTTAAATGTATTTCTCTGCCAAACCCAATGAAGAAATTCTAAGGAATTTCTAAGGTCTGGAGGCTGGAAACAGCAAACTAATCTTTCTTCAAGAGTGCTGATCACTGATCCCATGAAATGGCTGGTCTCACTAGCCTTACCAGACAGACTAGACTGGGCGGGGATAAGATGTGCTAAGAGGATGAATTAAAAATCATCCCTTTGGGATGCAAATAGTACTGATGCAGGGATTTGCTCTATCCAAACAGTGACCTGGAGCCAAGGTAGCACAGGAGAGAAGCACTGTGGCTGGCTTTTTTCTTCTCTCTCATCTACCTGCTTCCGCTTCAGGAGGCCTCATCTCCCAGATAGTTCGGGCACCAGGAAAGCTGCACAGGGATCTCAGCACAACTTCCACCTATGCATGAAATTCCACCATAAACCAACTAAGTAATTTTTTTATTTGATCAGCAGCAAGGGGCATCATATTTTGTTCCATTTCCAAAGACATTTGTGTTTAAATAGAAACACAAAAATTAGTCAGCAAAGGGAACCAATCCTATCCTAGGCACATTCTTGCACTTCATCCATGCCTGAGTGCTTTCCATCATTGCCTTCAGCTGTAACTATTTCAGAGTCAGGAAATTTTTCCAACAACTCCAAGAAAAAAAAATTCCGAAATAATGGGTCTTTCCCTCCCTAATCTATTTAGCTGCTTCACTATACATCTGGGATGAACACGAATAAATCTGTTTCTGGGCCTCAGCTTGCATAAGAGCTGAAACTCGTAACATCGCTGGGCCATCCCTCTCCCCGTGACCAGCTCTGCACACAGAGCAAAAGGAATGCAGCTGAGGGGGAGCAACTGTTACCTGCCATGTCACTGGTGACCAGATCCAGCTTTTGTGGTGTCTCCTTCTCATTGTTGTAGCTGATGGTAAATTCAGTTGACTGATGTCTGGTAAAGGGCTGCTTGATTTGTTTCCAACAACCTATGAAAAAGGAATAAAAATAGAAAGCTTATCAGCAAGTTAAATGCTTAGAATCAGAAGACTTACCAGAAAGTTTAATTTTTGGTATACTCATTCCTGTCAATAGATTGAAATAGTCCAAAACCATGACTAAAATGGGCTGTTTGTTTAAAAAAAGCCCCCTAAATATGGAGGGTGAAGGAAGAAGTGAATCATCAACTGGGATTTCCAAGTTTATATAAGATATTTTGGCAAGAAGGGCTCAAACTCTGTAGGTGCCTACAGTGATGCCTTAACAAAGTATATTGATAAAATACCAGCTTTAAGTCAGTTATGTTTTGGCATTGAAAATGTGGCAAAAATAACGCTTAAAATTTCTCTTTTTTTTCAGTAGATTAGTGTGGCTTCCATTTTGTTGGTATCGGAGCACCTGCACTCATCAATTAACTTGTTCTCACATCACCCTTGCAAGAAAAAAATCCACAGTGTCAGGGACTTGCTGGAGCCTGCGCCAGGAGGTCTGTGGAGAGGTGAGTTTGACTCACAGCTTTCTAAGCCCCAAGCCTGGTTCACAAGGGCTTAGGAGCTTGATTTATGAAGCAGACATACAACAAATGAACTGACTGGGTAAGAGGCTATCTCCAATTTCTTGGGATTTGTCCTCATTAGCAAGTGAGACAGGATTATGATGTGACCTTGAAAAATCATATTAGCAAATATGATGTTAAGTACAAATTAATTTTCTAATGAGGGCGAGCTGCAGTGGGTAACAGCATTCCTTTCACTGACGTCAGCACCTGCTGAGGGATGAAATTTTGGAGCTGAGCTATTGCAAGAGACTTGTCAAGAGACATATGAAATGCTTAGTGGTTTGGGTTTTTTATGGAAAGCCGCGTTTCAGAAGGATATTCCTCCACAGAGTTGGCTGGCCAGGAAAAACACCCCAACTGCCAAGCTGATGGGAACCCCACTCCAGAAAATGTTACCGAGCAAGACAAAGAAAAGACTTCGTCGGGGTTTTGCAGTCATCTCCTAAAGCAGTATGCTCAAGCCAATCCCTCACTCAATACGGTTCAGCGTTGTTAGGCTTTATAAATACAGTTTCAACCAGGGAGGGCAGTGAGAAGAAAATATTAAAGCCATAAAAAATGATTATCCCTTGCTCCCTTGGAGAAAGGCAATCCCCTCTGCTGTGGGGAAAAGAAAAGAAAAGCAGCAATTTTCTGCAAAATAGGTATTTTGGAGGTGGGAAGGAAAAGGAGGGCACCTGGGAGCACTCTTACATGCTAATTTATGCACTCTGTATAATAGATCTTTTGTTAATTGCCTTTCTGTCATAGAAACCAAATTATATTGTTTCTCAGGGCACTGTGCTAGGATGACACAAGTGGGACTATCGTTTGCTGTTTCCCTTGTATGAGGAGGTGAATTTGAATGAGGAGATGTGGATGCTATTTCACAAACATTAAATGCTTAGCTGCATAAACCCCTTCCTGCTGTCCCAGTGGACAGGACAGGACAAAGTGCATGATTCTCCACTAACCTGATTTCTGAGTACTGGATAATCCATAGGAAAGTCCTTTGGCTTCTCGCCTGCGAGGAGAGGAAAGGATTTATAAACATCAGTACTTAGAGCATTTCAGCTTCATGCCTTAGCTCCAGCAGATCATTTTTGTTTAGTGGCTGAGGAAAAGGCTTCACTTTGAGTTCCTGGGGGTTGCTGTTTACTAGAACATCAAGCATGCAAACCAGCACTTTGACATTTTCTTTTTCTCCATCTATGTGCAAGTTGTGAGTGCTGGTGCTCAGATTTCTGGGGCTGGCACTCATCAATTTGATGTGTCTATGTCTATATGTGTCACTCCAGGCTATGTTTGGGTCTGCTCTTCTGAATTCTTTGGCTATTTTATAGATTTACTGAGAAACCAGGACAGAACTGAGTACCACTGGTGATGAAGCAGCATCACCAGAGCATTGCTTATACTTCCAAATCCCCATCTTCTGACAGAAGCATTTCCTGGCTCAACATGCAAGTGCAGGTTCCTAGGAATGGACATCTAGCAGGAAGCACAGTCAGCAGTGCTCCTTCCAGTACTCGGATTTGTGAGATGAAATAGCTTCATTTTAGCTGCTTACACCAGCGTATGTGTGCAACTCCTCAGAGCCCAGCTCTGCTTTCAGCCTGCTAGGTTAAGTGCTCTAACTTAAGGGCCTGGGAGGCAGAAACACAACAGGAGGGAAGTAGAAGAAAATGATCCAGATAGCTCAAATCTTTCCTTCACTGAATTTCTTATTTGGCTTTGGTGTGGAAAGTATCCTGTCTTTGACTGCTTTACCCCTCAGTGTTTGTGGGTATATGTAGGGTGAAGAGAACAGCTGGTTACGCTGGACTGGGTGCACAGTTCTGACCTGCTTTATCTTCATTCTTCTCTGACTAGGGGAGGCATACAGCGAGAAATACAATTTACAGAGACACAACATGAGTTCTACTTAAAAGAAAGACTGACAAACAGGATCGATTCCCAGCTCCCTGGTAAGGAGGCTCTGGAAAGAGGGCACGGAGTTGGACGTACTAGCTAGGTACCCACAAACGCCTCCTTTGACAAAAAACCAGTATCTTACTTGCGTAGGGCTGCGCAGATACAAATTCCAGAGAACAAGAACAGACACAGCACGATGAGGATGGGGACAATTATAGCTGTAAGCTTTAAACCTGCATGGGAAGAAAAAGGGATAAAAGTTTAAAAGGCAAATTACTCTGAAGCTGGTAGTTTTTACTACAGCAAAAGGTAGATAATGTTGCAGGAATGCTTCTTGAAGAGAGCATGAAAATGTGCAACTGTAAAACCGAAAGACCACTCCTCAGCCACGTACCTATGTGGAATAATGTTGAAACAAAAGAGTTGAATATACTTTCCCAATGGTGACACTTGGCTTGGCATCTATATGCATTCTTACAAAGAGCAGTTCTTTATTACATGCTAGATGACTTTAAAAGCCACTCATACACACTCTGTTTGCAGTTGCTTATAAACCTGCCAAAGGAGACTGCAATTTTACATGCGAAGTATCTGGCTCATGCTGAACTGGCTGAAACATTTCAGTCAAAATAGTTCAAAGATTTCCATGAGGGAATCTAGGGAAAAACCTGTTTAGCCACTGTTAAATTCTAACACAACATGCTTTAGAGCAGGGATTTGAAAATTAGCAGTGGGGTGGCTCATGTGCCAGGAGTGTGCCGCTCCCTGTTTCTACAGACACTTGCCAGCTGTGAGAATAAGGCAGTACAAGTGTCCACAGAGTATTTGCAATTTAGCAGGCGAAACCTCAGTAGATTTCATTTTCAGTGTACATGGATATGGTTTACTCATACCGCTGCACAGATGAACGGAGCTTGCTTGCTCTTGGCAAGCAGTTTCAGAATTTTTTTTCTTCCAGGGATTGCTTCTTACAACCAGTTTTTTCACAGAGGCATTTCTACAACTACCAGCTACCTAATGGGTAGTAGCACTTGGTACAGTGGGTCTGGCAATTCTTGCCTGGCTATGAGCCCACCAAACAGCCAGTATAAGCACCAAATTTTGTTTGTTTGCTTTTTAAGGCCTAAGAAGTTAGCTCCACAACGTTAAAGGATGAAGACTGCAAATTCAGGGAGAACGACGCAAATTAAGGTTGTCTGAGCCCCCATTAACATAGGCATTATGGAAGAGTGTTTAATTACACAACCAGGCACTACTGTATGCTGCTTTCAGCTGGGAACTTGCTCTGGAAGGAGTCATGGTTATGTGGAAAGAAGATAACACTTTTGTGAGATGACTACTTCACATACTAAAAAATTACAAAATACAGGAAGACAGTGAGGAAGAACTCTCCCAAAAATTGCTGCTGAGTGCTCACTGTATTCCCTTGAGCCACCCACCAACTATGGCAAATCAACCAATATGACAGGGAAACCGAAGCCCAATGTTTAACACATCAAGGAAAATTAAGGCTTTCAATCTCCTTCTGTGCCTTAAGACAAAAAGAACCTATTGCTCCTCCCTCTTCTCTCTGTCATTAATAAAGTCTGAAGGGAAAACAAAAGTTTTGATCTGTGAGAAAGTTTAAAGTTCAGTCAGACTGGGCTGAAGACATCATGCATCCTAGAGAAAACGCAGCACTAGGTAGTGTTACCCAAGTTAGTTTCTTCGGATGGGATGGGCTCTGTAACAGTCCTGTCTTCTTTTCCAAGGGAGGTTTCCGTGCTCTGACTCGGCTTCTGCCACATCGAATGCGTAAATGAGCTGTTGGCTGCAAGAGAGAAGGGGCCATCAGTGGCGCCGGGGCAGCGCAGTGGGCTTTACAGGCACGCACTGCTCACCCCATACCTGGCATTATTCGACAGCCCATCAGCTCCAGCTTCAGCGCTATTCTTTGGTTCCAGGTCTGAGGGATAATCCGCACGTAACGGGCCACTATCGGAGGGATGAAGTTATTGCGCACTATGTCGCCAGAGTTGGAGTTCCCTTGGAATACCTGCAACGAAATGCGCACACCTTGTTTGCTCTGTTCTAAAAGCCTCTTTCTTCAAAGTGCTCCTGACATCTAACTTCAAAGATTTCTGTTATCCTAAAACTAATACATTGATAACTTGGGATTCAGCCACAAGATTTTAGGAATTGAGAGTTCTGGAAAGGAATAATCTTTTTAGTTGTGCCAGATGATCACATTTTTCTGTTAGCTTGGAGGAGAGAGATTATCACCATTTCAATACTGTGTAATTTCTAGTTAATGTACGCTGGTATAATGCTATCATTTTTTACTTAAGAGCACTGCAGCACCCTTTCTTGGAAACACGGGCTAGAAGCATAAAAAGAAAAAAACTGAGGTGAACTATTCCTAGGCATTTTAGTGAAATGGTCAGTTTTCTATATCAAGCTTGAAGAGGGACTATTAGCTATGCAGTTGTTACTGCCCTTATACAGTATTTCCCAGAATCAGCTCCGTCCCTTGTGCAGAACAGTAGTCCTTGCAATATTAGTTCTTGGAGATGCTTCATCATGACCTAGGAAAACTTAAAAGCCTGATGAGATAGAGAAGTGAGCTCAGCATGTCTTAGATAAAATGCCAGGCCACATGGGGTTCTGATGGGACAGGTTCTGTCACGCACCTTAGCTGAAACTAAGACCATATATAATACTTTCAAAGGATATTTGTACGTAACAAGTCACTGTGGGAAAATGCAAGCCTGCACGTTTTAAATAGCTAGCCTTTGCAGTTCAGCCACCACTAGGCTGATTTGTCACTCTTTGGGCCAGCATCCCCTCAGTTTAACATTTAAAAAAACATTAACCCCATTAATGTTGGGCAGTGAAGTTCCTTGCCATGACAGCCAAGAAAATCAGAGCTAGCAGGCAATCTCTCTTCAGCTCTACCAAGTTTTTAAAAACTGCCATCAGCCCTGAGGACCAGGTAGAGCCTTCTCCTGGGGCAGGCTGGGCTCCCTCAGGAATGATGAGTGAAGGTCTGGTTGAACACTGTGGGGCCAGGGAGGAAGGCTTTTGGGATCTCTTTTGTTTGAAAGGAAAACATGAGGTTTTCAGGGGAAAACGTTATCAGACAAACTCCACCAGCAGCCCTGCCCTTCATCCGAGGGGTTGTTTCATTTGGCGGGGGGCGGTGGATTGATCCATCCCCACGCATTTGGAGCTGACCCTCAGCTTTGCTGGTGCCGTACCAACGGCATCCCTGGCACGGGCAAACACTGAGCCGAGCTGAGATGAGCTAAGGACTTGCCCCAACAGCTGCTGCTCAGCTCCAGTTACACCACTTTTTTAAAAGAAGGGCGCAGACATACACACGCCTCCCTGTGTGTGTCCCACAGCTTCACCAACCCCTGGATAACTTCACTGTTTCGACAAGCTCGCTATCTACTCTGTAGCCATAAATTACACTTAGCCCAAGTCTAGACAAGTTTGAAGCTCCTAATCTTTCCTGACGGTGAAAGCCTGCCCTTAAACGTCAAGACAGCATGCACATTATTGTTTTGTGTTTTTCTGCCCTTCCCACTTTCCCTTACCTTTTCTTCATTGCTCAGAATCCCTTTGTAAGTTCTCCATTTCGAGTTGTTATTTTTATAATTCATTGTAAATGTCTTCACATAAAAGTTGAAATTCATGGATCCAGAACCAGTGGTCTTAATCCCTTTCAAAAAACGCAAAAAACATTTTCATTTGCTACGTGACTGTTTCAAGGGAACATTTTCAAATGCAAACACAGAAGCCAAAACAATTTGGAAAACTTGGTCTTCAAGGTGTTAGTTTATTTTTCAAACTGTGTTGAAATTGAGTTTAAAAGTTGGGTGAAGAATGGAAATCCGTTTTAAATTGTGAATTTAGAGCAATGGATATTTTTATCAGAGCACAAAAGGCTGAGGGAGCTGGGTCTGTTCAGCCTCAAGAAGAAGTGACTGAGAGGGGACATCATCAGTGTCTGTCAGTATCTGAAGGGGGGTGCCAAGAGGATGGAGCCAGGCTCTGCTCAGTGGTGCCAAGCAACGGGACAAGAGGCAATGGGCAGAAACTGATGCACAGAAAGTTCCACCTGAATATGAGAAAGAACAACTTTACTGTGCAGTGCCTGAGCACTGGAACAGGTTGCCCAGAGAGGCTGTGGAGTCTCCCTTACCGGAGATATTCAAGAACTGTCTGGACACAATCCTGTGCCATGTTCCCTAGGATGACCCTGCTTGAGCAAGGAGGTTGGACCAGATGATCCCCTGTGGTGCTTTTCAACTTTACTCATTCTGTGATTCTGTGACTCCAAAATGATAATTGCTTTTTGATGTTATGGTCTGTATCGGCCACCTTTACATCTTTAGCAGCAACTGTAATTTACATTTTTACGACTAAACCAGGAAATGAAAACAGGAATTTCTTTCACCTAGGCCTTGTTTCAAAGGCTGTGACTTTCATGTTTCTTACTGATTCCAGATCATCCATCTAGACTCTCCTGATCCCTGTGTAAGCATTTTGTCCTATCAGCATGTTTACAGATCAGATATGCATGACAGTTGAGTTCAATCCTATATCCCCGTGGGAAGACAAGTCTTGTAAATAACCATGATGCTTTAAATAGGAAAATAATATTCATGAGCGCAGAACATTTCACTATGTTTAACAAAAGAAATGTTGCGTTAGTGCACTATCAGCTTTTCAGCTGCATTCAGTTTCTTCTCCAGCTGAAGCACCCGTGTCTAACAACCAGAGAGCGACATACCTGTTATTCTCTTCTTCTCCCCCAGGTCTATCTCCAGCCATTCACGGTTGCTGCTGTGGTTAGAGGCCCAAGACCATCCCGGGACTTGAAGCCAAGCCTTGTCGGGGGACCACAGGAGTAGTTGCCCAAACTCATTGGTCTCCTCCCAGTAGGAAGATGCAGTAACCTGGCTCTTGGAGAGGAATCCCTCTTCCAGACTGAGAGATTTGTTGCAGCCTAGGAGTCCCCACACAGACAGGCAGAAGGAGTTATTTTGCATTTTCACAGGATATTTTTATATTAGGCTAGCAACATTTGAAGACCACCCACAACAGCAAAGTCAGACATTGCTGAATCTAGTGCTAGCCTGATGCTCTCCATTAGCTGTGGTGTTTACCAGTCAATTTGTAGTGTATGATCCAGTACCAGAGTGCTGCAGTCCCAATCCTTTACCAGTCTAACTCCTACATACATGACACCTTCTGACTACATCTGCTATTTTTGCCATTTAGTTTTTTAATCTCTGCACTTTTGTCTCATTCCTGTGAAGACATTTTTTATTTTTAAATTTTTTCCTTCTGAAACATAATATTTATGTTTTGAGATTGGCATTAACTAATTCTGCTGTACAAAACATTTCACAGATGAAGGCACTGTACTGAAAGGAATACTTTACTGTAAATATTTCATGATTCCCACCTGCAATTAGGGCTGGGAAAGTTACTCATTAGAGAAGCTCCTTGATACTGCTGCCAAGATGTGATATCATGAAGATAATATCTGCGGGTAAGTATTACAAACTCCACCAAAGAACCCGCAAAATTTCTGCACATCAAGGTTCTTCAGAGAAAACAGGCCAGTGGAATATGGTTCAATGAAGTTAAAAATAATTCCTTGGCAGATTCGAAGGCCTATACATGCTCTACCGTTTTCCGTGGAATAGTAAACGATTTTATCTCAAATGAGTGGAATATAATTCAAATGAACGAATGCGAACTTTTCCCCCCTCTTTGCTGTGTTTTATGCAAATGAATGGCTTGACAGATTAAAAGAGGGTTTTGCATCTTGGAAAGTCATAAACAAAAACTCCTTCTGTATCAGTGCAATATAAATATATTTTCATTTCTCCTCTGTTTTCTTTCTCCGCTTGTATGATGAAGATGGAAATTATAAATGTCTGAGGAGAAACTGTTTTCATTTTCTGTGGCCTAAAGTACATAAAAATGGAATTATCTGATTGTCATTTTTCATATGCTGGCACCAGAAATGTAACAGCAGAATACTATTTCTGTTTCTCGTCTATGTGCGTATGACCGCACATATTCTGTGTTTTTTTTCTAGCTCACTTCACATCCCTTCAATTTTTTTATTCACTTGCCAATTTTAAAAAACTGCTGTCCTAAAATATCCTTCCTAGACACAGCCTGACATTCTCCTGATTATTTTTTAAAACTTTTACAGAAAATATTTAAATAGCTAAAAACAAAGCAATTATTCTTACCATTCGAAGTAAATGTAAAGCGCTTGTCTGACAGGGAACCACTGTGAAAAAAGAAAAAGGTAATTCAGCCTTTCATGAGGTGGTCACAGGAGTGCTGAGGTACAGCTTCAGAATCACTGTTTATCCAGCAAAATATCTCTGGCCAGACAGCCACTCTCTCTGCTGGCTGGTTACCGACCCCCGTAAGAGCACTCAAGTGCATCTCTTGCTGTGACTGAATTCAGGTAATTTTTTTAGTGGTTTTGAGCATTTTTAAAAGCTTTAAAGTGACTCCCCGTTGCATCACCCTGTTACTCCTGCTGCTTGTGAAAGAGTTACACTTGATGGGTACTAAACCACACAGCTCTGGCCGTTCCTGCTTGGGCTACAGGTGTGTCAGAGGATGAAAACTGGACGAAAACTATTCCTTGTTTTAATCTGGGTAGGAACAAGTTCTGTTATAACCACGGCCAGCATCTCCCATCAGGAATGGTTCTTTATGCTCCATTAACCACATCTATGGCTCCTTTTTTTTCCCTCCTTCTGACACGGACTGTTTTGCTTCAGGGGAAAAGCCATTTCTTGGGCCACTCCACACGGCCCTGCACAATGCAGGACAAGATAAAATCACCACTCTAAGGGAAAGCTGAGTTTTCCTTGGCCTCTCAGGGAGCTGCTTTCTAATTCCCAAGGAGATGCCCCTGAGGTTTCATTCCACAAGCAGTGACTCCAACTGGCTGCCTAATAAAAAGAAAAGCCAGGGTTTTAACATGAAATTAGTTTGGATTTCTTGAAAATCTGCTCCCTCCGCTGTCACTTTGATTAGCTCCACGAATCACTGGCCCCTTTTGAAAAGCCTTGGCCAGCGTGACTAAGCAGTAAAACAACTTCTGCACTAAGCATGGAGACAATTCCCTTTCAGGCTGCCCTTTCTTTGTTGTTGGCCAGGAAAATATCCCCCGAGGTACTGTCTGCGGCCTTACCACGGTGTGCAGGGCTATGTGTTTTGAGAGCACTGCAAATGGGGAATAGGAAAGTAGTCCCATGTCAAGGTCAATAAAAACACTGCCTTTTTTTGTCACTGAGGGAAAACTAATGACTACAGGCGAATGAAGCCCTTCAGAGCTCTGGGTGGGAGCTGATTTATTTGGGTATGTAGGCGGCTGAGTAGCTAGAAGGGGAAACACAAGCCCTCCCTCCCACATCTTCCCCACAGGCAATCCTCAAGGGCTATTAGATGCACTCTGCTCACTTCAAACCAGTTTGACATCACAGCCGAAACAGTTTTTGATTTCTTAGTGAATGCAAAGCAATCCATTTCAAGAGAAAAGAAGAAAATAAATACCTATGTAATCAGTAAAACCTACCCAAAACAGCAATCATAGTGCTCCTTGAATACTTCTAATGAAAAAAGTCACCCAGAACCCTTTCAAACAGAGGGCTGCAAATTTAGCAAATAGAGGAGGTTAGCATTTCTAAGGTCTATGAAGCTATGAAATCAAGCTGATAGATTTCTGCTGTAATTCACTAAAGAGAACAAGCCAATTCAGTAAGTGGTAATTCATCAGTTTCCTAATGTGACTGCTGGAATTTGTCACACAGGTTCCACTTTGTCCTCTAAGGGAGGGTATCGCTCCATGCTCCTCATTTGCCTGACAACCTTCAGGATCCTGCCTTTCCTTTTTTTGCCAGAGTTGGTCTCAAGCAAGCCTTTCCTAAGCAGTGCAGGTTAACCCCGAATCTCATCTTTCACTATTGACAAGCACACAGTCTCCTGCATTTTCAAAGGCAAAGGATTCCACGTGTGCAGATGTGTAAGGCACAGGCTGGGCCATGTTACAACACCCCGAGTATTTGCACTGGGGTATCAGAACTGCCAAATAAATCCAGCCACTCAGTCTTCATTACAGCACCTGGGGGTGCAGCTCCGCACACGGATCACGGGAAGCGAAAACCTCGCAGATGCTGGAGCGTAACAAGCGCACTGAAAAATGGAGTGGGGAGGCCAAGGTCAGCTCTTGCAGGGTGGTGGGCGAGCGAGACGTAACTCCACGTTAACAACACAGACACTTAACAGCTCGATGCACTCCAGCAGCAGCTTTTGATGAGGTCAATTTCGGCTCGAGTCACTAAATAATTTAAATCTTTAATACTGAAATCCACTATAAATGAGATTTTAAAAGCTTGAGCAAGCTCTTATTTAAGGGCATCTAAAAAGCTCTTAAGGCACTGCTGCTCAAGCACCAATTTTTTCTTGCGGGCTCTGGCTCATCTGCAGGATTTTCTTTCAGCGTGTGGTACTGCAGAACAGGGAAGCCACGCAGCTTTGTAGATAGCTCTTGTAAAAGCTTTTTTAAAGCACGAGATGCATTGGTTCTTCTTCTTAGTAAACAGGCCTACTGTTTCTAAGAACACTTTTTCATGTTTTGAAATAAAAGCATTTCCCTACTTACTCCAACTTCCCTCTCTTGGGCTCACACCAACCATTCATCTGTTCTAGAGACTGTCCCAGCTGCCAGGTGTGGCAGAAGCATCCTGGGAAGTGCTGTGCTGACACTCCCATTTTTCTCAAGGTCTGTGCCATCTAGTTTGTAGGCATACAGCCCAGTGTGAGCCCGTGGCTTCCTGTACAACCAGTAGGAAGAGAGGTTGTCTCCTCAGGGCAATTCCGTCCCTTGGATGTGCATCACGCTCGAGGAGTGCCTCTGCCTGCCCCTATAGGCAGGAGAGCTACGGGGGCTCTTCTGCTCCTCCTTAGGGTGCTCTCTTAGGGCACCTCACGGTAAATGGGCTAAATCCCCCAGCACGTGCACACTTGCAGTCTTACACACTTCATTCTTTGCCCGCTACCTCTTGAACTGTGAAAAAAAATACAAACGGGAATCACAACTCCCTTTCATTATAAAATTTTATGTGCTACTGTCCGAGTTACTCCACTGGGATTCTCAAGGGTCACAAGCATAAAGATGTATGTGAACAGTTCTGTAACATCTTTAGATAAGGTACAAAATATTTAATTTAGGGTTTCACTAAGCTGGCATGTGTGATGGAAAGAATTTGTATTATTTGTTTTACGGAGGGGCTTGGTGCCTGAGCAGAGTTCTCAGTCCTACTTTGCTTTGAGACAAGTTTATATTAATTTTCTTTGGCAATTAAATTTTAAGAAAAAAAGAAAATATTCAGGCTGTACAGTTCTTTGGCTATGTTCTACACACTACCCAGCTTTGTATACTCCAGTGCAACTGTATATAAAGCATTTCAGCACAGCAACAAAACACATGAATGCCTTTTTTTTTCATGAATGAAACCATGATAGTAAAATTGTCAGGAGGGTGTGAGAAATCATGGAGAAAACAGGAAAATAATATAAAAAATACATGTTGCCTTAGCTCTCATAGGCTATGGGATGGAAATTTCCCTTCTTACAAAAGAAAAAAAAAGGCCTCATGTAAAATCCAGATAACATTTGAAAATTAAAAACTATAAACCAACAGGAATGACAGAAGCAGTTGCTGGAAGGGCTTACTGTGCTGGATAGAGATTAGAGGATTTATTTCTACTTCAACAACAGTACAATTAAAAGTCAGAAGATAAGCAGTAAATATAATACCCTTGCTATAAATATTCTAAAAGAGAAAAACTCTGAACACGTCAAAAGCACAATGTTTAAGAAGTTGTTCATTAAATCCCCTATGGCTCAATGGCACTTTTTACTTACTCATTTTTCCTAGCTTTTTTTAAACTTCAACAAAAATTTATCATGATTTATTAGCACATCGATTAAAGCTGTTTGTTGCAGAACATCGTACTCTCGTGTATCTGCTAACAAAGTAATTTGCAAATATGTTTTGGAAGGAACGGAAGGAAAAAAAAAATACCACCCTACATGGTATAGAGCCACTGAAAACTTGGAACCTCTTCCTATCTCCAATGCCAATACCATTTTAATAAAGCCCTAGAGCCACACCTAATATCTTTTGCTCCTCAAAATGGTCTCCCCACCTGCTTATGCTGCTGTGGGCAGTGCCCTGTGTCCCGGGGGGTGTCCCGGGGGGTGTCCCAGGGGGTGTCCCAGGGGGTGCCCCGGTGCCAGCCCCGCCCGTGGTACTCACTCTAGCGAGGAGACCCCGTTGGCGACAACGCCCTCGTAGCGGCTGATGCCCTTGTGCTGGGTGACGCTGATCTGGCCGCCCAGCTCGTCCGCCACCACGCCGGCGTGGATCGCAGACTTGCACAGCAGCGAGGTCTGAAAGGCAGGAGCCAAGGCTCAGGAAATCCATCTGACAAACTGCTAATGCTTCCCCTTCCAAGCCACCGGTATACAGGTGTTACGGCTCATAAAATCCAGCAAAAGCTCAAGAGGAATAAGAGGCAGGGGAGGGAGAAAGAGCAGTAATCTTTGAAAAATATACATTTCCCAAAGTAATTTTTCTTTTCAAATGAAGAAACAAATAATCTGCTTCTGAGAAGATGCTTTAAGATTGTCACTCCACAGGAGAAAATGTCAAAGGCAAGGCAACACTTCCTTGGGAAGATAAATCAGTAATTCCTTGGTGTTCTTGCCTGAAGGCAGACCTATCTATCCCTGCACCTTAGGATTTGAGTCATGGTGTACATTGGGGGATTTGGCTATGTGTTGCCTAGCTGCTGCTGGGTTTTAAGTGCAGCCCATTTCCCAGTGTCTCAGGTGGGATAGTGCTGAAAAATACAGGCAGGACAACTCGTGTGCCAACTAGGTGGCAATAACACACCACCGGGCTAGGGCAAAGCAGGGAAGGGACAGAGAAAGGCGCAAAGGAGACTTTCCTAGGGGCTGCAGGCACAGGTTGGTCAGGTTCACACTGGCCCGGTTTGGGCTGTGCTACTGGACAAGCTGGGGTGCTGGGCTGTCCCCTCCAGGGAGGGGTGGGGAGACTGGAGGCACAAAGGCAGCACATCTCCAGGGAAGCCCTGCAGGTTCTTCCCATCAGAAAATCCTCTTTAATGGTGCAGGGAAAATTTCTTTTGCAAATTCCTCAGTGCAGATAAAATCTGCATGAGGTCATGCCATGTGCTGCTTTTCTGCCCTAATCATTGGAACCAAGGGCAGAATAACTCCGGCTAATGAGAATGTAACGTGGCATTTCTTTGTTTCTTCAGCTCTGCCACTTTCCAGGCTGGAGCCAGCACGCTTGAATAACTGGATGAACAGGTTAAACGTGAGCACTGACTTTTTGGGAACTCAGCGACTGTGATAGGGTGAGATTTTTCTCCAGTGGTATGATTAGGCTTACTCCTCTGCGAGAGAGGTGAAGATTTCACAGGCATGACAGGAGAAGAGTCCAGGGCGAGGGGCACAGAGAGGACAGAGCTGTGAGTGATACGAGCAGTGGATAAATGCAACCACTTCAACTTTTTGAGTTTAAAGAACGAGAAGTTAAAACAACCCAAAAGGTTGGTAGTTATCGGTGGGATGGGATTAGGCAACGTGTAATATTTATTTCATCTCAGTGCAGATGCCAGGATAGTGCAGGCATAATCCTGAAGAAAACCCACGTGTTACTGAAATGTATTTTTTTCACATGTGGACACCAAACAAGTAAAAGCTAAAATCATAGAAATAGTTCGTACGTGGATGAGCACTGCCTCAAGAAGGACAAACACCAGGCAGGCTTTTTCCAGAAAGCCAGAAACCACAAGTCAGTAGGTGTATTTGACAGTCAGTGGACTTTGTTCTCACACAATTGATTTGTCTGTTTGAAAAGCGTCTCTGTGTGCTTATATACCGATAACTTACTTATATACTGATAATAAAAGGTATAGCAAAACAGCCCGGAAGAATTACTGACAAAAGTCAAGCAGCAAAAGTTGAAACCAAGTTGTTCTATTCTTGTTTCTTTTGTCTTTATAAATTTTCCCTCATTATCCTGTGTACTTACATCTCTGTATCCTTCTCCAATATTCCCAGAAATGTCCCCTGCTATGTCTCTGCAGCCAGCAGGACAGTATCTGCTGCAGTGAGAGAAGAAAGGCTTGCTTAAGACATGAACTGTAGTGACAATACACACAAACAAACTCCTATAAAAGAAATGCTCTCAAACCAATAAATATTTTAGCAGTAATTTCTGGCTGATGCTCTGTCAGTGAGTCTAGGAGCTAAATAAATGGGCCCTTGAGTTCATAGGTGGACTGAACACAGTAGCACACAAAGAACCAGAAAAGCAGTTTTGCAAGGGCATTTATTTCTGTTTAATTCTCTTGTTCTAGAAATGCTACCACACAAGTTTTCAGAGTGAGATAAGAAGCCTACATGCACATGCAGACAGCAGCCAGAAGAGCACAATTTATTACCATTTCAAACCTATCACAAAGTTCAAGGAACCGAGAAATTATAGCTTGTCCTCAGATAATCTTGTATCAGCTGGGACGTGATCTGCTCCCAGAGGAAGCACTGGAATGTGAGGCTACTTTGAATTTCAAAGTGGAAACTCTTTTTACATATACCATGTATATGTATGCTCTTAATGAGAATTGCTGAGAGCTCTTCAACTCCATTCCATCCTTTTTCTGGGCCACAGACTTCCATTCTGCACTACTGCTTCTCACAACCAGGCGTTAGACCACTACAGCATTGGAACTCGAAAAAATTCCCTTCTCCAGAAAAACAAGGCTGCTTAACATTTCGTAACAATTGAACCAATTGACAGATACAGCAGAGCAAACCGGAATGCAGAGCTGCAAGCCCTCTTTACCTGAATTCAGCCTTTGTGTAGTGGTTTGCTCGTTCCAAACAGGTGATTAGATCTGTGAAAAATTTGCAAATGTCAATTCCCATTGCAGGATGTAAAAATACAGACAAATATTTGGCAGAACATGAAATTACATTTGAAGACCTCTCTGTATAATACTTAAGCAATTTTATTGGACTGGAAGCAACAGCTACGGTTTTCTCTCGTTCTTTTCAACTCCCTCTTCTACTCTTCTCATGCTTTACACCTTCTTAAAAGCTGAACAGACCTCTAGAACATTAAATGTGGGAATGAAAACTTTAATCTCTCCTACCCCTCCACTCCCTCACAGCGTGGTGGATGCTGGAGCTCAAAACACAGCGGAGCTTCAAGGAGAAGGCACTATTTTCCCCTCCATTGGGCCCGTACTGAAAATGGTCTAGGCAGGATTTCAGCAGCTATTATATCTGGTTAATGTTACAACTGTTTCTTGCACACATGCTATTAAAAACACCATGGCTCATGCTACTCTGGAAATATTTAGGAGCAAACATTTAGGCTAAAGCTCTACATGTGTAGGGATGATAATTAAATAAGGGGGATTATGCCACTAATCTTCTACTACTTTTGGATTTCACCTTACCTGGATGATCACTGCTGGCATAGGACAACAGAAAGCCTCGTCCGGACACGTGGGATCCACTCTCAAAGTGAATAGTTGCCTCATTGCTATCTAGAATGATTTCCTTGGGGACAGGCATCATGTTACCGCAGTACGGCCCTACAGACAGAACAAAGAAGATTTCAAAAGTTTAGACGACATAATTAGGCTGGAATATTCTCATGATTAACAAAGAATTTCATAGCACACTCATTCTCTTTCAGTACCAATCCAAATGTTGACAGAAGGGTTTTGGCTTCCGTCCTTTATGGGTATGAGCTCTAAGGTTGCCCTGGCAAGGAGTGGCCAGGATCCCATTGTCTCTCCATGGCAGCAATTCCAGCATCCACGTTTCTCATTGCATAAGCCTTAAGAGAAAGATTAATGCCCTTTGACCTTTGAAGTACAGCATGCTTACGACCAGCAATAACTCACTAGAGAAAATGACACTACATTCAAAAGCAATCCGAAGGATCTAGGCAGGGTCCCCCAGATAAACCCTCCAAGCACACAGAGCTCAGGACATTGCGGCACAGCAGCCAGACGGGAAGGATTAAGACCAGAAACAGAGCACCTGATTTTCAAGGACCTGCATGCCACAAGCCAAATTGTACTACAAGGCAGTAGTGCTTCCCTGAGAACATTTCTTAATCTTTTTCCATTTAAAAACACCATTACCCCGTGGAAATACACAGCTGAAGCCTCTAGAGTTTTAAACAAAAAAAGAGAGGGAGAGAAAGTGGAAGATGAAGGGAATGGGACAGGGAGACAACAGCCTCACGCTTACAGGGAATTAGATAAGGGTTTTATAGCTACCAACTGCAGTATCTTGGAACAGTCTTTGGGACACGCCTTTCTTGTGACAGCAGGCGTGCCCAGGACTCCCAGTAATTACATTTGCTTCCTCAGAAAGTCAGTTCCCGAGGGGAGTGTTCCTTTGAGACTGCCACAGTCTTTGCGCTTGCCTTCTGTCACCGTACCTGGGTGCAAACACTTGTCCCTAGCTGCCCTCAAGCACAGATAATACAGAAAATTCAAAGCAGTTTGGATATATTTATTCAAATTTATGAGTCTGTTTACAATATAAACTGCAAAGGAGAGGTTTTTGTAAGATGGCAAGCAGACTTTTTTCCCCAGAGGAAAAAAAAAAAACCAAATAACCCTTTACAAGCCCTCAGCCCATCTGTTCTGTTGAGGTGAATGACAGCTTTTGTGTCCTAAAGCAAGTCTTTGGGATGAAAAATGATCACTTTGATTTTTCCTAGACAACCTCATCTTGGTGGTGGTGGCTACTTCAGGGCAACTTGGAACTGACTTCTGAGACACGAGAAATTACATTCACATCATGACACAAATTTGATGAGTGATACCCGTCGTAACAGGCTCCTAAAAGCTTCTTCATTTTGCTCGGTACTCTGGGTTAGGGAAGGGGCTCTTTCCCAAATACTTCATTTGCCTTAGAACAACTGTAAGGTCAGCCTATAGAGTAGCCCAGTCGGAGCCAGCGACAGCCAGCTGTCAGCAGAATGGGACAAACAAAAGAAGGAACTCTTGTCCTTTTGGCTTATAAAAATCATACGGTGAAGCCAGGCAGGCAGAGAAACCAGCGACGAGTGTGACATTTCCCTGGAGTACTCGTGTGTTGAAAAATGACTCACGACTTAGTCAGAGAAAACAATGTCTATAAAAAGGGTTAAACAAATTGCTTAGGAAATGAACTTATCAAAAAGACAGCATCTGACACTGTGTCATACCAGACAACTGCACGAGTGATTTATTTGAGAAGGTCTTTTGTGTCAGGTTGCAGTGGGAGAAGTAAAGTGCTAAGTTAGATATTTTTTAGAGAGAGAAAGAGAGAGAGGGGGAGAGAGAGAGAGAGAGGGGGAAAAGACAGGGAGCACTGCACCTCTTCAAAATAAAACACCTGAGAAAGCTTTGGTCCTTTTCTTCTCTCAAGGACTGTCTCTACATATTTTCTCACAAGTGTTTTTTGGCTTTTTCCCTCGCAGCGATTGGCAGTGACCTATCTACTCTGGAGGTATAATTTAGATGCCTGATTCACTCAACCACACATCAGCTGGATCAGGGATGAGTGTCTCCTCCCGTAGCAAGTCTGCATACGTTCCAGGTAATTATACAAACAAATCATACATCATGAGCAAAACCAATAAAATAAAACACAAAATAGTCTAGACACATGGAGCTGTATAATCCAAATTAAAGCAGGAAATTCAGAAGCAATCAGCTTAAGAAACCAACATTCAATATCTAAAGACAAGTTTCTACTATTAAGTAATAAATCCAAAAAGGTTACCAGGTTATGGTTATTTCTGCCGAGAGCAGTTCTGGCATACCAAGAAATTCTCATGGGTAGCTCAAAATAAAGGGAGCCTAGGATTAATTCCTCAAAGGATATAGAAGCAAGAAAGAGTATATACTCAAGGAAGGAGTATTTTCCAAAAGTTTATAAGTTTTCTGCAAAGATCTGTAAGAAAAAACGAGGGGGGTGGGGGGTGGAATTCATTAATACTACAGAACATTCACTTGTTCTTTTGTTGCAAACTGAGGAAGCCTTGCAAAACATTTCAATATATTTCTTCTCAATAATTCAGGCAATACCATATCAGCCCTACACTGTCAGGCCCTCAGACTTGCCTGGGATCTAGCAGAGTTTATTTCCATGTTATCGAATACAGAAATAAGTGCTGAGAGGTAAGGTTCAGAAAAAGTGTAAGCATTATCTCACTCCTATATTGCTGTTCTTAGAGAAACTGATCAGACACCAGTTTGACTCAGAGGTTTTTTACTCCCTGAAAGAACTAGAGATGTGTACAGTCTGGTTTTTAGGAAAAGGCGTTAATCCACCCTTTTTGGTGTTCACTGTTTAAAATGACCAGTGTAAAAGCACCCCTCTGATTTGATTTACCTGATAATACTGGCTTTGGTCAAGCAGGACCCCTCTCCATTTTGCTGGGTCTTTGCAGAGTGGCCTTTTTAACTTCAAATTCCCATTTTTCACCTAATGAATTTATTTTACATTGATGGTCTTCCAGGAAACTCATTGAGGGGACAACTAATAACGCTTAGAAAATAAAACTGATTCAGGGTCAAGACAATTCTTTGGGTTCAGTTTTGACCGATGAGAGAATTTTATGTTTTCATCTGTTTTGTAATTTTCTTTAGAAAAATAACAACTTTGTTTCTATGTTCTCTTTCCCATGCACTTCCATACATCAGTTCTTTATTTCCTTTCATGTTGCAAAGCCAGAGACAGGACAGTCTCCCAGGCTCTCTGCGTTTGTGGTGTGTCTGGTCAGACTCACTCACTGTAGACACAGTAGTGCCTGGTAGGTTTGCTCTCCATCGACTCACTATTATCTCAAATACAGATATTGTGAGAATTTGTAGACATTAGAAGACGAGACCCAGCCAGCATCTTACACGTTAGCCTTCATCTGAAAACTGTATTTAAACTACTCAGTATTTCTCATTTGCAATTGAGTTGACAAAAATACTTTCATTGTTTACTTTAAAAACGCATTCATACGTGTTCCCCATCTTGTCTGTCCATTCCACATGGGATTTATTGATTTCCCTGGGCTGTCTATATGAGTAGTGTACAACCGTAGTGAAGACGAGGAATGATGGAGAAAGCCCCAGTATGAAAATAAGAAACTTGCTTATAGGGCCGTTAATTTTTACTGCAGCATTTGGACTTGACTCTGGATAAATATTTAATTCCTAAACCTGGGGCTTAGCCAGAAGTTTTTTAAGATCCCTTTTGAGAACTGCCAGATCACGTTATCAGTTTTTCATCTTCTAATGTTAGTTGTGAGGTGGGTTGTTTTGCATATTCGGCTTGAAAAACGAGTCATGAATGCTGATCTCTCTCAGCTTCCTGTTAAAGTGACTTGGCTGGAGCTCTGCCGGGCTAAGTAGGTAGGATTATCTGGTTTGTTTATAAGAACAAAGGAAAGAGCTTGATTTAATAAACAGATGTGTTACATGTGATGAAACTGAGTAGGTGTTCTCCATGTTTCAACATTACTATATCTAGATGCCAGGGCCTTTTCTTCTTTCCGTGTCTCATTAAGAAGTTGACCCAACTGTGGTTCCGTCTGTTCACTCCAGATTCCTTTTTTATATCTATATGTATAAAAAATACTGCAGGAGAGATATTAGGCATCGAAGGATTTCGAGTATACTAAATTTAATACTCTCCATAATTAAACTAACTTTTAATGCCTTTCATCCAGAACATTTGATCTGTTGGTATGGTTTAGGTGGCTTAAATAAAACACTTTTATTTTGGAATCACTGTCTCCAAGCAGTATTAACATCCTGCAAGATACAGAGTAAATTGTCTCGTGGATATCCTTTGGCTGGCCCCTCTGGAGACTGAAGAGACTATTTTACGTGTTGTTTATTTTTTAAACGTTAGCAATGGCCTACTGCTTTTGTCTTTTTCATAATAGTGTTGTTTTGCAAATCTGATGATCTTTACAGCATTGTCTGGTTTTATGAGGTCTAGTTTACTTCTACTGTGAACCAGGCTCTGGCACAGCTCCTGAGCTTTCTTTGTTGAATTATGTTCCATGATTTTTTCTACTTCCCTTAAGAAGTACTGTGCCCAGAGGACTCTCTTCTCTCACACCAGCTGGCAATGCCTACATGCTGTTTGTTTCTCTAGCTCTTGATACTTTCTGCCTCTTCTATAAGGCTCTTGCTTCCTTTCAGAAGCAACTATTTCCCTCTTCAGCTGTTGAATGGCCGGTTCACTGTGCTCATTCTGCTTTCAAATTCCTCAACTTCATTTGAAATCTGCAGCTTGACATTTGCAGAGGTCTTGAAGAAACTTGGTTTGGATATTAAATCATGATGGCCTCTGTTCAACAGAGAATCTTCTCCCTTTCTTCAGTCTTTACTTGCAGAGTAAGCTGTGGTCGGCAGGCAAGGTGCAGCAACAATCCGTGGATGTGTTTCCAAAGGATTATCATGTCTTAATGCATTTGTTTGGGGAAAAAAATGTTTTAAATTGTAGCCTTTTCTCAAATAAATCAATTTGGAATTACCTCAGTGTCTGGGGAAAGACAGGGGTATGATGAACACGGATTACACTTGTTTCACTTCAGAGCTAAAAACTCATCCAGAGTGCAAGCCTTTCAGAAATAGCTCACAAAACCAGCAAGGATCTGTTGTATGAAAACATCTGCAGTCTCAAAATTCATCTCCATCCCACATTCACTCAAATACTTTGATAAGCAGTAACAATTCCTCTCCCCCTTACCAAGAGAGGTCCTCTTTGCTCCAACCCTGACATGCACACGTGCAGTGGGAACCAGCAGGACCCTGTGAGGACCTGCCAGGAGACAAAAGGTGCTGCTCTATGTCCTTCCCTGCAGGGAAGGTGGTGTTTAATACTCTGCAGATACGAGATGACAGAGTAGTCAGGATGAGACAGCCTGGTTATTCAACATTTAACTCTGTGCAACACAGTCTGACCTCAGGCTGAGTGGTGAGCACTTCTTGTTTTAGGAAAAACAAACATAACTTTCAGTTAACGTTTCCAAAGGGTCACACAAGACTGCGATAAAGGAGAGAAAAAGGCGTCTGAGTTAGGCTGGGGAAGTAATCACAACTTTAAAACGGAGCCTCTGGGCCACCTGCACAGGCTGTAGGTCTGCCTGCTTCACCTCATGTGATATCCCTCCTTTTAACACTGTTGTGGTTTTAGCCAAATCCAGAGACAGAAGCACAGCAACAACTAGGAATCATGAGTGAAGAACTGTAGTTTAACAAAAACCAGAGAATACACTGTATGCAGCTAACAGGAAAAAAGGTCAATTTGATAAAACAAAACGCTGACGTTCTTTGTTACATCAATCCTTCCAAAGCTGAAAATTCAGGATGCTGCAACCACTCAGGCGAAACCCAACTGTTAAAAGTGTTTTGACTGTTAGGAAACTGCTCAACTTGATCTTCAGCAAGAACTTGTCTGGGCATTTCTCTGGGTTTCCTGAAATACCAGAAACAATACAGTAATAACAAGTTTCCTTTGAGGGATGAAAAAGAAACCTGGACACACCCTTTATTCAAACAAGATATTTATTTCAATACATTATGAGGAGCGACTGGTTAGATGAATCCCCTCAAGCCATCATGACAGACAGGAGGCATCCGAAGGCACTCTGTCCCTTTAGTGATGGGGTGTGGGGAGAAGAAAGCATTTTCGGTAAATTCTCTATTTCACGTTAGTTACCAGCTGTAAATTATGCAAGAACAAGTCAACTGCACTAACTCTCCAAATTATTACTAGTCACTCAGCAGCTCTGACATCCACCCCAGAGGAACACATCAACCTCCTACTGACTGCAAGTGAATGAGGAAGTAAGTAGGCACTTATCTCTTCTTTCGGCTTTCTCTCCAGTCAAGACTGATGATCATCTCACAAAATTAAGGGAAAAAATATTAAGCCATTAGATGGGGAAAGAGATAGAAAAAAGCAAGAAAAAGGGGTCAAAAAAGGTACAGAAATCTGATAGAGACATGAAAAGAAGCAGACTAAAAGCTGTTCCTGTCGAACTTTTAAAACATTTATGATCCACCTTCATAAGTAGTGCAAATTTTATTCTTGAGAACTACAGGGCTGACATGGTTAATCTTGTTTTCACATATCCCTTTAACTAATTAAAAAATCAGAAGCTCTACTTCAGAGCTCAGTATTTTTAATATGCTCAGATAATGCAATTAACTCGAGAAGAAAAGCATTTCAGTAAAGGCTGCACCTTGTCTGCACTGTGAGATTATGCTCATATTAATTTTCTGTGGGACAAAAAACACCACATTTTAATCCAGTGAAAAACTGTGCCTTTGAAACAGAACATGGTCATCTATTTATTTCTCCTAGAGACAACACGTGCAAAGCTGTGCTAATATTTAAGTGTTTGTCAGACAAAGGTGACTCAGTTTCACCAAAACAGGTGTTAGACTCTCTTTGCTGACTGATGATTAATATTTTCACATCTACATCTGGATACAGAGCCAACAGCTTGAAAGAAAAGGCGTGCTACAGGTTCCTTCCTCCAGTGAACACTAAAGAAAATAATTTGCAGAGTAATAGCTCAGAGATACAGTGTTCAGATGCTGTCTGACTCCACTTTTAGAGCTTCATTAAGATTACTGAATTATCATCTTTCAGTTGCAATATTGGAGAAATCTAAATTCAATAGCTGCTTTCACAGGTCCATCAAAGCTGAGAAGTACCAAAGGTGAGAAGAACTGTGGTGTCACATTTGTGTCTTCGTTGAGACTCAGAAAGGCTTCAGCAGATCAGCATACACAACACCACATGCTTTTCTAAGAATGAATCGTACCCTTCTATCCATCGATAGAACTCAAGGAATGTCCTGAACTTAAATAAAATTTGCCTGTAAGTAGTCACCAACAAAAGCAACATAAATCAATTAATCCATCCGTTTGTATCTAACAGCTTCCCTTTACTGCGTGGAACACAAATACCCCAAAGACAAATTGAGTTACTCCTTGCTGTATTGCAAGAATCCCTGCAGATGGTTACAATGATGAATGAATCACAGTTAAATGTAAAGGCTGGAAGAAATCTGAGAGGAAAACAATACTTTATTATCTGGAGTCTTCTTCACACCAATTTTATATTTGTACGCATAATCTAGTATTTTGCCTCTGACCAATTTTCTAAGCATCAGATATGCTCCTCAACAGATGTTTGTACTCATACTGACATTCATGCTGTTGTCTTCTGTAGAGCTGAAGAGATCAGCATGATATTTAAAACATATTTCCCTTTGGACCTTATTGTCTTGTAATCGCAAACCTCCTAAATAAAGAGCAAAGGCTGCTCAGCCTAATTTGAAACATGAGCGGTGTTCACACTGCCAGCTTTCATACTTTGCTTTTTAGGTTTTCCTTTTTAAGCCCAGGTCAAATACAGAAAACACACAAAGATTAGTTTTTAATTGCTCAGATGTTTTCAATGCTTGCAAAATATTTTCAACTCTCCATCATCCCATGAAAAGAATTTTGATGGCTAGGGTCAGTATCTCCTTGGCCAGAGGGGAGATTTTGACCTGCCTGTAGATGTTCATGAAGAGGGAAGGGCTGCAAAGAGGAGATCTGGGTTCAGAAACAGCTGTCTAAAAGGACACTTAGCAGACCGAATGGACGTAGCAGTGCTTATTCACAGGGCTTCTTTTGCTTGCATAAATGCATCTTGAAACCCAAAGCTACAGCAAGACTGTTGAAAAAAATGACTTAGAGAAGCTCTAATCTCATCTAAGAATTCACATGTCTTTTAAAACATAAGCAACATCATGAATTTATGCCTACAGAACTATTTCCACATCCATTCTGCATGGATTTGCCTGAATGTAGACTAGAGACTCTGTAGGTATGCTGGTAGAAAAGTCTACAGTGAGCTGCAGACCACAAAAACCATTACAGATGGTATGTCTGCCTAAACTATAAAACTGATTTAATCAGATATGACCAAAATCTGCTAATTGTGCAGTTCATTACTGAGAATGCAAATTACAGTCCACATGCATCAGACATTACCAATCGGATCTGAAAATGGGTGTGGGAATACTTTGAAAAAATTAATTATGTGGACTTGATTGCATAATACACAGCTATTCTGTGCTCATAGGCTGAATAACTGCAGGACAAATGATGTGAAGATGCTTTCAGGCTGATCTGTGAGGAGCCAGGATTTCAATCAACATCCAAGCTTCATTTTTCACTTCAAAAAACAATATATTGATTTATCCCTGTTTCTGAGAAGATTCTTTGATGAGAAATGTCAAGACAGCATCAATAAAAATTATACAAAGATATGTTAATGCATTATTAACCACCTATTTCTTACTGCCAAGTACAGACAGACTGCTTCAGGTGAACACAACTCATTACTTAGTTATGAAATGGATCACAGAACCATAGAAGAGCTTTGGTTGTAAAGGATTTTAAAGGGCATCTAATTCCAACCCTCCCTGACATGGGCAGGGACCTTCCATCAGGTTAGGTTGGTCAGGTCCCCATTCAATCTGGCCTTGAACATTTCCAGGGTTGGTACACCCACAACTTCTCTGGGCAGCCTCTTCCAGTGCTGCACCACTCTCATAGTGAAGAAAGAAAGAAATAACATTAAAAAAATCCCAGCACGCATGAACAGAGGCGCTCCTCGTGCCTCAAATCAAGCTCTGTGCAGACTTAGATACCAGCATGTCACTGCCCACTCTTCCTGAAGGTTGTTTCAAAATGTAATACCTCCCCCACGAGAACAATAATTACCTTTACCTTCCTTTGTGAGCAAGCCTTTAATACCTCACTTGATCTTCTCCTACCAGATGAGTGATAAGCCTATCATGCTGACAAATGAAAGGCAATCAACCCTCCTTACTACTAAGATATCCTATGAGATCTCATCTTTGGAGAACCACATACTTTTCTGAGCCAAGCGGTGAGGTGGAAAACCCGCAGAGGCTCTGTGCAGCTCCTATCTTCATCACATTTTTCCCTTGAATCCATTCTGCTTGTTAAGTCCAGTACAGCACATTTAGCCTCATCTGACTGAAGGGCTACAAAGCCCACTCCCAGCAGGAAAAAATTGATGAACTGTCAATTCGGGAGTTTTTTCCTACATTGTAGAACTCCTCGCAGCTTTGAATTTAAATTGGACTTCCGAAAAAGGGCGCATGACTCGAAAATCAGTTCGACTCTTATAGAAAGTGCAGATCAAAAGTTTCAGCGACAACTGGTTCAGAAAACCATTTTGAGGAAGGCCTCAGGGTCTCCGTGGGGAGAATCCTGTTGCCGTTATGATTGTTTTAAGTGCTCAGCTATAGCAGATGATTTGCTTACCTTCCTGTGCAAATCTCTTACAAGACTGCAGTCTGGCTGAATGCATTTAAAATCTGCAAGTATTAAAGCCTGCACATTAGTAAGGTGGCTAACAGCTAGCAATAGTAAAGGTTGTCTCCTTGCTGAGCCATGGACTGCCTAGGAATAGAGACACACAGGATCATTGACTCCAGTTTCTCATCTTTGTCTAGTTTGTGAGGACTATCTTTCCCTATGCAAGAAGGGAACAGGGCTGATACAGATCTACGGACTTGCTGTACCAAAATGGTGATGGTCCAGCTCTGCAGCTCTGAAGGCAGAGCCCTCAGGACTGCTGTGCCAGAGCCCCAGCAGCCCCCCTGCAGCACAGCACGGCAGCACCCTCAGCCTTGGCAGAACTACACAGTGGGACAATGGTTTTCCACGCAGAGAACAACACACTTAAACACAAAAAGGAGGAGAAGAGGACTGACATTCCTTGCATTTTGCTAAGCTGCTTTTTACTCACACTTTTACCAGTTCATGCATCAACCATGGCCTTGTCTCTTACATACCATGCAATGTTGAAGAGCTCTGGATGGTAAGGTAGCTGGACTCGCATTTCTGTGACTCGATATCCAGGTCTCCAATTTTCAAGATCAGGCGTTTTCCTGGAGGCACTTGGATTTTCTTTTCACAAAGAGTGTAGTTTGGGTATGTCCCAGGATAGTTCTTGGATGCCAGCGTCCCACTGTCTTGATACATCACTGTGTGCCCGCATCCATCCCCTGCAGCAGGTGAACAAAAAGGAAGAGAAACAAAATGTATTCTTCAATAAAAAGCATGTGAGAGAATACTGGCTACATAATCATGTCTCGTGCACTTTTCTCATTCAAGTAAGTATTTCGTAATACTCCAACTCAGTTCTGCTGTTGTTGGAACACAGGTAACTGAAATAAATAGTCACATTTCTATTGTAAAGCAGTAGAAATTATTGGGGTTGGAAACACTCGTGAACTAGGGTGTATGTACAGACAGTGTCTCTCTGGCTCTCTGCTTTACAGCCAAACCCTACTGACTCCTTGATGATGCAATTCCACACAGAAGAAGCAGGATCCTTCCTTAAATAATTTTCTCCCAATTACCAGTCAGCATTTTATTTCCATAGCAGTGCCCATCACAGAGAGGGTAACTGAGTTGTACATGAAGGCACAGACATGATTTTACTGTCACAGACCTGGCATATCTTATTTTCCTGTTGTTTTTCTTATGCCACTTGCACAATACAAACAGCACAGGGGACAAGGTGAAGACACAAGAGGAACTTCCAAAGCGGGGTGTGCACTGCTAATGGTACGCAGGCTACTTTGCAGCAGCGTGCCCAGAACCGCACGTGCTGCTGCCTCCTTGCTCAAGGGCTGAGGGTAGGTGTCCTCAAAGCATGTCTTCATAGCACTGCGTAGGAGCCAGCTCGGCTTTGGAACCTTTCCTTGGTGGAGAGGCATCTGAGGAGCAGCTGCAGCAGATCAGAGGACAACAGGAAAAGGCGCATGGAAATACATGGGGGGATGTGTGGGCTGACATGGAAAACAGGAAGCATCCCCAGAGGGGGAAGGAAGCAGGTATCAGATAAGAGACCTTGACTACTAAAGGAAGCAATTTTTACTGAACTATTTAAAAGCACACGAGTAACTTAAAATTTGTATATTAAAGCCTAAGCCATTTTGTTCTGCTCAATCTTCCAAATAATGGAAACTTTTGTGACAGTGGACTACTGTCATATGCACGTGCATGTAACAGGCAGTCCTCAGTTTCAGGTCAGTCAGGGCATAGGCACTCCTTCCATAGGGGTCTTGTATGCTGTTATCCTTTATCTCAGCAAAACTGAAGCTAATCCAAGAAGTGTTAACGAAATAAAGAATCCTGCAGAGCTAGGAATTCACGATGTCCACTTTAACCACCCAAAATTTTACTTTTGGGGATATTTTGGTTAAACTGTTTTGCTCTGTGCCGTTTTAATTACTATCTGAATTGCCTTCCAAAATCATTAGGAACAACAAACTTAAGGTTTGATAGGATTATTTAAAAATGAACAAGTAGGAATGAAGTGTTGAACAATAAATGTGCCATACCAAGGGCTGGGGGGGAAAGTGGCATGCTGTGCTAAGATAAGCTCCAAGCTATCAAACTTTGACTTGCTACCGTATAATTACACTGCCATTTCATCCAACTCACTCAACTGCTTTTTTTCACAAGCAACCACATTTCTTTTGAAGCTTTGGCATTACTACTACCTTTGTTACCTGCTATTTATTTTTGTTGTAGGTTCATGCTGGGAATAGAGGTGAATAGGAGATATAGATCCAAAATCATATCACCATAAAACATATTTAATATGTTTTTTTCAGATCTCCTTTTTCACATGCTTTAAAAACCACCAGTTGTTCAAGTTTTTTAACCGAGCACTATTGATTTTAGGATGCCTAGGAAAATACTCAAGATGAAAGGCAAGCTGGCCTCATCAGCAAATCACCTTTTGATGGAAATTTTGGCAACAGGAATGAAAATATAAAGAACATTATGGTAGATGAGCTGTCAACTTTCTGAACAGAGAGAGGGGTCCACAGAGGTCCAGGCAGTGTAAAACCAGATCACTTCCACAGGACAGCCTTGATGCCTGTGTAGCCAACTGCTGTGCAGTAAAAAAAAGAACTGCCCGTGGCCTTTAATTTAAACTGCATGTTTCTAACTGCGAGCATTTATTTTAGCTGGAATAAAGCAACTACAATATTGAGCTTGGTTTGCAACTTATCCTTATTAGGAAAGAAAAGGAAAAACAAAGGGAAAGTTACAGAACCACATGGGGATGAACTCCTTAAAATGGAAAGTCTGGTGTTCACATAGACTTCATCTTACTGGGCTATGTTCCGGCCTGTGTCACCTTTGTACAAAGCCAAGGATCTTTTGTGGTGCAAAATGCTGCTCAAAAAACTGTAAAGACCTTGCTATCACGATAAGACCCTGATGACATTCCAGGTCACAGAGCCTTATATTTCTGCAGAAAGTGTAGAGGCAAAACTGTGCGTAAGACCTCAGCCTGCCATCCTCCTCCGTCGAGGTTATACAAGGTCTTGTTCCCAGGGAAACTCCTTTTTTTTTTTGTTAAATCTGTCTTTGAGCGAGAGCATTAACACCAGAACATCTTTTGAGCTAAGAAAGCATAAATGCTATTTTCTGACTTTTCACTGGCGGAGCACGGCCATCCAAACACTGCAGCTGATGGGAGGAACACTCAGCATCAGCCTGCACCTATAGCATCCCTTGCTGCCTCAGCTCTGCCTTCCTGCCTGCCACAAAGGAGAAGCTAATGATAGAAGCTTGCTTGCCACAAGAACCAAAGTAGTGTCCAAAAAGTCAGACCAAGTCCTAGTAACTGTTGTTTCTTACAGAGAAAGCTGGCTGCAGTTCCGAATTCTGAGTTTCTCAGCAAGATTAAGATTTTTCTTTGCTCTGGTACACTGAAATTTGCTGGAAAACACACCCTAGAGAAGGAGTCAGAAGGTATAGAGGGAAGGTAGAATAAAGCTCAGTATGTGACAATTCAAAAAGAGAGTTAATGACTAAATGTTAGTAAAATACTCACAAATATAACATCACTATACAACAAGGGCTCAGAAACAGAGGCAAGTTGTGAGGAATTCAAAGCATATCCTTAGTCACATTTTCAAATGTAAAATGTGAAAAATACTGCCATTAGTTTTGTTCATATCATTTTCCATGGGAAATTTTGATTTTCAGTGGAAATGTGTTGGCCAAACTTCAAATACCACGAGTTGAAAACACAACTCCTTGTCCTTATGAAAACTATGGTTTAAACACCTGGTGTCACACTCTTTTCTATAGGCACAGCTCTTCTGGATGGAAATATGTTTACTTAACCACTCAGTTTGACACAGAATTTCTTGCTGACACTAAATTGTCACTTATCATTCCTTCTGAGAACTGTTTTCTATCACCCCATTTGGCAAGAAGCTGGCAGCCTTGCCTCAGACATCCAGGTTTCATCGCTTCTCACCGGACAGGAGCAAAGCAACATATTTGAGCACGAGGTACTCAACAACCAGAGAATCTAAACCTACTTAGATTTAATAAAATCTCTCCTGAGCACCAGGAGTTATTGAAATCACATCAAACATGCTTTGTAGAACAAGTTCCCACGGGCATTTGAATCAAGACCAAGATCACGATCTCTGAATCGTGGGCGACCACCTGTTGGCCTACATGCAGGTTGTACCAAAGATCACAGAGCACTGGAATTAAGGCTGTTTACCAGAGATAAAAATAATCTCTTACGGCAGATGATGGAAACAGCTCCCCAAGAAGCAAGAACCACAATTGGCACCTTCTGCCACAGCAGCGGGCACACTACTCACGCCTTGCCCTCTCTCACACGGTGCTTGCCAAGAGCAGGGCGTGTTTGTAAACCCAAACCTAGGAGCCCACCAGAAGACACCAGCACAGGTGCCTGTGGAGAGGGCAAGAGGAGCTACCAAGTGGCTGGCAGGTATTCCCATGCTCAGGCATGCGTGATGGGTGCATGTGGGACAAGGTGGAGAAATATCTCTGTGTTTGGGCTGGGTCTGACCGTGGCTGCTGGCACACAGGCAGGAGGGCCCCCTCCAGGATCTAACCTGCCCAGGAAGGACAGAGGTGATGAAATCAATGCCCACAAACGAGCTCTGGCCCCATCCTGTGAGCTGCCTGGGACACAGCTCCTGACAGGATACTGGGGCTTTAGCAAAATGGTGGTGGTGCCAGGAGCAGCACAGAGATCCCTGAAAACGATGCTGGTTCCTTCAGGTACCCTCCTGTCACCCAAAACCACCTGACTGGACTGACTCTGTCCTTCTATGCCTTCCCAGGCCCAGCACACAAGCTGAGCCATGATGTCTCACCCTTCTGCTCCCCGGGCTTTTCCACCCCTTGGTTGTGCACACGTGGATGCACACCGTGCCTTCATCCAACCACCCAGCCCATTCCCTTCTGAGATAGGGAAAAGGCTACAGTTTTTCAAACAAATACGATAAAAAGTTTCCATGTGCTGCACCTTTCAGAAACACGTTGATTCGGCCAACTACAAAACAGTTACAGAGTATGATATCAAAGCATTTTCAAAAGCATTGCTACAGTATCCTGGCAGCAAACAGCTGCCTTTTTCATCCTTCTGATTCACCCTCACGAAGCAGTTCATAACAGCCTTGGACTCGCTCCAGTGCTAAATACATGTTATACCTAGGCGTGATCACGCACTCAGCCTGCGGCTCCCTGCCCTCTCCCATTCCATTGGATGAGCCCTGCGGGGCCCCAGCATTGCCCACCTGGTCTCCCTGGTTATGGAGTGCTGCTACCTGATGTCCCTCGGCTGCCCACTCTTTCCGCCAGGATGAAGTCCCCCCAAGCAACCTTATTTCCCTCCCTGCCTCCTCTCTCCCAGTTTGGCATCCCTTTGAAGGCCACCTTCACGGCGGTTCTTGGGACAAGGCAAGCTCCCCCCACTCCACACGCAGGACAGGAAGCAGAGCTGCTGGGTGCTCATGGCCTGTCCTTCTTCCTCTCCATTCCTTCTTCTTTTGAGAGGAGAGAGCAGAAAACTGAGTTTGAATACCTAAATTCTGAATTCAGCCCAAAAAATCAGCATTTTCTGAAGAGCCACTGCAGCAAATGGGCACGGTCAAAGTGAACAAAATGCCACTTAGTCAAGGCTATGGCTCTCAGAGCTCTGATGAGAAGCCTCACAAGGAGAAAAGAGATTTGTCTCATTTTCCACGTTGCTTTCACTGAAGTAATAACTCCAGCTTATTAAAAGCTACAATAATAACTGAGTCAAGGAGTTTTGCATCTGTGTTTGAAATAAGATTTGAGTTATGCATAAGAACAGATAAGTATCTAAGAAAGAAATCAACTCCTTCTAGTCAAACCTGTGCCCTCTCTGCTCATGTGGGATGGGAGAAAAGACAGAGAAAACCCAACTTTTCTTGCCAGATGCCATCTAAATCCACTGATGTGGTCTGAAAACACTTTAGGTTTTCATACAGCTCCTCTAACCTTCATCACTAACAGAATCATGCATGCTGCAAACACAAATGGGTTCATGCCTTCACTGCTTTCTGATGTGATGGAGTAAAATGCAGAGTTAAGTGCTTCATCTCTAACCTCTCTGCTGCCGAACCTGGGTCAAGAGCATCGGCTCTTTACTGTGCCATTACAACAGAAGAGACACCTCCACTCAACCAGGACCTAAACCCGTCACTTCTACAGAGAATGGTGAGATGCCAGAGCTTTGTGCTTTTCCTGGCAGTGAGCTCAAACAAAGGGCAACACCACAGGCCTGAGGCATTGCTGGGCAGGTGAGAACCCCCAGTCCTCCTCCCCAGCAGTGCTAGGGCCCAGAGCCACAGGCACCATGGGGGAGGCAGAGGGGGAAATGGCCATGCCCCATGTTTGGGGATTTCACAGGCCACTGGATTCAGGGCAGATGCCTTTTACACCAGCCAAGCAACTGGCTGAGCCCTGCTTCAAAAGTATACAAATCCACAGCAGGATTTTTTCAGAAGTCCAGCTTACATCCTTCACAATATTTTGTGGATACAGAAAAAACTATTTCCAAATAATGAATGAAACCATTAAAAATTAAGGCAAGTCTATAATCATCTGAAAGAAAAGCAGTGATTGTCATCTTCCATGGCCTTTAAATTAGTATTAATATCTTTTTAAGTGAAGAAGTGCCCCGCTTCACAGTATGCCCTATTGCAAAAGGAAAAACAAATAGCTCGTAAACATTTTCTTTGAGTTGCATTTTAATTTAACTCCATTAGGAATTCAGGAAATATTTTATCCTCTGTGCTGCAGCAGTTCCTGAGGACACTTATTTTGCTGCCCAAGCTAACCAGGTGGTGTCTGGCAGGAGGGCCAAGAGCAGGAAGGGAAGGTAGAGCAGCAGAAGAAACAAAGGAACACTGTGGAGTGCTGATTTTGTTGCCCAAATTATTTACTTACCAACTTCAAAGGGATGCAAAAGGAGAAGGAGGTCAAACAAACCACAGCATGTTTTCCCCTCCTCTTCACAGACATTATTTACTGTAATGTCCCTCTTAAAGTAGAAATGAAAAAGAAGCTAATGATCTCCAGTTGGTTCTGCGGCGGTTCCATAAATCACAAATTCCCACCACGTGCCCTGCTGCAATCACACCCGCAGCCTTCAGACTGCGTCTGGGAACTGGCTTTCCTCAGGGTGTCCCCCGCAGCCAGCCTCAGGAGATGCTCTGCCTCAAACACATGAAAAGTTGTTTTGGGAACTAGTTGGATTGCCATCATCCCGTATAGAAAAAAACTCCTGACAGCCCTTCTGAATGCCTTATCTAGCAACGTAGCTTACATCCATACTACCATGTTCCAAAGTTAGAGGTTTTTAGCCATTGCAGCACAGCCACCTGGGAGTAGCCAGGGAAATCTTTCCAGCTGTGCCGACCTACACGGCAGTGACTTTGCAGGGTTGCTACAACTGATCCGGGCAGCCTTTACTACCCCAGAAACCTCTCGCCTTTGCAGAAGTTCACAAAGACAAAAACCTAGCAAGACCCAAGATTTTATTTATTTAGCTGTTAAAAGGTCAAAAGAAAGCAGAAATCTCCTTATAAGCAACTTCTTCTATCTATAGGAAGGCATGTCCACTGAGAGAGAACTTTACACTCAGCATGCAGATTTGAAACCCGAACAAGTAGTAAAGTCTTACTTACACTAACACAAATGTGAACCACTATCTGGTTCCATTGCAATCTGTGAAAGACAGACAGTACCAGAGTACATGTCAAAAATAAGTATGTTTTAGTCACTGCTTCCAGGACTTAGGCAGTATACCCAAATGTAGCCCGCCAGAGAAGCGAGCTTCAGCACTGGAATTTGCTTTTCAGCACTCTAAATACAGCACTCTTGAGCTTGTGGGTGTGAGAAAACTTCTATGCCTTTTTAACTGCTGAAACAAAAGAGATTTGTAATTTCTTTATTTACTGCATAGCTGCTGCACTTAAATATTTTTCAATGCTTTCCTTTCATGAGGGTGGCACACTGCTGCGATTGACCACCTATTTCTCTTATTGTTATTGTTATTGTTATGTGGGTTCAGACAGATATGAGAATGGAGCTACACATGTATGGAAATTCCAGAGGAATCTTAAATGTAGAGTCCCATTTTTGCAAAAGGGAAACTGATTTTTTGTTTTCTAAATAAATAAATGATTACTATGAGGTGTTATGTCCATATTATGCACCTCAAGCGCAGAGAAGGCACCGAGTCCATTCCCAAGCACTTCTTGTAACTGCACGCTCAGAAAGAAGCACGAAGGACTATAAATAAATGGGAAGACAGTCACATTCAGGACCCTGGTGTTGGTTCAGAGCTATGAAGGCTATGAGGAGCAAATATCCCACAGACAGCAGTTTCTTCCCCGCTCCTCTGCCTACAGCATCCCAGAGATGTGTCAAAACACAGGGCTGCAGCAGGAGATGGAGCTCCCTCCCACCCAGTGCTGGGCTGTCCCTGGGTTGGGGGGACATTTTGCCATTAGGGCATCTCCTCCAGTTCTGCTGATTTGAAGCAAACATGAAGTTGGATTTTTATTAAGGGCTTTTCAGGCAAAGTAGGAAATGCTAATCTTAACTAAGAGTCATATCATATATATGCAAATTGTTTGCTCTACTTTCTCCATCTGTTTTCTTCCCAGGTTTTTCTCTTCGCTGTGCTTTACTGGAGATTAACTTACAGTATATTGCACCAAATTTGGACTGTGTGGGAAACATATGCTGCAAGCTCAAGGCCAGACTCGAATATTGGGTTGCACAGGAATAGGAATATTCACAGCAGTGCTAAGGGCTGACAAACCCACAGGGACAGGAAATTCAGAGACACCAGGGTAAGGAGAGGCTGAAGCAGAGCTGTTCCAGTTACAGTAGCAGGTGGGAAGGCAAGATTTCAAAACAGTTTTAATTTGGGCAAGAGGAAATGGCTGAACATGATAGAATGAAACCACACACTCCCCTTATCTTAATATGCAATTACCTTGTTAGTGTGATACAAGTCAAGCAAGACAGACAGTTATCAATGATGGAGGATGGTCTTTTTTTTTCTAGAAACCAAACTTGTCCTGACTTACTTTTAAAATCACGCATCCACCTTTTGTGCCTGTACGCCTAGACGGAATATGTAATTTATTAATAAGAAAGGACAAGAGAAAGGATGCTACTTTTCTCAAAGGGAATTATACAAACACTCCATTATCCCCAAGGTGTAAATCAATGAATATCTCAAGAGAAAACAAATTTGTTTGCGATGGAAACAAAAATTTTCATTTATCAGCACGACAAATTTTTTTACATCTTTTGACTCAGTGAACCCAGTGTTTAAGACTCTATTTCCTCCATGGTTATTGCAAACTAACAACAAACAGTTTCTTGCAACTCCGGTAGAAATGGAAGCAAAATTTAACTGAACTGAGGTGAAGAAACAATCAAAGAACTGCTCTGACCTGATGCACTGAAAGCAAGAAATGCCTTTTGTCAGTATTGTCACACAACCAGCCTGCTTGATACTCATCCCCAAGATACTAACCAAAAAGGTACAGAAGCTCCATAAACTTTTGTGATCTTCCCAATTCATTGTGGCTACATATAGTCGCTGTGAAAGATGTTTTAAATTTAAAATTTAAAAAAAAAGAAAGAAAGGAAAGCAGCTCCATCATTAGTTAAGTACTACAGTGTTGGTTGCGGCACCGCGTGTGACCCACAGCATCATTTCTGTGACACGTTAATGACACTGCACAAAACGTGTTTGCTGATGGATGTGGAAAACAGCAGAGAGGAGTATATTTTATGCCACCCTGTGTACACCACTTGGACCGAAACTCCACAGTTCCATTTTGACTGGATTTTTTTGATTAGCAGTAGTGTTAAACAATCACATTCTCAACTTTTGAAACAGGATACAGCAGAAAGGTCTGAGCAGTTTTTCACTCAACCCAAGAGCAAATCTCTCAGTGTAACTGCTCAGTTTATTTTGATACAGTTTCATTTTGCTTTCCACCTACAAAACACAGCAACTAAGTTTCATCTAAAAAAAAAAAAAAGTGGATTAATTTTCGAAACACAAGCATTAGCAAGGACCGTGAGTTTAACCATGTCTCTTCTGTCTGTGCTAAAATACTACTTGATCAGTAAGTGCTGACTCCTTAGGTTTGAAAATGTTAACACTTATGACCCCCCAAAAAGCCTTCAGTAGCTCAGAGGCACTCGAACTTCAATTCCCCTGTAGCATGCTGACACAAAAACCATGGGATAATACAAACCTCTGCCTTTGGGAGAAAGCTGAGACAACAGGGAAGGCAACAGCTCGAATGTTAGCCACGGACCTCGCTGCTAAAGCATCCCGGCAGAGGGAGACCCACAGGGTACGTGAATTTATTTTACAAGTTAAAATATATTTTTACATACCTGGAGGACAAAGTGTGGACTTTTTTTCGCTGTTGTTGTTATGAGTTCATTTTACAAAAGTGAGGCATGCTGACTATTAAGTCAAAGCAACACACCAACACAGAACTGGTGTGGCACCAGAGCAAAAGTTTCAGGCAGAAGCCACACATCTCTCTTCTGCACAGTTAGTGCAGCTGCAACAACAAGGCTCAGGCACGTAACAAAGCCATTCTGTTCGGGTGGGTGAAGAAATCCACCTATGCTTCCAGCTTTTTGAAGTCTCTGCTGCTACTCCATGAAGAAAAGTTTTGTTTGATTTCTGACAGGACACACACAGGCCTTTGTATAGCATGAGGGATCGCGTCCAGAATTCCCCATGTGTTTTTGTAATTTGAAATAAAACAAACAAACAAAATTTTTATTCAGTGGACATGAACATCTGGAAGATGACATCAACATGACTTCAACTTTAATGTCAAAGCATTAGACTGAAATCCAATATTGTTGAACAATTTGTGGTGGAAGTGCCAGACACTTGAACATCATGGAATAAAATTGTGATGGATACAAGGTTTCTGCAGCAACTGAGGGAAGAAACAATGTTTCAGAGCTTAACTGAATGCCTGATGAACAATCATAGAGTTACAGAAGTGGCTTGGGCCGAAATGCGTGATACTAAATATAAAAATGAACACCCTGGTCATGTAGGAGGCCTGGAGACTGGGTTTCCAGCCTTGCCTTGCTCTGCTTTCCCCATTTATTCTCTTGTCCCTCATCATGGTGCTTGAAAACACCTTTACTGAAGCTGTTTGCAGATGAGCAAACACTGCACAGCATGGGTGCACCCATCCTTCTCTGTGCCTATGTGAGGGAGCAGAATGGAGCTGCCACCAGACAATCCCATCTCCTCAGAGGAATGGAATTAATGAATATGGTCACACTGGGACTGGAAAGCTCACTCAAAGAGGATGAGAAAGCACCACCGCCACCACCAAACTTAGCCTTCACGTCTTGGAAGGAAACTCCCGAGAGGCGAGTCCTGGCTCTGTCAAAAGAAGAGACAGGGAGAGAGGCAACAAAAGACCAAAATGCTTCCTCTCCTCAAAACACTCAGCTCCCAGGCTTAATTATACAGGATCAACAATCCTAACCAAAACTACTGGCAGCCTCTCTCTATGTACAAGCACACAGCCAACCTCAAAAATGTGGCTTTAGCACTCACGCAATTTTCACAGACAAAAATCAGTTTAATTAGATAGTTTGTAATTTCTTTTGAAAGCAAAAATGAAGGTATCTGTATACTCTTAAAACTAGTCAAACCACTATCCTTTTTTATTTAAACATCACTATTAGCTTGTCCCAGTTTGAAGTTTCCCACTCCCAGTTGTAACACTAATTAAACCTTTTGGGGAAGTTGTGTGCTCATTCTTATGCATTGCTATTAATATTTTTTATTGCAGTTAGTTGGGATCCAACACCATTCCACTGAATCCAGTCAGAAGGATTTTATTTTGATTTTGTCTGGCTTGTTTTATTCTTAGCAGATGGTGCAAACCCATATGTTGATGAGTACATGCCACAGGAGAGCATCTGATCCGATACAGCCAGCCCCAAACTACAGCGATGCCTGTGCTGAGGACTTCAGTGCCTGCCACCACACAGGACCACACTTCTTGGCATGGTGCGAGAGCTCAGATGGGCTTTCGAAACTGTGCTAGTCCTGCTACCTAAGATACTTTTGAAAAGGTACCTTAGGCGTCGCTATGCAGCAGCACGACCGTCCTCAGAGTCGGTATTTTTTCAAACCGCTTTTTACTGTGCTACCTACGTAACTCAAGTGGACTAAAGGCGACACAGTTTTAATAAATATAAATGAATATGTTTTTGCATATGCAAATCAACAAATAATTTTCATGAAATATGACTCAACAGCCATGCAGGTAACAACTTTCCCAAAGCATCTTTTTCTCCCTGCATTGTCAGCGAGACTCCTGCCGGCCTCCCCGTCTTTGATTCTGTTTGAAATACATCCCCTGATAACCTAAAGAGAAGTACTTACGAAGAGCTTAGAGCTATTTATAGCAAAGTCTGTGTGACTGAAAACATTGCAGTTTTCTTGTGGTGGGTACGCGCGTTGCTTATGAACTGCAACTGGAAAACTGTTGCCTCCCTCTTTAGCAATTCTAGTCAGCATTCCCAAGGCAAGAGAGAGGGAGCCAAGGAAGGAAACAGACATAAGGACAAAACGCAAACAAACTGAAAATTTACCAATCACTTATATTCAGAAACTGAAGCGGGGGGCGGGGGGTTTGGGTACCAGAAAGATTCATCTCAATCTGCATTTCAAACTGCTGGAAATGGGCATACAAAGTGGATTAGCATGATCACACCAGTATTCTTCAGTAAGGGTTTTGTGCAAGCCCCTGAGAACAGGCATAATCTCCTGTAATTACTGGATACACTGTTGTCACATTGAATAACAGCCTTCCCTCAAAACATTTAAAAGTCTACTCCCCATCGATTCTTCCAACTGGACATGGGGTGAAACTGCCAGCAGATCCAGGAACACAGCAAGCAAAGCTCACTCCTGGATGCTGATCTGCAAATCCCACATGAACTAGTTTCATAGCTGTGCTTTATTGGAAGTGAAAATAAATGAGGTACAGCAAGAGCAGTGGCTTAAACCTTGTACTTAATAGATTAAAATCCTCATTCCTCTTACGCCATCCTACAAACAAACAACCTTCGGGTCAGTTTTAAGTCCCACTGGCCAGAAGTGAGATAGAAAAGGAGTCAAAACTCTGAAAGACTCAGATTCAGCTCTGATTTCTGCTGCCCTCAACTACATGGTTCGAGGTCTTGCTCAACAACACCAGAAGGAAAAACAGGGAACGGTAAAAGGCAAAGATAATGTATTCTGGTTTGCCTCCCTTCTGCCTTGGGTTCTAACTGCTGGAGGAGATTTTCGGAACAGATACCAGGATATGGGATGGCTGTGTGAGGCTGGCAGACAGGGAACAAGGTGTATTTTGTAGCTGTCAGCGAAGACCTGGCAACTGAAACCCCAAGAGAAGATCAGTGTACAGCAGAATAAAAAGAGAAAAGAACCACCTTTTATTATAAATCCCAGAGCTATATATTACTCATGGGCAGTCATAGATGTAGTATTTGTTCCCAGGTGAGACCTACTAAGCCTATAAATATTTTTTAATTAAAATAGTTTCCCTTAATGCTCAGCCTTTCTTATTATCATTTTACAGACAACAAAATTCCACGTTCATAGAGTCCTCAGACAACACACACATTTAACATATTTTCAAGAACTGAAAGAGTGCTGACACCTGGACTCTACACAATCACACTCAGGTATGAGCCATTCTCTGAAATAACTGAGCCACAGTGAAAAAAGGGGTCTTTCCTTAATTTGAAACTGAAGAAAAAGAACAGAAGCTATAACAGCTGCTTCATCCCTGTTCTGTAGCACCCCTCAAGAAAAAGTTAAGAGGAAAGTAAAGGCTGCATGTTGCGCAGTCAGCTCACGAGGAGTCAGAAAAAAGTAATGCTTCACTTTAAAATGGATATTTTCAAATCAATATACTTAAACCAGTGCATCTTTCTTTGAACCAGCTGGTGGGAAACACCAGTGGTGATGAGATACAGAATTATCTGAAACTCGAGCCTGATTCACTCTGGCACTTCTCCTGCTTCATTACAATTTTTAAATCAAGTCAAGAAGCTTGTGTAACAGGAAGTTTGTATCCACTTATCCTTATCTCCTTTCTCCACTGGTGTGACTTTAGAATACTTAGCCCCTAATTTATAGGGTAATAGTAATAAACAAACACAGGAGAACTTCCCCCGTGGAGAAATGAAAGGGGGGGGGCATCAACATCTTTTCTGCTTTCTAGACACAGGACAGATTATCTTGTAAATCTGAGTTTGGTCCAAAGAGAACCAGAAAAAATATACTTGGTTTTCCATTCTGTTAATTTGATACTAGAAACATTTTTAACATGAATACAACAAAAGGGCTTTTACCAATTAATTTGGGAATACAGACAGGAAGGAACGTTCATACTTACTACTGTGTAACTGTGTGCACCAAAACCCCCTGAAATCCCAGCAGACTTATTAATACTCGCTCCCTAAATGACTTTCTTCTCCCTGATGTCATTGACTGAGGGACAAGCATTGGTGAAAGAGAAAACAATCAAAAAAACCCCTCAAAATACTGATGAAAAGAGGGGATTAAGGGAATGTTTTTTCCTTGCTACATATGTTTCCTGGAACATATCAAATTGGAATCCCAGCACATTGAGGACAGACTAGCAAAGCTACCATGAAGCTGGCAAATGGCAACACGACTCATACCAACTTCTCCCTTTTGTGGAGATGCATATCAGAAATCTCTGTTAATAGGAGGTTATGGGAAGAACAGGTATAAATCAGCCGAAATACTTTCTGCCAATGCCTGTATACAATGCTAACGCACAGCACTGGGTTCTGGAATTTGCAGCCAAGTCGGAACATTAATACGGGACTTTTAAGTTATCCGAATGCATTGTCAAGCTCATTATGATGCTTAGCGTCCAGTATTAACTATTTTATCGGTAGCTAAGAGTGAAGTCTTCTCAGACGGATGCATGAGGCCATGCAATGCAACAACCAAGAGGCTGCAGCTCCGCGGTCGGAGGTGTCAGCTGTACTGGCAATTTACACAGGAAGCTTAAAAACACAGGGTAAAGAGAACAGTACCCGCACCCTAATTGCAACAAACTGCACTATCACAAGAAGACTCGTAACATTTCCTTGAGATTCCTACGAAACTTTGTCCCGGCACGAGTACGGGCATTCCGCTTTCTCACCGAGGCAGTGGGAGAGCAGAGCCGCCCGTAGGCAGCTGTGGGACAGGGGCTGCCGGCCCGGCCCAGCCCCAGCCCCGGCCAGAGCAGAGGCGGTGCTGCCGGTGACCGAGCGCCGCCCGCCGCGCCCGGGGCTCCCGCCGGGGCTGACGAGGCGCGGCCACAGCCGGGCGCCCAGGGGGCCTCTCCCTGCCTCCTGCACGCAACTTGCCGGAGACTTTTTCGCCGCTTATC
>VZTA01024101.1:0-91766 GCA_013398855.1 Mohoua ochrocephala | reverse complement strand
CCCCTCCGCTCGTCCCCAGCGCGGGGAGCCCCCGGGGCCGCGCCTGCCGACCCTCCCCGCCCGGCTCCGGACTCACCCAGCGTCTCCGCCCGCAGCCAGAGCGGGGCCGAGGCTCCGAGCAGCAGCGAGAGCAGCAGCGAGGGGGCGGCCCGCGCCCCCCCGGCGGGGCCCATGGCTCCGGCTCTCGGCGGGGCGGGCAAGGCACAACTTCCCCACTTCCCTCCTGCTCCTTTCTCTTCCTCTCCTCTTCCTCCTCCTCCTTCTCCTTCTCGTTGGGGCGGCTCCGGAGCCAGCCCGCGCTCCCGCGGAGGGGGGCGGCCACCTCCCGGCATCCTTCCCCCCGCAGGTGTTTCTGCGGAAGCGGAGAAGGGGCTGTGCGGAGCTGCCTCTGGCCCCGTGCCCCGCCGGTGGCCGGGCTGCAGCGCTGCTGCCTCCCGCCTCCCCGGCCTGGGGCTGGGGGTGGAGAGAGGAAACGGGAGAAGGGGAAGCGCCACTATTCCCATTGGGCTGCCGCTCGGGGTATCTCCTCCTCCTGCCGTGGACCGAGGGGCCGGCGCGGCCCCGCCGCCCCCTCCCCTCGCCGAGTGCTGCTTCTCCCACCCACCGCCGCTCCGGGGTGCTGCACCGGGGTCGTGGGGTTTCCCCGAACCCATGCGGCCCCCAGCATCGCCTGCGAGCCCCCGAAGTTGGCAAGCCATGTACATGCCCACATATATATATACACACACACTCGTATATACGTGTATGTTTTCGAGGAAACAGGATTATTTTGCCCTTTGCAGGCTAATTCCCAGGCGTCGCTCCCGCTGCCACAGTGAGAAGGGACGCGGGGACGCCGCAGGATGTCTTCGCGGGGGCGGACACGAGTTGGGGCCGGACGGGTCAAGCGAGAGCGTCCAGCCCCTTCAGCACAGCACACCTGATCGGGCTTCTCGGTCCTGTAACCCGCTCCTGAGGGGATATCTCCACGCAGGGTTGCAAACCTCATGGTTAACCTGTGCCAGCTTTTGTGTGTTACAGTCATGGGCTGAATTAAACAGGAGTTTTCTAAAGTATGCTGCGGGCATCTCTCTGTCTGGGTGGGACCTTGACTGTCCGGCTCTGAAGAAATTTGTGGCACAGGGAGGGTCGCAGACGCAGGGTAGGGAAACAGGGCCAGCAGCTGCAGGAGCCCCTCAGGTTAAGCAGGTCCCAGTGGTTTGCTTTTTAAAAGTATGCTGGAGAATGGAAGATGGCCTGTCTGACTCTGTGCAGTCTTTTCGGGGATGGGTTGCTGTGAGGCAGGTGGATTCGCATTGCTGGCAGGTCAGGAACACTGCGCTGCTATGCTAAAATGAAGTACAGAATTAACTTGGATGTCAGAGACAACGTTGATAGATTTTATATTATGTTAGAAGAAGTCGAGTTTAGTAAACCTTTATTCTAATTGAGCTCTTGTTTTGTAAGTGTTAATGTCTGTTTTTTAACTTTTCAGACACCATATGTGATCAGGCATATTTTTTGCCATGTACCCAGTACATTATATTCTTGGTACATGTATTTAACACACGTTGTTAGTATTTGAGACTTACCCTTCTTTTCAAAGGAGAGTTTGAAATCCAGACTAAAATGTTAGATATGGTGTAAGGCAGAGAGAGTGTTTGTTAGTGCAGCAGTTTAGTGGTCAGACTAATCCTCACTGGATTTTGCCAACAAATACCAACATCCTTCTGGTTGAAGGAGGTTGGAAAGGGTCACTCTCTTCAAGACTCTGAAGGCTGAGAGGCTTTTAAAGAGGAGTGTGTCCATGTGAATAAAAGTGGCCTGTTCTTGTACTTGTCTCACAGATTGTCAGGAACAAATCCATACAAACGAGGGTGATTATGGAGACAAAGGAGCCAGAAAGTCAAACTCTGCAACAGCCTCAAGACTGGATTTAAAGACCCCCCAGAACTGGTGAAAATATTGTGGTCACGGAAAATAGTTTTTCCAATAGTTTTTCCAAATTCTGGTTCAAAACCTATAAATGAGACTCAACATAAATGGAAACATGAGGGAGAGAAATTAATAGGACAATACATGTGTTGCAAAACATGTATCATCTTTGAAAGAGTGGTAGTTGTTGAAAAGCAATATAACAACTTATGAGTGTGCGTTGTTTCGTCAGTCTCAGCAGGCAATCAAAACCAGTCTGTCCTACATGAGGTGGTACTGGGAATTATACTGATCTGTATTCCATCCACTGAGATCTAGAATATATTCCCCAATAATAGTGCCAGGCTCTAGTTGTATTTGTTAAGTGTTATCATAAGTATTGACAGAACAGTCCTGCAGGTCAATCCCAACTAACCTTAGGGAAGCAGTGCTGCAATAAATTGGCTTTAGTGGTCTTGGGCAATTTCATGTGCAAAACACTTTGCCAGGGAGCTTGCAGATAATGTCACTAGTGCTGAGCTCTCCGCAGAACTTGGGTGGTTGGTAACTGGTAGAGGCAAGTTAGCAGCCTTGGAAGGCCAAAATGGTTTTTGCCTGTCACGCACCTCTAGGAGGCTCAAAACGAGAGGGAAGGTAGGTTGGCAGATACCATGAAAGGAGGCTTTCTTCATCTCCTGGGTGCTGGAGGCTTGGCAGTGCCCTCTGGGACAGAGAGATAATGATTCCATTCACAGTTATTTTTATTTCAATGATTCGTAGTGAAATGATAAGTCATGCCCTTGAGACTGGGGCTGTAAAATGTCTGGGAGTGGTATTTGTTTTCCATTCATGGCTGGTACAGGAGAGCATTGGCGGAGGGAAGGGCGTGCAGGCTGCCTTTCCAATCTTCTCACCACCCTGGGCTCAGCTGGAGCTGGTCGCTTGTCCAAGGCCACGTGTTTCCTGTTGCAAACGTGAAGTGCTCAGGGGGAAGCCCTGCTCCTCCCGCAGGTGTTGGGAGCACGGCTTTCCTATTGACTTCAGCAGGATAATAATAATGCAATCAGTGAAGTACCTTCTGTATTATTTATTTTGCTATTAAATTCTCATTACTATGCCCTCTCTCTGTCAGTTTTCAGCATGCTGTAGGCAAAGAATTTACTGTCAGCTTCCAAGATTAAATAATCATTAAGATGAATGAAGTAGTTTATAGCTCTCAAAGTTGTTATTCACGAGGAGGACTTGTGTAACCCTTGTCACATTGCTACACTGCTTCATGTGTACTTTTCCGAATTTACCTTTGTAAGGAGGAGAGTTAAAACCAGCTTTTAAATAAATATAGTTTTAAAGGTAAGTCCTTTGAGTTAAGGCAGAAGATTAGTTCAGAAAGAAGGCACACATTGAGCCTGACTAATAAATTGTCACACAGTGGGAGCTTCAGAACGGGAAAACTCCCTGCCAAACCACTTCTGACAGCTTCATGCAGCTAATTTTGGTCACTAACACTGACTTAATTTGGAAGAGACCTGATTCATCCAAACACATAGCATGAGCATGTGCCTTTCCTTTACAGGTAATTTTCCAAGGGTATGAGTTAGGAGTGTTTTGCGTGTTTGTTGCAAACGGTATTAACTGAGTCACCTACAACTAGACAATGTGTCTCATCGTTCATTGTACGGATACCTTCACTGTGCAGCCACCTGCAAATGAGCAATTGAGTTTTTACTCCGTAGATCTTTGACCTCAGGATGAACAAACAGTGAGAGAGGACTTCAGGACAAAATCAGCTCAAAACACTTTAGAAGGCAGATGGTCAGTGTGGGGACATAGCCAGGTTTCATTTGTAGACTTGTATAGTCTCTAGCTTCATGGATTTACTTTCTTTTCCTACACTTTTTATATACCGTTGCATAATTGTACGTAACACACAGAGAAAGAGCTGCTTCTAAGCAGACATAAATCATCTGATGAGTCCTTCTGTTCCTTATGTGATATTAAACTGGTAGTTTGTCTAGGGAAAGGGGCAAGGGAGGAAGGAAAAATACACTGCAGAGTTCACCTAAGCTTATCTTGCAAGCTTTATACTGTATATGTTCTTCCTTTCAAAAGCATCTTGTTCTGTACAGGTTCTAGGATAAAAAAACCAGAAACCAAAAACTTAATTTATACAAAGAGGCTTAGGTTTCATCTTAATGGAGCAGTCTTGCTTTTGTGCAGCTAACAGGAAAGTTCCTCTTCTTAGTAAGTGGAAAGCTTTTTCTTTGCATAGAAGAACAGGGAGGAATTGAAAACACCATGAGGTGGAGAGGACCCGAGGTTACAAATTACAAAACGAAAGAACAATTCTAGACATTGAGAGGTATGTTAATCTCTTCATTAGCAGAGGATAGCTTGCAGATTGAGAGGCCTTTTAGCAGTCTTTATACATGGGCCAGGTTTTGCATTTTCACTGGGGCAAAAGCAAATGGTATAGTGGATTTACGGGATAAAGCTGAGAACAAAGTGCTCTGGTTGCTGATCTCTGTGTATTCGGAGACTCTGTTCTGCCAGAAGGGTATGTAGTGGTTATATTAAAAATTCAGAAAATAAAACATATAAAGTAAAAGCCTGAGGTGTGTCTAGATGCAACATTTGTATAAGCTACGTGAGGAGTGCTCTCCGTTAAAAGTGATTAGACTACAGCGAAGTCAGTGCTGCTGCAAGGCTGTGGCATGGCTCAGGAAGTTTAGCAAATTCCTTGAGATATACATGAATTATTCTGTGTATGTAGAGTATTTTATGGACACAGTGCTCTGTGCTTTATTCTTATCATCGGAAACTAAGGCCTTGCCCATGGAGCAGCACAGACATTGCAGCCTGTGTAACACCACCCTCCACTAAGGTCTGCGTGCCATTAAACCAGCAGGAGAGGGACTGACCTCCAGGACTCCCCTGGATATTCACCTAACTACTGTCGCAAAAAAAGATCTTACCCATTTATAGTAGACTGTGGGGCTCTGCTCTCCTACTCAGAGCCAGCCTGGTGAAGTTCATGTTAGCAGCTTCCCTCCCTGCTTAGCGTAAGCATCCCTCTCCAGGTGCGAAAATGCCCAGGAGGGAAGGAGTCAGTAAAATAACTTTTCCAGTTTTCAGGTAGCTCTGAGCAAGTAGCTAAGAGGCTGTCACGACCGAGTGCTTCCTTAGTACTTTAAGGCAAACTTGAGGCAAGAATTAGACAGAAAAAAAATCTTCTGACAGAAGAAACAGTTTAACTTGCACTAGCACAGGTCACTGCTCGCACCCATGTGGATGAGTTGGAACCATATAGTGTCATTATGCAATTACACTGGTAATAAAAATCCCCAGGGGGGAGAGACCATAAATATTCTTAGACCTTAAGAACATGGAAGAAGAAATTACAGGCAATAAATTCTGGGAGAGAAAACTAAACTGCAGCAGGCTTCAAGATTTTGTCTTTTCAGCAGCAGAGAGCTATAGGTCTTGTCTGGGTGGGAGTGATAGCAGGGCTCTTCCCAGCACTGGTAGGGAATGTCTATGGGATAATTGGATGCTAAGAGATAGGCAGCCTCATTCACTGCAACATCAGCAGTCGGGTGTAACTCTAATGAGAGTCATATAGGGGATGAATGTGCACTTTTCATCACTTTAATTGCTGTAACCTATCCAATCATGTCACCTATTATGATGTAATTATGAGATCAAGTTGAAGACTAATCATTTGTCCCACTGCCACATATTTTGCCATTTCTCACAGCTGCTTGGTAGTCTTAGGTCATAATTTTTCATACTTTCAAGGAAAAATAAATAAAGTTGCTAATCATCTGGATTTTGAAGACAATCAACTGAACATGCTATGCTGCTGTCAAGAAATATGGAGCAGAATGTTCCTTTTCATTCAAACATATTGTTTTAGGGTTGCCTTGAAAAACATTATGATCTAGAGATTCATGACACTCTTTGTCAAAACAGAGCCTACTATTTTATAACTCACTAGTTGGCAGCATCCTTGATCATTGTCAGTGAGAAAGCTCTCATTGGTTTTTTTAGCTTTTAAAGAGTTTTTGTGTTTCTGCAAGGTATTAGCCTTCATACTTTTTAAAAATGTCAATTTTTGCCCATTAATACATAGGTAGTATATAATTTTTAACTGTAGAATGTTTGGGATTTTCAAGGGAGAGTTCACAGTTGAATTTGCACAATCTGCATTTTCTTTCCCATGGGAAACAAGTAGTCTTAATCATTTACTCATGCTTATGAGGTTGCATCCAAGTAGGACCTAAGAAATTACTTGTGCAAAATATGAAACAATCCAGTGGTCACTTCCAGGAATAACCAATTGTGTTTGAATCACATGTCTTTTAAATAAAGTTAGCAATTGATCTAGTTATATTCTTTCCCAAAAGGTGTGGAGTAATGGAAGATGAATGCGAGTAAGCAGGGCTTGATCATTGCTAATTCAGACAGTGTGACACTTGTGTGCACTGGAGAGGGCAGTTTATGTGCTGGTTTATTGATCGTGGTATCCCTGGCTGTCTAAGTAAGAGAGCTGAAAGCAAATGTAAGTATGAGCTGAGTGACTGCTTGATTTAAAAGAGATCATCCAGTCTACTCCAGATCTAGCTCGTCTACCTAATTTCAAGTGTTCATGGCAGGTTGCTGTTTTCTTGCAGGGTATGATACGAACTCAGGCTAAAAATCTCAGGAGCTGAAAAGTAAGACCTTCTTTCTCTTCAGTTCATTTGTTTCAAGAGAGAGGGATGGGAATCATGCTTATTAATTTAGCAATTATGCTGTGTGGGACTGTGCTCCCTCCCCTCTCCCCGTGCTCTGTTCAGGCCCTGTGGAAGTCTGCACAGAAGTAAGCCAGTTATGTACAGTGGAAGCATGGCTCATAAATCTGCAATAATCATTATGTATGGAGAAAAAGCTTCTTGTGCAACTTTTCTATATAGCATTGGGCCACTACACCAATGAATCACAAGGTCAAATTCTTGTCATTCATAACTGTCACAGCTGTGGATTACAACTGTATATATAGTTTAAGGATTCACTGTGAATTGCTTTTGAAGCCAGGCTATTTATTAAATGTAAAAGCCTGATAAAATGTAATCTGTCTTTCTAAAAACCTTTTTGCTTTTTTGTAAATAATTTTAAAATAAGTGGGCTTGAGTGAATATTTTATCGTATTTTAATTACTTTAATTACATTAATTTTAATGTACTATTGTGCCTGTTTATGGAATACAAAAAAATAGGGCCTGCTTTAGGGTCCTTGTCAAAGATGACTGCACAACACAAAGTAAATATAGCATGTTGGTGAACACTCAAATCAGTTTTGAATATTCCTTCCTCATAAGATAATAAAAGATCAACAATTGAGATTTAGGTTTGTGTGGACAGTATCACTTCTCAGATATTCCTTCCCAAAGCAAGAACTTTCAGCTTTCTTCTGTCTACTTCTTTTCATCAAAGATACTCTATTCTTAGTTAAGTCAGACATGCATACTGGTAGCCGTTCTTGGCCCCAGGCTTCATAAACGATCCTAAAAGCCTTTTTCCAAATGTGATGTATACGTAGTTGAGCTTGAGTTAGCTCTGCCTCGAAGCCTTAAATTCAGCCTGTATTTTAATTTTTTCCTCTATATCCAGTACGGCAGTTGTCCACCAAGATCAGATGTTCTTTGCCCTCCTTCCCTTGAGCATGACGATGGTTTTGGTGCAGGGTGGCGTTGATTGTCAGTGTGGATTCAGCCCAGGCATTCACCTCCTGTGGACTTCTCACCTGCACAGGTGAGAGATGTTAGGGCCAGGGCCAGGCATTCACAGTGTGAGCAGCTCTGCTGCCTAACCTTACTTTCTAGCTCCTGCTGCCTGGGCATGTTGAGTTTGCACACTAAGTGTTATCTGTTTCATACATATTTGTCTGCAACAGCTTAAAAAGTGTGAGTGAACCCTTCATGGCTTCATTCTGCAGTGGATGAACAGCACTATGCACCTGGGAACAAGAAAACTTTCATCTGGCATGACCAGCCATGGCAGAGAACACTTGTTTGTGGCCAAAGTCCCTGTAACAATCCTCACCAGCCAGCCACAGCTCCTCATGTGCCCTGAGAAACAAACAGCCTCACAGAGGAGATGCCTTGGGATGGTTCGGATTAGTTTGGCACAAAAGGATGCAGGATGCACACCCAGAATGCCAAATGGTGATCACGGTGTTGGTGCAGTCAGCCACAGCTAAGGCTCTGCTGTTGGCTGCTCCAGGCCAAAACTGGAGCCTCAGCCAATTATCACCAAACCCTGGTGATAATTACCTGCTCTAGTTCTGCAGTTACCTCTTCTCTTGAGAGAAGACCTGAGTCCCTGCAGCTTCTGACTTTCCCATGCAGCACCCTGCTCATGAGGGATTTACAAGGACTCAGCACCTCTTCAGGGGTTACCACAATCTTTGAGGCTCAGACTTCTGCTGTCTACATTTGAATACTGTACCATCTAGGCATTTATAGGTATTTGACTTACTGTTTCAATAAAGATGAGCATGGTGTATTAAACAATCATCAGGATTCATGTCAGCATGTAGAACTGCTTTCTAGCTGATTTTGTAGCTTTTACTTGGAAAAGAGAGCAATCAAATGGATTTTGATTCATTCTCGTGGCATTATGTGATTCCTCTCCCACACTCCCACCAATATGCTCCTATTACTAGGGATCTAGAGAGGCAAATCCTATCCCCTAAATGAGCAGGAGCAGGAAGCTCGGCTGGTCTTCAGCCTCCTCTCAGTTACAAACCACTCTGGAGCACATGTGGGTAATTTCACGTTGGCTTCTGCTGGTTGCAGCCTGGATTTGGTGGGCCATGAACCTTCACTTACTTCCTTGCATCTTATACCCAGTATTTTTTCTTGATGTTCCTTGTTCTATGTTACTGTCCCAGGAATTTTTTTTTGTTGTTGTTGTTGCTTTGATCTGTGGAATTACATTAATGCAATAAAATAGCAAACACTGAAGCAAAGGAAACAAAACCAGCACGACAGAGATACCACAGTCAGAAAATAACGATAACATTTGAACATTTGCAGACAGCCATTCTACCAAATGAAGGCTAACTTGTTGCTGCATAAAGGAATTATTCATAGCTGTTTGGTTTTACTAGTCTTATAAAAACACAGTTATAGACAATTTCTCATATGTATTATATTTATCCGAAAAACTTGCGTGAAAATGCAGTGAACTATTTTTGCTGGCATAGAGACATTGAAGTACATCTACTTGGGCACTCTTTGTACACCTGGAAACTCCACTAAATGAAGCGTTACCGCTTAGTGGTCCTGCTTGGGCAGAGTCTCTTTCTTCAGATTAGTTCTTGGGCCTAATCTAAAGTGCCTTGAAGTTACTGGGGGAGCCTGTGTTGACAGCAATGCCAGGGCTCCCTTGGGTCCATGCTTTCCAGATTCTGATGCTGTAATATTTCAAGATATTGCTGCATCCATGGCTCTTCCCTCTGCTCAACTTCTGCAGCTTGCAGAGCAATGGAAGAAAGCATGTATCTGACCCTCAAATGCTCAAACTTCACTTAAACTGCTGTTAGGATGGGTATCCGCCAGTACACTGGACTGAGAACACAAATGCCCAGGGAGGTGGAAGGATATGGTCTTTACTTAATCTGTGGATTACCACAAAAGGGCACATCAACCTTTTTTCAGGGAATAGTCTTTCTCTGGTTTGTAATTTAGTATAAATCCAAAACATGGCTGGAATATAAATTTAAAGAAATGCAAACAAAACAAAACAAACAAACAACCCCCCCACCAAGTCAGAAGAATCTTCTCAGAAATCACTGTTTTAGTTATTGTTTTAAAAGAATTCATTCTCGTATATCCATTTTGATATAGAGATTTCCTCTTTTTAGTGCATCCTTTTCTTCTCTGAGCTCCACTGAGTCCTTTCAGCCTTAGAAAAGGCATATTTGTGTTTGTGCATGTAAGTTACACTGGAAAAAACAATGTACTTTTCATAAACCAATTTATATCTTTAATCTTGGGAGCATAAGCATATGAACCTGTATGACATCCCTTGTTTAATGTTTCTCTTGTCTTAGTCTGCTTTACACTGAGGTAGCGTTTGTCATTACAGCTTAAGCATGTCATTGTTCTGCAAATCTTTTAGGAGTCCAGATGCGCCCACGATTAAAGGCCACCTCTTACTATTTGTGTTATCATAATGCAGAGAGAGGTCACTGCTCTGTTGTGCAAGATCCCATTCAAACATGTCATGAGCAGCAGACCCTGCTCCCCAGGCTTCCCTCTATTAAGGGACAATGATGTATCAGACCTAAATTTAGTTAACAATAGCAGCTGTTAGAGTGAAGGCTCAAACCAGCTGGGTCAAAGGGTTCCTTTCTTTGCCTTACTTCCCCTCTTCCTGGAGCTCACCTGATGTTGTGTTGAGCTAATTCAATTTGCTGAGATAGCAGAACGTCCTCTTGACAACAAGGTGAACGGCTTCCCGCCGTGCTGGGGACCTGAATTAGCTCGGTAGAGGATCAAAACAGCACCGGAGCTGGTGCAAGGGGGATGACCACACTGCTAGGACGGGGCAGGAAATCAGGCATGGGAACATGACAGGGAATGTCAGGGCTGGCGTCCTTCACAGGTGATAAATCCTCTCAGCATCGGGGTGCACCCTCACTGGCAGTGTGTGGGTGTAGCTCTCTGTGCCTGTTCCCTCCTTACTCTGGCATCTGCCTGACTTCTCGGTGAAGAAAACTTCCTCAGGAAGGAAACTTCCCTCAGCTGGAAGGAAATTTCCTCAGCAAAAGAAAATAAAAGCTGGTTTAACACCCAAACCAGCACCTTGCTGTGAGTCTGACAGCATGTCTGTGCCAGCTCGAGGGTCAGCACATATGGCTGTGGGCAGATAATACTTAGGCTGTTTAGTAGCATTGCAATTAATTTAAAATCAATACATCTAAATTCAAGTGACTGCTGCTGCAGTCCATGGAGCTGGCAGACTCAGTTCAGTGGCCTTTGGAGATGCTTGGATGATCCCTCTGGCTTTCAGCTACTGGTCCAGAAGGGCAGGAGCTCCCTTGCTCCAGGATGACACCTGCCAGATGGGCCCTGAGGGCATGCCTGGGATCGGCTGTCTCTGCTCAGCCCCACTGGGCTCCCCCATCCACTCAGGGACCAGGGCCCCATGCCAGCCCCTGAAGCCATCAGCTCCTGCCCCAGTGGTGCAACATCAGGGCTACCCTCCAGCCCTGGGCCTGCATCCCAACCTTGGCTTCTCTGTCCCCAGGAAGGTGCCTGATGATGGCCCTGGCTGCCCTGCTCTTGGCTGGGGGTGGGATGGGCGCTGCCCTGGGAGCCCCCTGCCATGGTGCCTAAACCCTGCCAGCCCTGGGTGAACATCTGGGGCACCCTGAAACAGGGAGGGTGTCACCAAGGACCTGTGTTTAGGGAATGGAACCAAGCCCCATGCTCCCCATGAGAGGGGAGTGGGCACACGGTTGAGGAGCTCAGCAGGGGCTGGCCCTTATCAGGTTGATCTGAATTTGGGGGCTGTGGAGCTGTGCTCAGGCCTTCCCCTGCACCCAGAAGGGCAAGGAACAGACTTGCTTAAATCACGGCAGCTGTTGGTATTCCAGAGGGGTTTGAAACCCTTGGAGGATAAAGCCGGAAGTTGACTGGGCTGCCTGTGGTGTTGGTGCATGTTAGTGAGTTAAGACAAAGCATTGTCTTGCCCACAGCATTTACCTTTTCACCTGTTATTGCAGGTGGAAATGATGTACTGGGTTACCATCCCCAGGATTTCTCCTGATGGTAGATCCCAGCTAATTATGGTCTTCCCAGGGAATGTTTCCCTCTCCCTCAGAAGAGAAGGGATCAGATATATCTCCAACCGTTTGCAACAAGCCTGTATTTTAGAGAACATCTTTAATTTTTTCCCCTCACTATGAGGGGATTTGCTCTTGCTTGTGTGGAGAAAGGGATCTACTTGTTCCTGTGGACCAGTGTCAGTGCCTGTACGCAGTCAAGTGCCTTGCTCAGTCAAGGAGAGGAGGGTGGGAATTTTTGGGGGAGGGGGAATGAAACTCTATATACCTGCCAAAAGGTTAGTGAGCAATGCATCCAAACAGCAGTCCAGCAACACGCTTTCTCAGGCTGATGACTGAACTGGTCAAATCCAGTCCCTGTTAATTCCTGTCTCCATAGTGGGCACTGTTGCTTCTCAATCTGTAAGAAACTAAATGCAGATGGGCTTTCTCCTGGATTGCTGGATAAGCAATTTCTTTTTATGGAACTACTGGGAGATGAAATGTTCAGGTATTTGGGAATGCCATGGAAACCAGGAGGTGTTAGAGGTAGAGACTTTTATGGGAGATGTTTATGCAAACTGAACATCTGACTGTTCTGAAGATCTTTACGAAGATTGTGTAATCTGCACTACTGCTCCTGCACCTTTTGTCTTTTTCTCCTAATCTTGATTTTGTATCTTCTTATACACTGATCTACATGCTCAGAGCAATAAGTCACTCCCTCTGTGGTATGCAATCTTCTTTCCTTCTGTTTCTCTCTAAAACCCCTCGCATATCTTTTTCATGCAATCCTCTTCAGACATCCTGCATCAGGCCATTTTACACTTACACTGTTGCACTGCCTGCTACCTGTGTATGTCAAAATTTAGTTTTCTTCAAACTTCAGACAGCACATTTGGTTAGTAAAAATCAGGAGATATCTAATAGATAACACAGCTGAACAAATCACTGAAAAGCTTTGCAAATACCGGGCCAACTTATCCTCTTTAAAGCAATACAAAAAGAAGTACAAGATTTACCTACTTAACAGAAAGGTTTTTATTGTCACTTTGTGATCATTGTCTCTCCTAATGTAGTGTGTGATGATTACACAAACATAGTTTAATAAGCCCTAATATATTATTCTTCTTTTGGATTTGAATCTTTTTAGCAATGTATTTATAAATCCATGTTACCCTTTAGCACTCCTTATATTTTCTATCCTGGCCTAGCTTTTACATCTCTTCCTGTTAATCTCCATAGCTCAAATTTGCCTCGTCTGAAATCCATCATTGTACGTCGTTTAATGACACATTTCTCCAGTCATCATTACTGCAGATCAATAGAAGCAAATCCCTGTCTCCTGACAGGTTTAGCTAAGTATCTCATGCATGACTGTCTTTCCAATTTGATCCAGTTTAACAGTCTGTTTCTCCCCCCCTCCCCAACCCCACTTCTCTAATCTGCAGAGATAGATATAAATCTTGAGCCAGGCTCCAGGGGGTTTCTCTTGTATGGCCTTCCCTCTGTTTGTGCACAGCACTCCCTGACCGACTGGCTGCTATTGCCAGACAAACAGCTGCCTTAGCTGTTGCACTAACAAATAAAAGGGGAAGGAGGGAGGCCAGGGCAGTGGAGGGAAGCTTTTTGCCCTTAGGGTCCTTGTTCACTTATTTTACTAAGAAATTCAAAATCTAATGGGGGCCCATTGCTGGAGAGAGAATGAGAATATTCTATGATCTTTGGAAAAGAGTGAAAATCCATCATCACTAGTGAGTGATTCACATCACCATATCTTTTCAAGATGACCTCTCCAAGACAAAGGAGGTAGAAACTGATAAGTAAAAGCTGAGATTTTCCTTTTCGTTGCTCTGCCCTGTAGGCTGGTTGAGGGATTGACAGTGTCTCCTTTCTCACCTCTCCAAACTTTCCTTCCCATCAAGATAGGACTCATGAACGGTGATCTATCTTCAAGAAAGTTTTAGTACTCTGTAACTGGACACAAACAGATCAGATTAGACACAAATGTCTGTGGGCTTTGGGTGTCCCCCTGCCTGCCTCCTCAGTTTTTGTTGTCCTGCTGATTCCTGCTGTGCCCTGCCATTTTGTGAAACTGTGCACAGATGTGTTTAAGTGGTAGCACACAGACAATTGTTTCATTTGATGAGATTTTAGGTGCCTGACTCAAACGTGGGAGGAGATTAAAATTAGATTGCTGGAGTGGGTATTACATTGAGTTGCCTGGCCTACCTTTGAGATGGAGGTTGCTGCCACAAGGGCAGGGATGATGGCATGGCTCCAGGTCTAGGTCAGCTGGGAGCTGGCCATTTGAGAGCTTTTGTCCTGTACTATTAAAATAAGCTGCAGTTGCCATCAGTTCATGTTAATGTGTTGGGCTGTAACCTTTTGGCAGCCCAGAAGGTGTTTCCCAGCTGACCTTTCTGGCTGTATGTGCAGCAGCCCATGTCTGTTCACTGGGGTGAATGGTAGAGGAGGCTGCCAACCCACCTTGAGCCAATAATTTTAATCTTCTGCTGTAAGTGCAGCAAAGCACTAAAGCTGTGTCTTCGATCTTTAGTCTGCTCATATTATACCATTCATATGTACATATGCACAGTCGTGTGCATGTTCACACTCAGGAAAGGTTTGTCTTTATGGATCATGATAATTTCAGGTATAAAGAAGCTGTTAGTTACTTGCTTTACTGGCAGTAATAATGTACATGTTTCTCCTCAAGAACTGTTTCTCCTTATTCATTGCAATCAGGGCTGATCATTTGTCTGTACATAGTTCTATTTCCCTTAAAAGAGACTCAAAAGAACTTGAAAGATGAATCCATAGTTTGTGAAGAGCTCTGATATATGCTGCTGTCCAGGTAGGGAATTGTGATCAAGTTTTCTCTATTTTTCTCTTCATTCACAGTCTTCTCCCTTGCAGATGTGCTGGTCTGCAGGCACATCTTCCTTGTGCTGGTCTTTGGGGTAAAGGAAATTATATTCTGTAAGGAGATCTGTAATATAAAGGACAAGGTTTATTAATGATATCTCACAAAATTTGGATTCCTCGTTCTGTGTCAGGATGCAGTGCTATGGAAGGGGTATACTTAAAAATTACACTTAATGCTTTGTCATTTACAGATATTGCAAACAGTCCTTTTAAAGTTTGGTTTCTAAAGCTCATAAGTACTCTCTTCTTGTAGAATTCCTGAAATTCGGGTTAAAAATCCAAAGACTCAAGTGACTGTTAGTATTTGTTCTCCCAATGTGTTCAAAGGAAGGTAAACAAGAAAGGAGATATTACAGTGCTTTTTTTTCTTTGAAAGTCGTGGTTTATGGGATGTTACAGTGACACCTGGTGGAAAACAGTGCTGGAAGTTTCAGAAAAATTTCTGGACCATTTGAGTAGTTCGTTTGAATAGTGTCTTTAATGTTACTGTTTTATTAACCGACTGTAATGGTTAGAGCCCATTTGTGCGAGGCATGCATGCACTACCCCTGTATGAGAGTGCCAATGCTCACTGACAAGAATTATCCTCATCAGTGATAGCCAAGCTTTCCAGTTACACAGGGTTGGTTATGTGCATTTGATAGTAACCAAATTTCCTTGTCCGAAAAGCCAAATACTGTTATGTTATTGTTATGGTGGTGTGGACTTTTTCTTCAGACTTTAAGATGCACCTTGATCACATTCCTCACCAGGTTCTTGACCTGGTGGAGTCACTGTCCCTGGAAGCGTTCCAGAAACCAGGGGACATGGCATTTGGTGCTGTGGTTTAGTTGGCATGGTGGGTGGTGTGCGGTCAAAGGTTGGACTCAGTGATCCTGGAAGTTTCTTCCAACTATAATGATTCCATGATTCTGTGTTTCTCATCTCTCAGTGCTTCTCCCTATACATCCTCAAAAAAGACCCTAGACATCCTAACAACCAAACAGCTCCTAAAAAACCCCCCAAAACAAATTTTAAAAATGTTGACTATTTAAATGCCATTAAAAGATTTTTATTACAAAAAGTTCGAATTTAGGCATAATTTTTTACCTGCAGTACATCTTAAATCCATGCCAGCCAGCATTCTTAATCCTGAGTGACTACATAGATCAATTGTTGAACTCTGTCTGATTTTGATCCACATGAGCACTAGCCCAAATAATACCCTGGAACAGTCTGGGATATAGTAAATCTACGAGCCATTGCCCATAGGTATTTCAGCTGTGCCTATCCCCTCTTGGATTATGAGAGATTTTTAAAGTGTGGCTGTGGGTTATCCCATGCCACTTGCTAGGGTATAGATGTGGGTACATTAAATTTACTAGAATAGACCTAATAATCCTAGAGACCAAATCCCAAAGGTCCTAAATGTCTTAACTGTCCAAAGCCAAAGTTCTTTGCCTCAGGAAGAAATTGCAGCCTTCATCGGCCTGTCACCAGCTTCCTCTTCAGTGTTGTTGGTCATGTGAGCTCTGATGAAACTTCTTCAGCCAAGATGAGCTGGATTAGCAGAGAGCTGCTATTTAAGCAGTCAGACTAAACTGGCTTATTTTGGCTGGATCTAAGGAGCTCCCTCTTGAGCAGCTTTGCTCATGGGCTGGAGTGGGGGCAGCATCCCTCTGGAGGTGAGATGTGACGAGCAAATTGGGCAGTAATTCCCCCACACCTGTGTAGCTGAAAGCAAATCTCACTCTACTTATGAGAGCCTTACTCTCATCGGGGTGTTCCCTTGAGTAGTGGTGAACAGACTGAGACAATGCAGAAGGAAACCCTCAAATGCTTCCCGGGGCAACTGGAAGAAAAGGAAGGAACCTGGTCCTAAAAGCCTTTCCTTCCTTGGACCACCTTTGAGCCATGTGCTCCCCAATATTCATTGTCTGTCTCCAGCCTGGCTTTCCCTTTCCTCCTGCCTTAGTGCATTTACTCCTTTCACTGCATGGACAGAATAGCACAGAGGATTGTACTAGGGCCTGAGCCAGAAAAAACCAGCATCAGGTTAATGCCAACCAATTCACCTCTGCTGTTGCTGGGTTGGTGTTAACCAGGTTCTCAGCCTGTTTTATTGCATGACTGCAGAAATGTTTCCTTGGCAAGTGAATGGGGCTTGGAAAGGTGTCGTGGAAAAACAGGTAGCCTTTCTAAGCAGCAATAACAGGATGTGCCAGCCTCAACTGATCATCAAAATGCTATATTATTTATAAAGTAGCACATTTGATTTATAATGAGTAATACATGTGCACAAAATGACACAGCATTTGTTTATACACATATGTTTATATGTGTGTGTATAAGGTGGATCGATTTTCTACTGTGGAATTACTCTGTGGATAACTCTGCTGGTACAGCACAGATGTGCCACAGACCAGGACCTGGATGTGTCTTAAGCCTGACTTTCCACGGACCTCTTTAACGTGAGTCTCCAACTTTAAGACTCTTCATCACTCTTTAAATCAGACACATGATTTATCTATCAGCTTCATTTTTCTTCCATGATGTGGGTACAAACTTACTAGGACAATTGTGCCTCCTCATCTAGAGAGCCCCTAACAGATTGGCTCTGGCCAGTTTGTGTCTAGATTGCATCACAAGGCAGACAGGGGTCTGTTCTGAGTGGTATTTTGGTGTGGAAGTGGAACATTTGGAAACAGTAATTCAAAGAAAGAATTAATTAAAAGTTTTGCCATGTCTGATATGACCAATGGTGTTCTAACAAAGTTATTCATCATCACCAACAAATTTTCTTAGTTGCATTCACATAAAAATATTTAGAAATAGCTTAATCTAGTCAAAATTAACATCAGGCCATTTTTTCCCACTGTTTCCCTGTTTCCGTTGCTCAGAGCACCCGATTAAGAGCATTGCACTCAGTTTCCTTTTTATGTTAATGATATTTGTGTAAGTAGATACACTGAATTTCATTGGTCAACTCTTTTGTTTCAGTGGATTAATAAGAAACTATGAAATAGATGTTGCGTAAGTTCAAGACAAGTGCTCCAGGAAGCTGAGAAGTTGTCAGAGGAGCGGAGTGTTAAATAAGGGTTCAAAGAATACTTCAGTGATCTGACATGCAGAAAGTTCACAGTCACATCTCCGTCACCTAGACTAAAAGGAGTTTGTATGGCCAAGTCAAGGGAAGAGTCAGATTAACAGATGAAATTGTTTAAGTTATGAGGAACGCTTGCCTGTGGGTTTTCCTGCTAAAAAGGCTTGTTGCTTTCTACTGTCTATGGATTTCTGCAGTGTACTCTGCTTTCTCAAGGAATTGTCAAAACTTGTGTACCAGTAACCTGGTAAGTTTTCAAAAACTGTACCTAATCTTTTGAAATACAGATTGTTCTTAGCGCTGTAAGAACTTCATATTACTTATCAGCGTTTTCAAAATTATTCTAAAGAATGTGTTTTACTAAGAGCAGAGTTCGAGAACTAATGCTTAACATTTGAATTTGTGGAAACTGGCAAGGAACAAATCCCACTGTTCTGACTGCATGCAATTACTATAAATGTTAAAGACCCTGGAGGGTGGGGAAGATAAACTTTTACTCTTTCCATTTATTCACTTCACTTATTCATTTTGGTCTAGTCCAGGGCTTTTCTTACATAATCGAGGAAAACTGTAAAGTCACAAGAAATTTTCTGGGAATCTGTGACACACGCAGCTATCCTGAACGTAGTTGCAGCCTAATTTTTAAGTCAGCTGGTTTAAATTGTGGGTATTTCTGTAAGTATTAAAATTGGTGGTCAGATCCTTAGTTTTATACTTTTTTAATATTCCTTTGAATAGTGTGAGGAATTTATTATTTTCCTTCTACGAATGCAAGACAAAGATAAGCAAAACCTCTGAAATCTAGACAATTATTCTGCCTTCAGGAGTTGCCTCCTTGCTTCTATTTGCCAGAAATGTTGATGTGGTTTAGAGCACTGTGTATCTGTGCTTTGCAAAAAGGATATTTTGTGCCTTGGTGCTAACTGTGGAAACCTGCTGCAGGGGACTTTCACCTGCTCTATTCTATTTCATACACTTGCCTGACAGTTCCTTTAAAACTATTTGGAACTCTTGCACAGGTGAAAGAGTTAATTGCCTTCCCTGATGGAAGCCTATCATGCAATGATAACCTTAATGGGGATCCTTTGATTTGAGTTTAAATTAATTCAGAATAAGAAATAAGTTGCTCTTCCTTTCAGCTTTAAAAGACAGGAAAATCACATCTATGTTCAGTGAATATATTGAGTATATTGATTCAGATGAGAAAAATGTGATCTTTGAGTCTGAGAGTTGTAAATCTTATTTTTCTCCTCTGGTCTACTTGTTGTGTTTGATTTTTTTTTTGGTGACAACTTTGATTCTCGCTATAGTCACGGTGTGCCCAGTGTGCTGAAAATTCCTTCCTGAGAATTGGTTTATTGAGGCTGCTCTTACCTGGTTTCAGGTCAAAAACTTAAGAGCTGCTATTCAGCTTCTCTAAAATTGTTGCATACATCCTCAAATCATTTGCACTTCAGTGACAGTGATAGGTTTTGCACACTTTGAATGATGTGAAGAAACAGGCATGTTCACTGGAGAGCACTTTTGGCAGGAGAGGAAGGGTGCTGCCGATCACCATATGGCTGCCTAAAACCCCTTCAAAAGGTGGCCAGACAAAAGGCATTTAGCTTGAAGGAAGGTCCTTCCGCTCCCAAGAGGTCAAAGCCACTTGGCTTTGTCATTTAAGACCAACGTATTTGTGAAGCATTTGTTATTGACTCAGTGAACCAGAATGGGGAGGTAAGAGCCAAATTCCTACCTCAGATAATTTGATTAACACCAACTGATTCTGCCAATGTCTTTGTTCAATGGTATCTCTGAAATCAGTCTCAAATGAGAAACTACTTGTGTGTCAACAAGAAATTTTTCCAGATGATGAAACATCAGCCAAAGAAGTCTTTTAATCGAAGAGTTTTGGGGAAATATTTTGATTCTTTTAAAAAATGATGTATTTCTCCTATAGGAAGGAGAACTTGGAATTACTAACCTTTGCAATGTTAGTGACATCACTGGAGCGGTGAGTAATGGCTTACTTTGTTAATTACAGACATTTTATGTTCCTGCCATTTGAATACAATGGGTACAGTGATCAGACTTTTCAAAGACTTCATGTAAATGTGCACAGTCGCCTGTCTAATAATTTACTAAGTTGAGTGGGTAGATTTGGTTCAAATTGTTAGAGACATGGCTGTACTTTTTATTTAAAGAAAATATGTAAACGGTGTTGATCTCTGCTGTGAGTCACGTTCACATTTGGGATCTACAAAGTTCATAATCTCTCATTTTTGAGACAATAAGTCAAAACTAGTGTTGCCTCCAATATGCAAATCATGAAGACTGTCTTATTCAGTTACCTCTGTACAGTTAAGTAGTTTATTTCGTTTTCTCAGTGACTCAATGTAAGAAAAGTTATAATGGTTGAACATTTAGAGTTCTCTAGGACTTTAAATAGTTGTGTCTGTCACGGGGGTTTAACCTGAGCTTTCCACGGGAGCATTCTTGGAGGACTTTAGCTGATTTTCTAGTTCAGATTGCAAATGCAATTTAAGCTAGTGGTGATAAATAACAGCGAATAAAAATTTTCAGCTCCCCTGAAGTTGCTGAATAGAGCTTAAAGACTAACTGGCAAAAAACAGATAAAAGGATGTAAAGGTATGCATGCGGGATGATAAGCATGGCTGGAACCAGTGGAGAAACAGATAAAGAGGACTACAGTGGGGTTTTTGCAAGTTACGTAACAAGAAGCAACAGTGCATGCCCGAAGAAAAAGTTCAAGGAAAGGTCACCTTTAATATCGAAGCATTCAGTGAATACTTCCGCCAGAGACCCCTCTTGATAAACCTTCAGGACCATAACAGGACTTCCAGTAGGAGGCAGATACATGGAGATTAGTTCTAGGAAAGTGATGTTTATGTATTGGATAAGAAACACATTTTAATGAATATGTATGATTATAGTGGATAAATACTTTGTTGTAAAGTCTCACAATACACACAGAAATAAGGAGATGTCCTCCCGTGTGTCCTGCACAGATAAAAAATGCCTGCTTTCTAATGCTTCAAATTGTGTTGGAAAGTTTATTCCTGCTAATTTCTGTATCAGTGATTATACATACTCTTTGAAGAGTGGTGGAGAATCCAATCTTCAATATTTTCCACAGAGACTGGAGGCAAGCAGCCTCTCAGCAGCTGGTATCTAGTGAGGCCGGGCCATTTATGATGCTGGGAGACCATAAAAGTCTGTGTTGCCTTGACAATACATAGCCAGGTTGACTCACCTGTTTAGGTTGCTGTGTATCTTTGCTCAGTGTTATCAAGTCTTCACCATATTTTTCATGAGGCTTTGCAACACTCAGTATCAGAGTCTTCTGCTTCTAAAGTTGTTCCAGCTTCCCTTTAAAAAGAAAAACCTTCGTGACTATTAAGAAGTAGACAGGACAGCATAAACAAGAAAAGTCCAACATCAAAACCGAGTGACATAATATTTACTACTTCTCTGAAAACTTGTGTTTTTAAAGCCAATGCCTATTGGAGAGCACGTGTGAGAGCACGTGGGCTGAACAGCTTTCCTCTGTGCTTTGCTATACTGCATATCTGCTGCTTCTGCACAGAGAACAAGTGGTAAAATAAAGCTGGGAGGGTGGGAGCACTGGCCACATCATAGCTGGCTGAGTAAACTCATTCCCAGAACAAGACTGAATTAATTTTGCTCTGTATTTGGTTTTACATTGAGAAGGGCACTACACAACATAACTCTCACTGTAGGATCTGAGTACCTGTAATACCCATATGTACCTAGAATGTGCCGCTGGTGCTGGAGTATCCTTTCCCTTTAGAACCGTGCTTTCAAAGGCATTTTTAAAGCCATCCTCTGTCTTTGCAGTGTACACAGGGATGTCAGTTTTGGAATGCAACCCTGCAAACCGACTGTCCACTGAAATGTGTGAGTATTACCCGAGCTTTGGCTCTGTAGCACTTATCTCCAGCCCATCAAGTACCTTTTCCAATGGAAGACGTTCAAAATCCACTCAGAGCAGTGTTTCTATGAAAAGATGTAATGTCTATATTTTCTCTCAGTTCCTTATAAATTCTGTTGTGGGGAGTTAATAATTCTTGCTATGCAAGTTGCCTGTATATCAAAAGTTTTCATTGCATTTGTCAGAACGTATGGGCATTTTACAGTTCATTAAGCTGAACACAGATTTTTAGACAGTGAGAATGCACTAGTGCTTTTCAGGATTTTACTCTACCGGGGCTGTCTCAGAGTTGCATGCAGATGTAAATGAAGCACGTGGCCTTCAGTAGATTGATTTCTTGTTTTTACTAAACCAGGTGGATGAGAACTAGCATTGGTCTGGGACAACTGCCATGATCGCTTTTAAACTGCTCATTTTTCTGCATCACTTGAACACCTGAATCTCATTCAACCTTAGCATCATTCTAATGTTAACTTTCTGTTTCTTCAAGTGTGGGTTTTCCTTCTTTCATTATTTGCCAGTGATAAGGTTTTGTAATGTACTTTCACTGTAAGAAATTCTAATTAATTGGTATAATCTGTTTGAAATACTCTGTGATTATATTTATACTAACCCCACATTTTATTAATTTGTTTCTTGGCAGAACGAGACATACACTAGAGCATGTGAGGTAAGTTAAATGCCCTCAGAGCAATATAAAAAAAATCACAATTTCAGTGATTGCTATGTCCACAGAGTGCAACGAAATACAATGTAGATACACAAACTTATCAGTTCAGATCTAATTGTTTTGTACTCCCTAAAGCTGAAGAATGAGTTATGTACCTTTTCAGCATGGTGACTAAGGACAGGTTTGCATTAAAAACTGCTGTGTGACAAAGAACATTGCTGTAAAGAAAGCTGACTAATCTCAGCATTATGAAACAGGACAGACCTATGTAAACCATGTTCTGCGTTCTCACAAGAGTGTTGTTCATCCAGTTTTACATTAATGCCATCAAAGACTATCCAGAGAGAATGCTCGTTAAGGCTGGTATGATACCAGCTTGGCGAGAAGTGGAAACAAAGAGTGGGAGCTAGAAGACAAAATTCTTGACTGGATAGAGAGTCTAAATGAAATAAAATGCAATTCAGTAAGGGCCAACATGTGGTGATTTCTCTGGAAGGAGATCTCAGGTGGGGAGTGCCTGTCTGTGCTGTGGATGGATTGCTGTTCACAGTGATGAGCACGGGTCAACAATGTGCTGCTAAAGATTCATGCCCTTTCAGCGTGAATACAGAGTGCAGGGCAGGACAGGATGGGGATGAGATGATTGAAAGATTGTGTTTGGCACTGTTGAGACCTCAGGATAAAGGTCGTTCCCAGATGGGGGCAACACATCTCAAGCAGGTGATGGAGGAATTGGAGAGAGTCACGAGTAGAATACAAACCCCCTGGCAACCTGGAAATTTGATTGAAAGGGTTATTTTTTTCTTTCTTTTTTTTTAATGCTTTTTAACCTATCAAATTGTGATGATGACAAAGGTTTACTAATGCACTAAATGGTGGTTTTGGAGGGGAGGAACAGTCCAAGAAGAAACCAAATTACTTTTGTAGAAACATAAAATGAGTGTGGGGGTTTTGTTGCTTTTGGTTTGGGGTTTTTTTTTGCCTGTCTGGTCACACAAAATGCCAGTTAAATGTTGCTGACTCTGCAAGGGCTTTTTTGGGGTTATCTTTCCACCAGATCAGCTGACTGACTTGACTACCCACATGTCAGGCACCCACTGTCTTTCTGCCTCCAAAGGATCAGGTCACTGCAGTCTGCAGAGCAAAAGAGTGGGAGTAAGAGTGGGACTTGTTCCTTGGCATTTGCTCAGCTCTGTTGTGTGAATACACCTTGGGACTGAAATCTGGTAGTATTTCTCCTTCCACCTAGGAACAGGGGATTGCCACTGAATTTCATGGGAATATTTACAAGAAAAGACATCAGACTCTGGCTTATACAAGGACATTGCTGATGGATGGAGAATATATGAGGATTTATTGTTTTCAAGTAGAGCAGATAGCCAATTTCCCTCAAAATTTAAGGCTTTAGCAATCCTCTTACCTCAAGCAAAAATTGGATTTATGGTTCAAGTTCAGACAAAAATCAGAAGAAGAAAGTATAACAACAAAAAACAAGTGTTGAGAAATGTCTGTGTTAAATGAGGCAGAAGGCACTATGAGTCAGCATGTAAGGGACTACCCCTTACAAAAAAAAATATTAGTCGTAAATGAAAGCTCCAGTGTACAGTTGATAACTTATGTCTGCTAACACCCAAATCTTCGCCTGCTAATTGGTGATAATTTACCTGGAAATATTTTATTTTTCTGAATACGAAAACACTGGAAAAATTTTAAGTGCTTGCACTTGGCACTGAATGTCTCGATGTGAGATAATGTATATAGGAATATACTGCTAAGCAAGTTTTCAAATCTGTCTCAGTTGCAACTGTGTTGTCTGAAATAACATGTCTTATCAGTTTCCACTGGGCACCGGAAGCGTGTTTCCTAAAATCATAGGAAGAGCGATTAAAAAACTTTCCTCACTTGCCGTAATGAATTGCTTCTGAATGATCTAAAGGTTAATTATCACTTGAAAGGCTGCTGCTGTATGGAGCAAACTTCGAGATTTTGAAAGACTGAATGAACTTGCAGAATAAAATGAGCCCAAACAAATGTCCTGCCCAGAAAAGCTAAAACCACCACTTCTCAAAAGTTTTGGATTTCCGAGACACTCAGTCTTGCATGTAATTTTAAAGCCACTGAGACCCACCTAGAACATGTTTCTACTTCTTCTTAAGTTCTCCGCATAAAAAGCAGGATGAGACTATATCTATCCTCCCTACCTGAACCGAAAACTCAGGATTTTTCTGTTCTTAGGATGTGAGGGTGGAGCTCACTGCCCCAGGGTATTTATTATGTTTGCAGTTTGTAGGCACAACTGTAACAGAAGGAGTAGTTGCTGAAAAGGAAGTGTGAATTAGGCATGGCTGCTCTTAAAAATGGATGATTTCGGCTATTTTGAAAATTCACTCGAATTACCCAGTAAGACTATGCCTCCTTCATAGGGAGTACATGAAGCAGGAAAAGGTGAAATGCAACGTGTGGAATATATTACTAACTAGCCAAAACCCTTGTCTTCCTAACTCTGTGGTCATCACTGAAGTCTATTTCCAGCTTCAACGTAGTCCCATATTCATGCTTTCCATAAAGGGACAGTGTGTAAAGAGGAAACCTTTAATTCAGGGCCCACTGAATTGATGAAAAGGCTCTCAAGAAAATCTTTGGAGTGAGTTCATGGTACTGCTAATTTTTAGATTTAATATAATTATTTCCACAGGGTTTGTGTGTATGCAAAATGTCCACAGAATTTGTTTGTATTTAAAGTGTTTCTGCGTGATTCTGGAGGGAAGTCTGCCTTTACACAAAGCTAAACAGTGACTTCTGTCCCCTACACAGACAGTTTCCTGCAAGTTTGGCTGTAGCCGTGCAGAGGATGCATACGGAGTTGAAGCACTAAGTAAGTCTGAACAGAGTCCTGTGTCCGACTGACAGTCTGATAAATCCATAGTCTTGTTCTATGATCTGGATTTATTTAAAAAATAAGAATGTCTTGAACATTTTCATTAATCAGAAAACTACCACTCTTCTTTTTTCTTTTAAAAAATACACTGAAGTTCATCTTGGAGTAAAACATTTTTCCCTCCCTTTCATGGACATGAGACATTTTGAATCCAGTCCCAACTGTTTTAAGAGGTTACCTTGGGCCGATACTGTCTGTAGAAATAGCGCCCTTGAAAATCTTTTCAGAAGTCTCCCATGCTTTCTCTACGTTTCTGTTCAGAAAGATTTTACAAAGTAGCTGTAACTAAAAATGCATTTACACAAGTAAGGAGTTGTAGTCACAACCGCTCAACTTGAACCTGGCCCATTTCTGTCTGACTTAGCAAACTGTCTTCAAAATGCCATGCAAGCTACTCAGCAACATTTTCAACATATTCTTTTATGTGTTTTTATGGGCTTCACAGCTTTCAGGTGTGTAAGGTAAAAGGTCTTACCTTTGAGATGCAGTGATTGCCATGAAAGATTTTTTCTTAACTGTTGTATTGTATTTTCCCCTCAGACTACTTGAACAAACCTAGTGCACCGTTTGCATCTGCCATTGGAAACCACAGTGTCACATTAGGGTGGAAGGCAGCTAACATCTCTGCGGTGAAATACATTATCCAGTGGAAGTTCAATCAGCTCCCTGGTGACTGGAGGTACACAGAGGTAAAGGAGGACACTTCCCTTTACTTTGTGAGGAAATTGGCTCTTCTCTTCTCTCCTCCTACTTTTTTTTCTTTAGAAAAATATTGGATAATATGTTAAGTGCATGAAAGACATTTTCAAAATCATGAGTGGCATGGAGAAGCTGAGAAGTAGTAGATTATTCCCCATTTCCTCCAGCACAGGAACTAGAGACCTTGATGAAAACTAGCAGGTAGCAGGTTCAAAACTACCAAAATGTATTTCCCCACTGGATGGGTAGTTGAAATGTTTGGCTGCATCCTGGCACATGTGGATGTTAAATTGCTAAATTTAAACTCCTGAATATTAAAATTGCTAAAATTACTAAATAGGGTTTGAAAAGGGACTGGAAAAATTAGTGGAAGAAAAAATCTAGTTCTACTAAATGCAAATATTCCCATTGTTTCATGTTGAGCCATGCTTGTGAAATGCCAGTGAGAATATTCAGGAGAAGTATGGCTGTAGGCTTTCTTCTTCTTTTTTTCCTTTTTAAAATACCTTTCCCTGGAGAAATTTTTTTGGTTCTTGTCAAAGTACAACACTTGGCTAGAAAGACCTTTGTTCTGACTCAGTAGAGTTATTCTCATAATTTGCTCTTTTGCGTCAGCTGTACACTTGTTATCTTGCCATCATCTCTATTGGACCAATTTACAGGGCATGACAAGTTGGTGCCACAAATCAAAGGTAAAGATAATTTGCTAAGCAGGAAGTTCTTCTGAATGAATCATTGATGAAATAATAGGGAGCAATTACTTCAGACAATAAATATTTCAGTGTAACAAGGATCCTTTGTATCTTAAACCTGTGGTATATGTTTAAAATACATTGCTTGTAATATGCTACTATTCTAGCTTTTTTTCCTACTTTTTTCTTGAAATTTACTATTATATTGCATCAGTCCTTTGATCCACCTGCTCATTGTTGAGATTTGGTGCCATGTTCTGAGGAAAGAGAAGAGAAAATGTTCTGAAAAGATGGAAAATCAAAGCCTATGCTGAAAATAACTTTCAGAATTTCCTCTTAATTAAACTTCGGATGCTGCCCTTTTTTATCCTGAAATATGTAATATTGTTGTACGAGACCTCTTTTGTCCTCATAACGTCCTACATGATAGCTGCAGCTGGAGGAAGGGAAAAAACCCAGTTGTGTCTGTGCATTTATCTAGGTAGTACCTGAAACTGCATATACAGTCAGAGACCTTCAGGCCTTCACAGAATACGTGTTTCAAGTAGTTTGGATCATCACATCTCAGCTGCAGCTCCATTCTCCACCTAGCCCCAGCTATCGGACACATGCTTTTGGAGGTAATGAATTGCACTGTTAAAGGCGTCTTTCAGGACCTTAACAGAAACATTTGGGTTTCATTGTTGCTTCTTTGGCAGACAACGTTGGTGCCTAATCTTCAGAACCACGTGTATTTTGTCTCTTGGGTAGCTGCGGAAGACCAAACTAAAAAACTACAGGTTCTTTTTGTTTGACCTAGAAGATTTAGGGCTTCTCCCTGCTTTTGGTTTTAAAAGCAAGCACAGAAAAGTACATGGTCAAAATTGTGAGGGCACATGGGATACTTTTGTACATAATTATGCATGTATTTAATTGAAACTCAGTTCTGTTTTCCTGGACATTAAAAAAAAAAGTGAACTATTGCTGAAATGTTAACTGTTCCTAACAATATTTATTGGTGTATAAATGAATTAACAAGTGTAAAACCTAAAAATGTATTTAAAAACTAAAAACAATTAATGTTTTAATCAAGTGCTGGAGTCAGGTATTTCTGTCTTGCAGTTCCTGCAACAGCTCCTGTCATTAAGGACATCCAGAGTTCAAGTCCAAACACTGTCGAAGTTAGTTGGTCTCCACCACTTTTTCCGAACGGATTGATTATTGGCTATAACTTGCTCCTGACCAGTGAGAACCATGAACTGTTGAGAGCCTCAAGAGGGCACAGCTTTCAGTTCTACTCCACCTTCCCAAACACCACTTACAGGTACAAAAAGAAAAGATAGCCGACGTGGCCAGGTGTGCTGTCACACTTCTTGCCCAGATAGCACAGAGTGTGCCTTAATACCACTTCTGCACAATTATGCTATTTACTTATGTTCTTGCCAAAAGCAAGGGCACCTCCCCTGAAGTAACAGAGTTATCCCAGGTAACTTGGCTGCTTTTGCAGAAGTCAGATGATGAGGAAGAAAAAGCAATTTGATATAGGGCTGGGAGGCTGCATTTTCTTAGCTGCTGTTTTTAATTTTTTTTGGCTTGTGTGGCATGTTTTTAGTACAGCAGGAGAAAGATAGACCAGTCTTCTCTAGTCCTTTCAGCATCTGGAAAAATTCCTTCACTTTTATTAAACGCAAAGGTCTGCATTCTGCTTGCACTGGTAAATACAGATCTTTCTTTGAAATGAAGTTGAGTTGTCCTTCCGAGTCTGAAAACTTATTTTGAATTTAAATTTAGAAGATTCTGCAGTTGTTCTGCCTTTGGGCAATTCAGACTTTGGTTGGTTTTGGTTTTATTCTAAATTTTCCCAGAGCATTATATTTAAATGGGCATTTTCTGAAAGAGGAGCGGTTCTGTAGCGGCTTCCCTACTTGATAAAATGTTTCTCAGGCAATCTTTCAAAAGAAACCTACCAACCAAAACCTGTCTCTTTGGTGTCCCACAGGTTCAGTATCGTGGCAGTTAATGAGGTTGGTGCCGGACCCCCTGCCGAAGCCAACATCACAACCCCGGCGTCCAAAGGTACGAGAGTGGCAGAGTCCTCATCACTGTCTGTTCCTGGGGACAAACTCGTGTGCCTGGGCCTGCCATGCACCTGGCAGAAGAGATGAATATTTAGGCTGTGAACACGTCTAGGAGCTGTACGCTGAGGAGTCAGCAGCACGTCAGAGAGGGTCCTGTTCTTCAGCTGCAGACATTGCAAGGCCGCACAGCATGGGAGGGGCCTGTGAAGCTGGAAGGCCCAAACAGATTAGAATTGTATTACAAAGGAAAAACACCACAGCGGTCTGAGGTGGCAACTGAAAGAAACCTGATTCCATTTTCTGGATGAGATTTTAACAGCTGTCAAACAAATGTATTTCTTCTAATAATATTAAATACTCGGCATGAAACTCTTTTGTCAAAAATTCTCAGTTATCTCAAACCAAGGATGTGAAATCATACCAATTTTCTTTGCTCTTTCATGGAGGTATTTATTTTACCATATCAACTAATTAATATTGAAAGTAATGATGCACTATAGCCATTATTCAAAGAATTTCGGGATTATTAATTAATTGGCAGAGAAAGATACATGTTGAGATAGAACACAAATAAGAGTGAAATCAATGCCACCAAAATGTTCTTTTAGAAAAGAAAAGAAAAGACTCTTCCCTTCTCGTGAAAAGATTCAGTTGTCAAACACCTGGAAATGCTTCAGCTCTATGAAAACACTTCAAGACTGAATTACCAGTTTTCTGCTATTGGTTAAAGAAACTGAACTTGCTTCTCTAGTGCTTTTTAAAATATGGTGGTTTTTTTTTGGTGTGTAATAGCTCAGACACACTGACATGTCCTCACTTGATGACTCCACAGAGGTTTGCTCTAGGGTTGGCTGACCCTGAGACATAAATATTTGTGTCATTTTTGAAAAGTCCGAACTGTGTTAATTATGTCAATCCAACTGCCAAGCAATTAATTTAAGGGAGAAAACAAACAAAGAAACAAACAAACCCTATTCCCCCAAGACCCCCACCTTATGGGGGTGAGGAACCACCCCACTCCCCTTACTAGTCACCACATAAAATTTCAGTTGTTTCCCCCTGAATTGCACGGGCACGTGCTTTCTCTCTGTGCTAACGTGAACAGGAGCAACCCTTCCCCATGTTATCATGTCCAGAAATGGTGTTACTGCATCAGGTACTGAGCTGTGCAGATCTGAGCCCTGGGAAGAGTCAGGGAAAGAATCTGATTGCTGCTGTAGATTGCAAGAAACGTTACTTGAAAAGAGATAAAGAGGTAATATTGGCCTCTTGTACTCTGCTCTGAAGGGATCATTATTGAAATTACTCACAGTGTGTGCATCATGTGAGAAATACGTGCAGCTCAATCTATGCAGATTATCTACGAGTAAATTAAGACAGCATTTGATCACAGTTTTGTGATACCCATATGAGGAAATGGTATCTGATTGCAGACAGCTGCTTAAACTGGAGTGGAGAAAAAAAAGGAAGGATTGTTTGCTGAAGGAAATTAGCCAAAATCATACTCGAAATAATACACCATCTTTAAAAATGAAGGTAACAATCAATTTAGCAGGGTGTGTGCTACATTTTCAAGGACCTGAGATTCAGAAGCAAGGCAAGCTATCTTTCCCAGAGTTATGCATAGCTCAGACAGAAGGTATGAATTTACTGCAGAGGTTTTGATGTAAATTACTTGGGCCTTTATAAGCATGAAGTCAGTTTACGTGACCAAAACTATCCTTATTGACTTTAAATTCTGTGACGTTATTAGGAAAAAAAATTATTAAGTTTATCAACTTTGAAACAGATGAAATTATCCCGTTTTCATCTTTATCTGTGAAAGGTATTTGTTTCTTGAATAAGTCACTAAGCATTACAACGAAACCCATGGAATAAATGTACTTGCCTTGCTTTTCTCCAGCTCTGTGGGATAATATTCTAGTTTGACTGGGGTTTTCAAAGAAGTCCAGAGGGGTTAAATATCCTATTTCTGCTGGATCTTGAAGTCACATGGATGTCTTAGAGCCTTCATTTCCTCGATTCAGAGTAGGGCTTCATTTGCTCTGGCTTACTTTCCCTCACTAGGGGACTGACTATTGTTGCAGGAAATGATGGTGTGAAATGCACACGGTGTGTTCCCACCCTGTGTGAGGAGCCAGAATCAACTGTAATGATGAATAACTCCATGCACTTCCAACACTTAAGGAGTTAAGGTTTTGGTCTGTCACTGCTAATGGAGGAATATATTCATATATACACACGTTTGTGTACACACGCATACGCGTGTCTGTTAACCGTGGATCTGAGTTAGCAACGTGTTGAAGTCATCTAAATTCTGAATTTCTCTGTTTCCCAGTTAAGGAAAAAGCAGCATGGCTCTTCCTATCCAGAAAAGAGTCTTTAAGGAAGAGATACAGAGAGCATTTCCTCGAAGCTGCTCAGTGCCTGCCAAATGATATTATACACCACAACATTACAGGTAAAATCAGATTGGGCTCTCCCCTTCCCTGTCAAGTGCGCCTAAGACCTCTTTTCACCAAGGACAGAATGCACCTCACACAGCTTGAGACAGTATCTAGTCTTCCTTTACAGTCAATCAGGAGAAATAGGAACTTTCAGGACATGATTTGACCTATTTGAAGTGACAGGCACTAGGAAGAGATTAATCGTTCTCCTCAGTGCAACTTTTCCTTCACTGTATCTAGGCAGCTGGTTCATTTTTTTACATTTTAGGTATCTAAACTGAGGTAAGATGAATCCACGTTTCCCTGTGATTATTATGTATTTTTTCTCAGCATGAATATGGGGAAATGAAGTGGTTCAAACTTCTGAATAAAATAATGCCAAGAGTTAAAAGACAGTGCCAGTGCGTCAGCATACTAATGCGGCATTTAGTAGCCGAAGTCACCAGACAATCATGTTATCTCGAATTACTCACCACTCTAATGTTTCTTATCGACACTGGTCCTTGGTGACAGTGTGGAAATCCGAGTTTATCTACCAAATTTCACAGAGCCCCAAAGGCTCCAGAGAAAGAACGTTGCCCCTGACTAAATAGCCTTTGATAGGCACAGATTATCTCAAGCTTGAATTCTAGAGTGAATGGTGCTTTGTGAAGAGATGCCAATTGCATCTGTTTGACTTGTAGAGGGGCAATCAGTGTCAGTTTGCATATTACATGTCCTCTCTTTGTCTGATTACCTTTCTGAAGGGCAATTCCCTATAATAATGTCAATTACATAGCAAACGGGAATGTTTCCTTATTATCTGAAAGAAGATTAGAAGTGAGGAGAAAAAACAGTTAACTTTTCTCTGACGATGATGGGTCGCAGACTGAAAAATACATATTTTTAAGGCAAGTAGAAAAATTAACTGAAAAGCTGAAACATTTCTTATATTATCTGTGTGCACATATCTTTCTATTTTTAGGAATTTCTGTGAATATTTATCAGCAAGTTGTCTATTTTTCTGAAGGGAATTCTATCTGGGTGAAAGGAGTTACAAATATGTCTGATGTATCTGACCTAATGCTCTTTTATGCTGGCTGGGGGAATATTACGTCCATCTCAGTAGACTGGCTTTACCAGAGGATATACTTTGTCATGAATGAAAAGGTAATGCTCTAGCGCTTAATTAATTTCTTACTTAATTTGAGCTATCACGTGATTAATTTTACATAAGAAAAGATTATTTATGTATAGATATGTATGCACAAAATATAATTACAAAAATATATTTTAATATAACATTGATATTCATATATTTCATAATTTAAAAAAGAAGAAGGGCTTGACTATCAGTTCATATTTAAAGTAAACACCTTACATGGAACTCTGGCTCCTTGCCTTATTTTTCTCCTTAGGACACAACTGTTTTGTTTTTGGTTTTGAGACTGACTTCCCACCCTCCTCATACCCAGTACAGACACACTGTTTCTCTCACTTGGTTACCCATCTAGCCTGTTCATTCCCTACTCTGCCTCAGGAAGGTGGTCAGATAACTAGATAGTGATTATAATGTCTGTCCTAATTGACAAAATATGTCAAGTGTTCCATACAGGGGCAACAGCTCAGATTACAGCTGCTCCAGTTTGAAGTTAAAATGGAGATGGCAACCCTGCACTGGATTTCCTACTCATAAAACATCAGTTACACTAATGGTCAGACTTTGCATCTGCCTATGCGCATGTGTAGTCCTCTAATATACAAAGGACTAGAAACTTTCCCTAAATGGTTAGTGGGGGATTTATTTTTTTTAAAGTCTCTTGCCAAGTCTGATTTTTTGCTTACTGCTCAGAGAACGGGGAGGCAGGAAAAGCAGTAGTGATGAAAAATACAAATGAGTTGTAGATGAACAGACTGATGGCAGAGATTTCTGAATCCCAAGGTATTGCTTCCAGGACCAGAAAAGTGCTTCCCTTCCCTGCCAGATCACCTTCAAAACAGTTTGCCTATACCCTCCAAACTGAGTGTAGGCAGTTGTATATACACAGATTTCCCTCCAACTTAGAGGTATGGCTGAGGGCTCTTTCAGGGTGAGCTGTCATGGCTTTGTGTACAAGGCTGACAAGGCTGACTGACAACTCAGGAGCCCAGAAGGACCTAAGGCTGTGAGAGAGGTGTTTCACTGTCTCAGTTCCCTGAAGGAATCTCGGGTCAGGTTGTCTGCTCATTAGCAAACACCCTATGAATGCATCACCCGTTTTTCTTCTCATTCCCCAGATACACGTCTGCCACTTAGAGAACTGCACGGTAGCTGAAGACATCACTCCTCTTTATGTGACATCCCCTAGGAAGGTTATAGCTGATCCCTATAATGGGTAAGTGAACCCCTTTGAGCACTTGGTGCCAAAGGTGCTATAAAGCTCCTCTCTAATTTTCTCCACTTCGTTGGTCATCTAGGTTCCTGTTTCAAGCACTTAAGTTAACGGAACAAAAGTGCAATTGGCAACAAATAACAAACTACAAAACAATTGGAACAAGAGTGGTGCCATGCAGTGTCGTTTTCTGCATTTTCTTCTTTAGGGCGTTAGCAGAAGAGATAAAGTCTTTCCAATACAGAAATTTGGGTTTCAGAAATTTCATGCTCTTGTAAATATGAAGCTCTATGAATTTTAAATTTTCATGCTTAACACTGAAGGTATTGTGGAAGAATATTCTCCAATAATCTGCTATCCAAATTCCCAGAAGGTAAAAACTGATGTGCCTACTTCTCCCAGTATAGATATATTAATAGCACCAAAAGCATTTTTCTATTGTGCATGAAGACAGGCACACCTCTTAGCTGCTAAAATGTTTGTGGCTCCTCTGCAGACTTCTTGCACTGTAGTTATTTGGGTTTATTTTGCTCTATGGCCAGTTATATTTTCTGTCTCCTGGAGGATGGCATATACAGAGCAAACCTTCCACTCTTTCCTGGCACTGCCTCCACAGCTTCACCAGTGGTGAGATCCAGTGCTCTGAGAGCCTTCATGATCAACTTCCAATGTAAGAGACTCATTTTCTTCAACAAAACAGAACGGGCCTTTGTGTCAGGTTTTCTTGATGGTTCAGAGTTTCACACGCTGCGATCACACGTGCCATTTAATGACATGGAGAGCTTCGTTTATGAGGATAACACATTTACAGTCACAGATGGCTCGGCAGTTTTCCACGAGGAGGTCTCTCCAGTGGGAAGTTCTAGCTTCAATGAGTACATTGTGGACTGCAATTTGGTGTACCCAGAATACTTTGGCATTGGCAACTTGGTTTTCTATGGGGCATCAACTCAGCCTTTTCCTTTACCAACTGCTCCTCGTCTTGTCACGGCTCTGTTTGGATTGGACCGAGCTGTGATCAGCTGGAGACCGCCTGAACACACCATTGGAACCAGTAAGTTCAGTTGATTCTCCCTGGAAGTCCACTTCTTTTCTTTCTAGAGGAGCAACTTTCTGGCTTCCCTTCTCTTCATTTGGGCTTTAGTGACTTCAATAGAAGATCCTAATGGAAGTTACGGAATTACCTCTGTTTGAAAAATTTTGCCCATAATTTGCCAGTAAAATAGCTAAATTTTCTGTCTAAAGTAATGCAAGTTTATATTGGTAACTCATATGTCCCCTGCAAGGATTTTAAGCAAAGCTTGATCTTGAGTATAGTATGGAGCAGCAGTAATGTTGGGTGCTGATATCACACGGAAAATGCATGGCAGAGATGTAATAACTTTTGGTCAGTGATTGTGCCATGATTTCTATCCTCTGTGCATGTGTCTTTGAATAGCAGAAAATTACCTGGCCAGGGAAAATCTTTGTTCTTCTAATTTCATTCTTCATGGGTGATTGAAGCACTGCTCTTGGTTAGTCCCAGAGGTGAAGAGTGTAGATTTTTTTTCCTAATTCCACTGATACTGGCATTTTTGAAAGGAGTCTCCAATATACATCTTTCTCAAAGAATATGTATCACCAGTTACAACCATCTACTCTGTAATAACAGGATTATTTGCTTCTCACAGGTTTATCTGCTTGGCAGAACTGGACCTATGATGTGAAAGTGTCACCTCAGCACCCATTTGAAGAAGAATGGGTTGTCTCAAATATTAGTGACACGAGGTTTACAGCGAAGGGGCTGGCCAGCTTCACAGCGTACGAGGTGTCAGTCAGAGCTGTGTCTCCTGCTGGTGCAGGGCCATGGTCAGAGTCATTTAGAGGTACAACTTTGGAAGAAGGTGAGAATTGCTTTGTCACACAGGAAAAATGAAGAACAAATTGTGTATAAATCTTTCCACCTGGTGAGGCACACACTTTGGGCAAAGACTGCAAAATAAGGGGCACAAAAAGGTTTTTCTTAGAGGTATTAAAGAATACAGGATAAGTAAATTTGCTTTTAGTTTGAGTAGTAAAATTCTCAAACTAGAATAATGATATTAAATATTATTTATGCATTAATATCGATACTTATCTACATTTTTTCTAGTGCAAATACTCTACCAAAAACATCATTTGGTATGGTAAAAGAGGTGCTATCCCTTTCCATTGCTCTGTAAAGAACTTTCTATGATGAAATAGTTTGCGCAGTGCCAGGGGGATTAATGACAGTTCATGGAAAAGCACAGCTCACCAAGTGCTGAAAATCCTTGGTTTGAGCATAGATAATGAGGGGAAACGGATGTGTGCAAAATGTCTGAGATTTGCATGTCTTTGGAATGTTTTTTTTGGAATTTAGTTCACCTAAATTAACCTACATCTGAGGGGAAAACAGCTTTCAGCTTAAGGCGCTGGACTGGCTTAGGGGTGACTTTTGCCTGACTTTGGTAAGGACAGGTCCAAACCCACAGTGGTTTTTAAGCATCTAATAGGATTCCGTATTGCTTTATTGTTCTGGATCTGAGCCTGCCCTGAATCTCTGAGTTTCTCAAATTATGGTATTTCCATGCATTTCTTCTTTGTCCTTTATTCCTTAGGACAGGGGCAGTTTTAAAGGTGCTTTTGCAACTTTCCAGAAACAGGAACCTCTGCTGTTGAAATACAAATATTATACATAAATTGCTTGTTGGTGTGCACAACTGCAGTTTTCTTCCTTCACAGCCAAAGAAGAACCATATATGTTGGCAGTAGGGCCTAAAGGTCTCTGGAAGCAGCAATTGGATAGCTACGGGCCAGGAGAACTCCTCGATCCTCATATAAGAAACACTTCAGGTACGTACTAAACAAATTGCATGCTGCTGGTACAGGCTTTTTGGCATTTATTAGCTCTCCATAAATTTCACCAACAGAACTGAAAGACATGATTTCTCTAGACTTGAATGTCGTGCAGTGCAGTGCAGCAGCTTCACTGAGCCAACCTGTTGGGTTCATCCCCCTTCTTCTATTTTATGAGTCAAATTAATCCTTAGTGAAACCCTTCTGACACCGCCCCAGTTACAGCAGAGCTAAAATCAACTCTCTGAACTAGATAGTTCTGTCTCCAGCATCCCAATATATGTAATATATTTATAGTAATCACGACTATATATGTACTATACATGTACATTATTTCCTATAAAGAAGAATCTACCCTCACGTTAGCTGAGCCTAACTGTACATTTGCATCGATTTTTAAAAAGCTGAAGTACCTGGCTGCTTTTTATTCTTTAAAAATGTTTTTTTAATTTACATGTTTGTGTAACGTTCAACATCTCCCTTTTTTTCTTCAAGACCTCGATTGGTACAATAACACTCTTTATTGGATTAATTCCATGGGAGAAGTTCAGACCTGGACATTGAACAAAAGAAAGGATACCATTGAGAACACTTACGTATCTGACGTCAGAAATGCAAGGATGTTGGCCTTTGATTGGTTGGGTCAATGCTTGTATTGGGCTGGCAAAGCAAATACGGTAGGTATGGCTGCACTTCTTAAAAGAAAAAAATCCCTTAAGTCAACAATAAGGACTGTAAGGCAGTATTTGGGAAAATAATGCCTACTTCTTGCAACCTGAGATACATTTGGACCTTTGCTATTATAGTGTAGAACAAGGAGGCCTTTCTTTCCTGAAGTGATTTTCCACAGTTACACAAAAGTTTGGGGTAAAATGTTCACTAACTTTCACTAATGCGAGATACTGAATTCGCCAGGTGCAAAACAGGCAAATCAAATAAGCTATCAACAGTTTTGTTGGATTCAACATTGCAAAAGTAAGTGCAGATAGTGAAAATGGAGGCTGCCCTGTTGATCTCAGACAAGAAGTAGATGGACTTTATTTTAATCAAATTTGGCACTATTTGTTTACACAGAGATTTTCCAGATTGACCTCTGTTCTGTGATATTTTGCAGATCACTGCAGTTAAAAAATAATTACAATTGCACTTTGTACACTCTCATATCAGGAACACTGACATGTGAATTATTTAAAAGGTATCTGACTTCAAAATTGTAGTGCTAATTTATGCAGTGCTGTCAAATTATGCCTTTCATTTCTTGTAAGTGCAAAGTCAGAAGCTGTTTTAAAAAACTGGAGCTAGGAGGCCAGATTTCACACTGCCTTGCACCCTCATTTACACTTGTGAATAGTGAATATGAAGTGGGTGAGAAATTCTGTCAGACAGAAGGCTGCCAAAACTGGGAAAGCGAAGGGAAAAAGCTATTTCAGCTTTTTTCTTTTGTTACTTTCTGGCAAAAATGAACTAATAATTTTGCATTATTCTTCATCTTTTTGCTTTGAATGCAAAAGGTTTAGGCTTTGAAAGCCTAAGGCTTGCACAGTCTTTTGATAAACAGCTGTCGAAAAGTCACTAATGTACACTCAGCTGATCACAGCTGATGAATTAGATATGATGCTAAAGTCAATTCTTTTGTCCCTAGATCTACAGAAAATCACTACGGGGAGGCCATATAGATGTTGTGGCTCATGTTGTGTTCCCAGTGAAGGACCTAGTAGTGGATTCAGTAAAAGGCTGTTTGTACTGGGCCACGATGTATTCAGTGGAGAGCACAAGATTGAATGGAGACGAGTATCACATGTTACAAGAGCAGCTACAGTTTTCTGGCAAACAGGTGACTGATTTTTTACTTTTCTTCCTTTTTGGAGTGATGGGGTGGAGGGGTGGCATGTGGTGGTTTAGATCTCTTGAATATAATAGTGTTTATAGCTGACAAAATTGTGGTTGAAATGCTGCTCCTTCCCACATGTGAAAGGTACTTCCTTTTTTCCAAATGATCGAAGTCTAATGGTCACTTCTGGCTTTCACATCAAAACATGGAACCAGAGTTTCATAGCATCCTGCCTCTGTTGTGATGTTCCCCAGCTTGAAGGACCTGACAGGGCCAGTTTGGAGGCTTAGCACTTGACAGGGACACGAGAATTGCACTTCAGGTTGCAGAGGTGCTGCTGCAGAAACAGCTTTACCTGTGGTGATGAGAGGGGAGGTATGGCATCTGCCCCTGCTGCAGCCCGGCACAGCTTGTTGCTGCCGCTGCTGCCACAGTGCCGGTGAGGGTGCCACATATGCCACTGACAGTCTCCATCTTACCTGAACCTGTCCCTCGTGTGGCGGCGGGAACAGCAAGTCTCACACCTTGAGGATTGTCAAGGCTCTCCTTCCCCAACCCACCCCTTCCCTTCCCTTCCCCATCCTCTCTTTATCCTTTGCCCAAGTCAGACACAGGCCTGGCCCCTCTTGCTTTGCTCCAGGCTCACGAGGAGCTCCAGAAGAGGCTGGTGCTGAGCAGAGTGGCTCCTCAGGGAGAAGGGGGCTTCTTGCAAGAGTGAGTAAAGACATTGGACAGCATACGGGAAAAAAAGGGACAGGGGATTATTGTTTTAGCTGTATTAGGGTGGAGAATGGGTCCCATGCAGAAGTAGAAAGGAGAGGGAAAATAGAGATACTATTTCCACCTATAGCTCACCAAAGATCCTGTAGTATGTGGAAGCTCATTAGCTCCCTTTCCCTACCTGGAGACATTTTGTTGTGCTCTGAGGCCTGCACAGATGACCTCTGTATCTCTGCTGACCTCCCCCCTGCCTTTCTTTTCCATTCACCCCTCTCTGATGTCCTATCAAGTCTCTTAAAAACTTGGTTCACTGCTGGCTCCTCATAGATCATTGTTGTCTTCTCCAAATCCATCCTGCCTCTGCCACCATGTGAGATGTGACCTCATTCTTGGTAGGTGGAATTTGGTGTTGCCTACACAATGGAAGAACTCTGAGGCTGAACATTCTCCTCACAAAAAGATCTGTCAGGGTCTTAGCAGCTGCATATGCCTGCCTTCCTTGCTTCCTTCCTGCCTTCCTTGCTTCCTTCCTGTCTTCCTTCCTTCCTTCCTGCCTTCCCTCCCTCCCTCTGAACTTTTTCCAGGCTGTGTGCAGAGCAGGTCAGGCTGAGGGACCATGCCATCCATTGGACTGCTTTTAGTCTATGGAGTCTCTCTGTAAGAGGGGCTGAATGCTCCACAGCTGAAAGCACAGCCTGTGTGGGGTTGTACCCTCTGTCCTGAGTGCTGGAATGAGGCATAGTTCCACTGCCACAGAACAGGTCAGCACAGGTAAATTATTTGCTGCAACAGCTTACTTTAAAACGCAGGTCTTGCTAAATAAGCCTTTGTTTTTATTCCATCTGTCATACAAATTGTGCATTCATTTTACCTGAAGCCAGGTTTCTATTAAAGACCCTTTCCAGTTTTAGAGTTCTATCTCTCTTGGTTAGCTTTGTATCATTCCCCAAAACTTTCCTTTTCCGAAAGAAAAGAATTTGGTGTTTCTCTGATTATTAAAAAAAAAAAAAAAAAAGCCAGGCCTAGTTTAGTCCAAGAAAGGGAATTAATATTCAGAAAGGCCAGCTAATCTCACAGGTCTGTTACATTCATGAGGGCTTGGGAAGAAGGCAGGCAGGTTCTGCCGTGGCACCTTTTATACTTGTAAGCCTGCATACGGAAGAGCTGTAAAACTTTGTACATGAGAGAAATGCCTGTGCTGCAGAGGACCAATCTCTCTTCCCGTACCAGCCTCCCTACCTCTCTGTGGGAGCTGGCTGGTGTGAACCGTCTCCATGGAAAGATACACGCTGTCCAAGCTCAGTAGCACACTTGGACTTAGCGCATGACTTCTGGATGATCTGTTGCAAGGGACTGACAAGTTCCGGTTTATTCTAAGTGGCAAACCTCAGCTTCCTTGCCCTTCTCTTTTGATTCACTGCTTGTTTCTCTGGATCGCCTCATGCTAACCTCAAATTTCTTGTTCTTGCTTTCAAGAACCTTGGCAGCAGTAAGACTGCTTGTCTGGTCCTGTCATTTTTTTTTCTGCACCTTTCTCTATGTCAGTGATACCAGCCTTCAACCATTCACTTATTCACACCTCCTACAAACAAACATCTCCTCTCCTGCTTCTCTGCTGCCCTAATCTATGCACTGACTTCCTGAACTCAGCCTCCTGCTGTGATGCAGACAGGCAAAAAGCCAAGTAAAAATGTCTAGATTGAGAAGTGACCAGTTATAGCTGACAGGTGTTTCTTTATTAAAATAAAACCCAGAATAAAACTCTCGGAAAAAAAGGACAGCACAACCTTCTTTAATGGTTGAATTGTTCAGCTGGTTGTTGTTGTCTCAATAGCAAGAGGCAAATATGTGTTTGCACAGGTACTGATATGTATCTTCCTTGCACAATGAAGTCCTTTACCTGAAAAGAGCGTGTCTTACCTCTGTATTAAAACACAGATGTAACAGTTAATTGCTGTTATCCAACAGTTAGAGCGTGTTCTCCTCATAAGTGGTTCTTACTGGTATTTGCCATCTGTTTTTCTAATAAAGAATTGCTGTTCATCTGGATCTTCAGCAGTTTGTAGCTGTACCTCCTTTTAGCTTGAAATCTGAATACTACGAATAGAAATAGAAGAGACTGCTGTGAAAATGGCGGGTTTCCTAAACAAATACAAAGGCAGAGCTTTGAAAGTCTAATTTCTTTGGCAGGAACTAGACCCTTTTATGGCAATTATTTTATTTTCTGATCAGTTGTTTAGCTCAGCTGGTGTGTACTGGCAGAGCTTGATTGATTTCAGCAGAGCTACTCTGATTTACTCCAACTTAGAATCTGGCATAGAATTTCCAAAGCCCTCGGTAAGTTGTTTACACCGCAGAATATGACTAGAGCCAAAGTAATTTATAAGGGAGCAGCAAAGTGCATTATATGGAAGTGGGGCCAGGACCCTTTAGGTGTGGTTTCCATGTTTTTAGTCAAAAAATATTTCAAATGGCTAAGTTTATCCTGCATCTTACGATGTTCAGTTACATTGCACCATCACAAATACATGTCGTGCCCAGAGACTAATACCTCTCATGAACTGGGAAGCGTTTGCCTGTTTTTGAAGTGTAACAGAAGGGAGGTGTTAAATTACTGCCTAACTCCTGAAAATGAAGAGTACAAATATTTATTTGCCTTTTAATAATGGTGATACAGGGGTCAGGATAAAGAAGGCGGACGCATCTATAGGAAAATGTAATATTTGCAGAAAAAAAAAATGGGGCAAGGAAGAAGGACCCAAATGTTTAAAAAAGCAACATAAATTCGGGAAGATGTCTTTTGGTGTTGAGCATGGGAGGGAGAATAGGTAAATGGGATAAAATATAGCACGGCTGACTAAATATACACTTGGGCACATACATGCTGTGAGATATTTTTAACGGGACAACCTACAGGAGCAATCATTCAAACCTTGATTTTCTGACATACAATGTCAACAGAAATATGTCAAGAATGTGATTACATAAGGAGCAACAGACAACTAAGTGATATAGCATTTGCTTTCCTGTCATCATCTTCTGGAGTTTATTAATGAAGAGTTAGGAAAAAAAAGGCTGTTCCACTTACATACATAATGGAAATTTAAGCTTATAAAAGAATAGTTACGACTAGTGTTTGCATGAGAAGTTTGAGAGCTGCTGGAAAACATGTTCAGAGAGGCCCCAAACAACTTGTAAGCTGTGCTAATGATATAAAATAGACTAAACTTGATAACATTTAGCAGACTTACTTATGGAAGCAAATTCTTTTTTATTCACAGAACAGATTATTAAATGTCTGATTTTTATTGCTGTTGCATATGGTATTGAATCTGTTGTTTACTGCAGAAACAAGAAAAATCTATTTTGAATATTAGCTCCTATTAAAAAGAAACAACTAATCTTTCACCTCATTCTAAGGAAGATGAAACATTGAAGTAATGAACAGGAAGATTGGTTAATTTCCTGCCCCCCTTTATTCAATAATAAATTATTTACAAGAATTTAAATATTCAAATTTCCTGCTTAATCAAATAAGTGAACTAAAATTTTGCATCTGTTTTCCATAAGTAATGCAACACATTAAATGCTTTTTGTATAAAATCGAAGCTGGAAAGCAAAGACGAAAGATCTGAAATACCTTTTTCTAAAGGTGATTCTGACTTTCAGGCTGGGTATCACCCATCTGTTTCAGACAAAGGATGTTAAAATACCAGGGGTATTCCGGAGATTTTGATGGGCAGTTCCAGTAATCACTCGATACACTATTGCCATCATGTCTGAGGTACTCAGATACTCCAGGGATGAACACTGTGACAGGTGTTAATAAAATGTTATCTAGAAAATCATCAGCTGCTATAAATAGTTGTCCACCAAGGACCTGATTATTTTCTAGTGCCATCTCTTTTTGTGTTAGAATGAACATTCATGGTAGTAATGCTATTTTTGCCAATAATGAGCTACTCTGATGTTGTCTAAACAACTGTAATGCCTGAGGGCTCTTACCTCAGAAGTGAAGATATGTTCAAATTGCTATTTGGACTGTTTTTTCTTAGGTGGTTGGTGTAACTTTGGATATCACCTATGGTTTTCTTTACTGGCTTGTGCAAGATAGTCTACGTCTAAACCTATACAGAGCTTCTCTCCGCAAAGAAGGGTAAGTAAATGTATAGCAGAGGTAAGAAAATCTGTGTTTTCTAGTTTTTGGAAGACTCTCTAAGAAAAAAAATGTTGTCTATTGCTGGGCACACTATTTACTCATGTAACGATAAACAAAATAAGAGGTAATGATCACGGCTAGCTGATAGCAAACTACATGTTGTGATGGTTGGGAACAGAGTTTTACAGTGAGAGAAACACAGGATGGAACCTCAACTGAACTGAGGTCGTGCTCATCAATTTGTAGACTTAGCTTTAGGAAATAATTGCTGCTTATTGTCTATTTTATCTTGGCATTTACAACACTTGACAGTTTCCAAGTGCCTGGAGCTCTGTAACTTGCTCATCTTTCATGAAGCTCAGGACTTGAACTGACACCACTTTCTCACCTGAGCAGGCTTTCCTCTTGATCATTCTGAACATGAAGGGGCTGCACTATTCCTGAAAGGCAAAGTTTAAAAAGACAAAACATAACAAATGATGTTTATGGATTAGCTTGATTATATACTAAAACCTTGAGAAAAATGGTGGTTTGTTCTCTAAGTGCAAAGTGTATAATGCATAGTAGTTTGTGAAACTATGTTTTTGCTCTCTTCCATGTGGAGAATGCCATTATTTGTTTTTTTTTTTTCAAGCATCAGATTAACCTTCTTAAACTTAATTGAGCAGCATCTGTATTTACATGTGCTCATAATGTGGCAGGCTGTCTTTGTGTGGAATCAGCTGAATTTTCCGACTGATTTTAGACTTGCTATGACTAATAGTAAAAACTTAAAGAATCAAAATATGTTGATTAGTTTTAGCTGGAACATACAGCTCCATTGTGAACCAATTGGCAGCCATAAATCATTGTCCCTGGCATGCCAGAATACAGAGATTAGAAGTAATCCATCCTAATGGACCTGATGGTGTGTCAAAGCTTTTCCAAATTTATTTTGGATGGCATGTGTCTAAGCTCAGAGACATTTCTGAGATGGCAAAATGATGCCTCTCACAACACGCTTAATCTCTTATCCAGAAGATAAATTGGGGCCTAAAAAGGCCTGTAAGTTTTGACATACAGTATACAAGGCAGATTATGTCATCAGTGATCCCAGTGAAGAAAAATGTTAATAGAGCTTAATAAATAAAGGAAGGAAGGAAACTAGCAGGGTCAAATAAATCTGTGTTCCTGATGTAATGAAGTAGAATGAATCTCATGCTCTGAAGTAGACTTCACTGTTTCAGTGGAATTACTGAGAGAAGGTGGGCTGATTTTTCAAAATACTCATTTTTCTGCATCTATGCAGCAGAATATTAAACCATTTTATAATTGTTTACCAATGAAATAAAGGGAATGAAGGCCTTTTTGTTCTTTCTGCAATGTTTCATATTCTGAAAAACGTTTTGCTTTAAGGAGCTTAAAGAAAACTTTTTGATTTGTTTTCCTGCCTCCTACATGAGTACTAAGAATTTGAATTATAAGAAACTTACCAATATGTCAAACATTGCATAAATCCGTTCCTTCTACATGTGTGCTATCATTTTGCTAATTTCGTACGTTTCCACAGTTGTGGTAATGCCATCGTCACAGAATTTGCAGCATGGAGTACTTCAGAAATATCTCAGGGTGCACTGGAATACTACAGTGGTCGTCTGTTCTGGATTAATAGGCTTCGGTTCATTACAGTCCAGGAAGTCAATCAGAGTCTTAGCATTCCCTTCTCACAACCAGCAGAGTTTACCACCTTTACCCTTGTTCACACATCACTTAAACCTTTGCCAGGTACGTTGTTTTCTTACCTAAACTCCTCAATGAAGGTATTTACTCTCAGCCTGCAATTCTTCATTCTTGAAATTCTTTAGTCATTTGACAAAAGAGAGGGACAAGAGCAACTTATTAATAAATATATCGGGATACACCGGAGATATATATATATATCATCTGATAAATATATCAGGATAATGTGCAATTATAAAAGCTGATGGTATGGGTATGGGTAAAAATAATTCATGGTGTTGTTATTTATTGTTTCTATTTAATGATGGTTTACAGAATTTACTTTAATGTTTTAAGTCACATTTGAATAGTCTACCTATTCCTCATATTCTTTAGTTTATTATTATTTCTTCCGTTTATGGACAGGAAACTTTTCTTCTACGCCGAAAGTGATTCCAGATTCAGTGCCAGAGTCTTCTTTCAGAATTAAAGGAAATTCCTCCAGTTTCCACATCACGTGGAGTCCCACAAAGGTGGAATGGGGAACTGTCTTTTACTGCGTGGGATCAAAAGCCCTGCAAGTAAGGACATCGATGCAATCCTTTCCTATTATCTACACATATTACTGCATCTGCTTGCTGATATATCCATTTTTAAAAAGAAATAGAGTTTGTTTCTTCTCTAGCATTTACAAATCGGTCAAGAACCAAACCAAATTGCAAAGAGAGTGCAAGTTGTCCAGTTTCTCCACCACTGCAGCCAGCAGTGGCTCTGGGCTAGTGGCTGGAACATGAAGAGCCAGATGAGGAGCTCACAATGATTAAAGATTCGTGGACGGCCTCTCACAGTAAGTCAGAGACAGAAGGGTCTCTGAGATGACAGTGCCTTTGCCTGAATGTCAAATCTAGCCTTCATCCACCCTTAACTTTAGTGCACTTGGCAAGCTTTACTTTAAATAAAGGGCAGATTGCTGGCTCATTGCTACGCATCAGTACAAGGCCACAGGAGTTGGTGAAACAACGACCATTCACAGGAAGAGAAGCTGTGTTTTGGTTTAGTTGACCAGTTTGATGAGGGAATTTTGGGAAGCTGAAGGCCTCTCTGAGCAGGAGAAGAGTCTTGCTTTATCTTGTTCTATTTTATTTCATTTGCAGTCTCTGGAGAATGAAGGATGCCTCCATCCCCATAACCTGACAGTGCCATCCTACCGAGTGGATTGGCTGGAGCCATTTGCACTCTTTGATTTTACTGTCACTCCATACACGTACTGGGGCAAGGCACCAGTGACATCTGTATCCCTTCGAGCCCCTGAAGGAGGTACTAAAATTTTAAGTCCTGTTCCTCATGTGTAATAGGTACTGGGAGCAGCTCAATGTCAGCAAGTGAAACCCTGGAGAAGGATGAGCAGCTTTCAGAGCTAGTCAGCTGCAGGCAGAGTTGCAAGGACATGTTTCTGAGTATCTTTGGCAATTATCTATTGCAAACATAAATGCAGGCAATTGAAGTAATAAAAGTCAGAACAAAACATGCAGGACAATATGTCCACCATGTGCCTGTGACTATGAGCAAGAAAGAGAAACTGAATTCATTACAATGAACACCAAAGGCTGCATGCAATATCTTAACCACTTACTAGATTTTTAATAAATGTTATGCACATTTTATTCTTGCTTCAGTGTTTATTTTTGCTCTTATGCATGTCAAAATTAAATTAGCTAAAATACAGTGTTGAGTGACTGAAGCAGTGAGAAAGCTTATGAGATGCAGTAGATTTGGAAGTGAATAGGAGAGGGAATAGAATACGGTCCGTGTTCTGAAAATTTTTACAGCCCCATAGTTACACACAGGACTTGGCCAAATAGGTATGTCCCAATCTCAGTGCAGGAGTGCATTTTTCCCTGTTTATACAGCTCTTTCTTTTGGCTAGGCAAGTTAAAATCAGATATCCACACACCAATGAAAAACAGAAAGGAATTACCATGAAGTTTTAGATAATCTTCTGTAGTTTACACCCCACCAATTGCTATATGTCTCTGTCAGCACTGGGGGTGTAAAGCTCAGGCTCAAAACTAAAAGAGTTAGTTATGAGGTAGAATTTGTGTTTTAATAGGAGTATTTTTCTGTGTTTATTTTATTTTTTAATACAGTTCCTTCAGCCCCTAGAAACCCTAGAATATATGTGTTGCAAAATAATCTACATGACAGTGATGGGAAAGTCCTTGTGGAGTTCAGGTGGGACAGACCTGAAAGGGACAACGGAATATTAACGCAGTTCAGGATTTACTATCAACTGTTGAATCAGAGCAGCACTGCTGGCACTTTCACGGAGTGGATTGAGAGCAGTGTTAAACCCACCCAGATGCAGCTTTCTCTCAAGGATGTGCTTCCCAGCCACACAGTAAGGTTTCAGGTATGAAAAATTACTAAGCTTGTCTCGTGCTAGCTGGTAGATGTTATCTGTGCAGTCTGATGTGTTTGCCTGGGAGATGTTTTTTTGGCTTGGGGCAAGAGCTTGTGGTTTCTGCTTGCAGAACTGCTGATTTGCTGACTCACCCACGGATACCTGGCTCAACCTTTCTGGGTATCATTTTGTTTGCTAAATGGTAAAGCCCAAAAGTAAATTTTCTAAAGGTTTCTGCACGCCACTGCTAAAAACTGCAAGTTGAACACAGGTTCAACTGATCTGGTGGAGAGTGACAGGCGTTTTGAACAGAGCCACAGTTTGAGAAATGCAAGGACTTATGTGGCTTCCATGGAAAGAGACTTCCAGTTCAAAACTTGTCAAGAAGTCATATTTTCATTGTGATGAAAGTTTCAGAACAGACAGAACGTGTGCTTGAAAGACAAGTTAAAAGCGTGAGAGCATGTAATAGACCAGATACTGATAGGTGAGAACACCGTGTTGGTTGCATGGTCAACAAATAGTAGGAATTGTTCCAGGCTGGGAAAGGAAACAAAAAGACTGTCTGGAGTCCTTTGAGCTCTAATTGTTAGATGCAGCATGGATTGTCAATCTCTGGGCCGCTGCTTAAAATTCTCTTCATAGCCACGGTCCCAACCTGAATGTAGCCTTTGAACTGACGAGCACGGCCTTGTGTCAAACAGAGCACACACTTATGTTCCGAGATGAGCCAGCAGGGGTTTTGTCTCTATTGACTCTGCAGGCTCTCAGATACAGTGGTTTGTGCTGTTACTTAACATAAGTATCAATCTCCTGTCCCACAGCTGCAAGCCTTCACCTCTGCAGGTCCAGGACCTTTGTCTGATGTGGCAGAGAGGAATTCATCAGGTATGGATGATTTAGCTGCCCTCTCATGGTTTGTGTGCAGTAGCTGGTGAAAATGACACTACAAGAATTTGGCAATCTGATAAATCGTCTCCAACATTTTGTGTGACATACAGCAGACACAACAGAGGAAATGGTTACATCCTCTGATACGAAAGATTAACACATTCCTTATCATTAGACTAAATTTTGGGAATTTCAAGCCTTTCCTCAAAACTGTGCTAAATGAACTTTTTTGTGCAGCTCCAGGCTAGCACGGAACAGTAGTCTAGATACTGCTAGAGATCATAAAATATTTCTAATTAGGCTGTCAAAGTTAACCAGGAGAGTTAGAGATTCACTAGAGATTATAGGCTATTTCTAGTTTGGCTGTTAAAGGTAATTAAAGGAGCAAATCTGTTTTACTATGCTTAAATTTGTTAGGTAAGCATTCACAATGCCACTGAAAATATCTTAGTAGTTTGATTGCGATGACAAGAGGGCATCTCATTATTTATTTACTGTGACATACACCCAAGTACAGTAAGTTCAGACCCATCATTTATTTGTGTCTCGTACTTGCTTTTCTTATGAATGTGATTATCTAGGATGGAGGTTTTTTTGTAAATTCTGCTGTGTCCTTTTCCTTCCAGATCTTTTCCCTGTCCCAACTCTAATATCTATTTCTGCCAACAAATTGTTTCTTACTGACATAGACAGTGGTCATACCATATGGGAACTTTCAGCAAAGACTAATATAAAGGATGTCTGTTATACTGCTGATGATGACAAAGCATACCATATCGCTGAAGATTCTCTTTTTATTCTGAATATACAGAATGCTTCACAGTTTCAGGTATTCCTTTGCTCCCTCCCTTACTTGAGAGAATCTAGGAAAGTACGTGGCCATTATTGTCATTAATTTATGGCCAGCTATGTTTCTGAAAATGTAAAAATGACCAGAGTAGGCCATTTTAAGAGTTGTCCTATTAACCATAAATGGTTTTACTGACATCTGCTTTGTTGATATTTTATTAGATGTTTAATTTAAAATTCACAATAGTAAATACAAGAAATGTGTATTTTGCACCACAATTTAATTTAATTTAATTTTATTTTATTTACTTCATTTCAATTTCAAGAATATGGAAGCAACAATTGATATTTCTGAAACAATAGCTTTGATTTGTCTGTCCATGACACATCTTTGTATTTTGACTTCTACTTCCCAAGTAAACATTTTTCTGTCAGAAACAAATTGAATTTCATAATGTCCTAACATCAGGTTGGAAAATTCTGTCCGTTTTTATTTTTTTTTAAGTTTTTCAAAGATGCATATCTTCACAATGTCACAGCCATCACAGTTGACTGGATTGCAAGACATCTCTTTGTTGCCCTGAAAACACCACAGAATGAAACTCAAATATTTGTTATCGATCTTGAGCTCAAGGAAAAATCTCTAAAAGCCTTGAACATGCAGCTGGGTAAAAGTAATTCAACTGTATCATCTCTGTTGTCATATCCTTTCTTAAGGTAAGGTGCATATTACTAACAACTTTTTAAAAGCAAATTTTAGACATGATTTTCACTAAAACTTGAACTCTTAAGGACCAAAAAGGACTTTTTATAGTAGATGAGTTTTGGCATTATGTAAATCTCAGAAATGTTTGGATGTAGTACCACTTCAGTACTGCTAGTTGAGGTTGGACGTGTCTAATTTCAAAAAGATGTATGTGTTTGAGTAAAGGTTTCAAATTATGCTTAAATCCTGATAGGTTCTTCTATGTAAGTAATGCAAATGGAAGTCAGCACCAGACAGCAATTTTTTTACAGTAACCATTTTGTCCAGAATAGTCAGTTACTGTGGTCTTCTATACAAAAATAATCACTTAGCACTTGCAGTGACTTTGCAGTTATGCTGCTGTAGTTGCCTGGTTTTAAATGTTCGGGAGATTTGTGACTAGCTACTCAGTTACTCAGACTAGGATTGCATTTAGATTGGTCAGGTTGAAGGTTTTCTACTGAAAGCAATGCATTTTCCTTGATAGCCGCTTGTACTGGATGGAGGAGCTTGATAATGGCAGCCGCATGTTTTGTTACGATGTTCTGAATAACACCGTGCGCCACATCCTGGGACACAGATTGGCAGAAAAACACATGAGGAACTACTGCACCTGTAACGTTGCAGAAGCAGAGCTGGGAAGACTTCTGAGCATAGATTTGTCCGACTCCGAAAATCCCCAGCTGCTTTTTATCAGAGGAAGAGATGAAATATGGGCCTCAGATGTGGATGGTTGCCACTGCTGGAGAATTACCAAAATACCAAGTATTCAAGGTCTGAGCACTCTTCTATTTTTCTAGATAGTTTGTGATTCTTGCTGTCTCTTACTTCAAACAACATTCATTTCTGAAAATAGTATTCATGAAGCACTTTGTTTATAAAACTGATTCATCTGTAGTCAATATGGACAAAATGTGTTTCCAGTTGTGCACCCTGTTCATACAAACTAGGAGAAAGAGCAGTGTGAGGATGTTTTCTGGTGCGAGTATGTAAGACGTAAATTAAGAGAAATGCTATGGCCTCCAGTTCTACTTGTCAACAGATTTCACTTAGAATATTAACACATTCTTTTGCTAGGATTTCATATTAGCTACAGCTATTGCAGTTTATCTCACTGAAAAGATACAATAACAGCTTATGCCTGAAAATGGCATTGCAGACTTCAATATGTGGGGAAGGTACTTCACGCAGGTAGGGTCTTGTAGGACAAATTATCCATGTTTCACTTCTTGTGATAATAACATTTACTCTTGGTTGCTCAGTTTTCAGCTCAGTTCTGGAGATGTGCTGGTAAAGCTGCTCTGTTACCAGAGGAGCTGTCTTAATTGTTCCTGGGAGATGGCAGATCACGGTGGTTTTCATCTTGGAATAAAGAGCAAAGTTTCCTTAGACAGCTCTTGCTTTTGTGTTTTATTTCTTGTGTTTGTTAATTAAATAGCAGTTCTCATAATTATGGATAATAAAACACCTTCAGATCTACATTTCTAAACTGGAATAACAGTGTCTCAGCTTCATGAGACCCACTGGAAAATACCAGAAATCTCTTCTCAAGGGGAGGTCTTGGAGGACGTGGTATGGCCAAGATATCTGTATTGACTCACTGTGAATACAAGCACCCGTCTGCTCTTGTAAAATCATCTGCTCAGGGTTGATTATAAAACTTAACTATGCAATGTTTTCCTACAGGTAATAAAATTAGCAGCTTGACTGCAGATAACAAATTTATATACTGGACTGCTGAAACGAAGGAATACACTGAAATTTGGCTAGCAGATAAAGAAAATAGAAGACACTTTCTTCACAAGAGAGCAAACCATGAGCTGAAAATCTTAGCCTACAGCTCAGCAGCACAACCATATCCAGGTAGAGGGGATCTGGCTTGTTTTTTAAATGTAACCAATTTATTTCAGAGCATGCATTTGAGTTGCAGATTGTGCTATGTGTATTTGTGTAAAGTATGCTTTATAGATTCAGGTACCTTCCACAGAGGAACAATTTGCACATTTTTAAAAGGATGAATATAAGGACTGGCCTTGTGTCGGATATGATGGAAGGCCTTGATGATGCATATTGCCCCTGTTTGTTAATGCCAAACCATGCCTATTTTCAAAGTTGTGTCAGACCTGGAGATGTAGAAAAGGTGGTGCATGTTACAGCACAGAAAAAAGAGCAAATATGTTCCACAGTGTTGCAGCAAGAGTTTGATAGTGATCCCTGTTACGACACAGATTTCTGAGTTTGTTCATGAGTACTTAAAACTGAAAAAAAAAGGTCTGTCTTCCCAAAGATATAGAGATAAGAACTACTTATTAAAGTGTTTTATAAAGAAGCACCCAAGAGACAATTACAGGTCTACATTGAAGTAGACCCAGGCTTCACTTAGAACTCCTAATATTTTAAACAAACCATTGTAGAATGATAATGAGAGAAGTAAAACATTAGTTTTAATAGAAAATTAGGATTCATGGTACCTATAGGGATTATCTTTGTAAATGCAGAGGTTTAGAACAGCTACTACCTTGATGAATATGCTCAAAATAATTATTGAACTCCAGTTTTTGCATAAAAAACTGGCAAATACACAAGAGAATATTTTAACAAGATGGACTACTTTGGAATAAAAAATTTCCCATTCTCTCGGGTAGCTGGTACAGTCATGCCTGCCTGCAGCTGCTCTGACCAATGCTCAGGCTATTCCTGCCAGCGCTTTGGGCATGTTTGTTCTCATGAGATCTGTGTGGGCTTGGCACTGGTGCAGGAGCTTGCTTTGGCCCTGGTACAGAATGTGCCAATCCCTATCCCCAGGGAGAGGGTTTCCTGCAAGAGCCGCAGGCTTAGCTGGTGCAGAAAGGGAAGAACCAAATTTCAGTCCAAATGGGTTATTTCTACCCAGAGATCCCCACAGAGATTTTCTAATTTACGTTGACTGTTGCAAATATATTTGGAGGAATATGCATGAACCTGACTTTGGTGGGAATGGCAGCGTTGCTCACTTTGGAAGAAAAGATCTTGACTATGAGGTCAGTTGTTCTGGCCTAAGGGCAAGCACTCGTCCTTGTACCTTCTTCCCTGTGCACATGCCTAAACTTCTTCCTTCTTAGCAGGAAGTCCATTTAATATATTTTTATTTTGTTTTTGAAAGTACTCCAAGTGATGAGGAATTTTCTTTTGTTGCTTTTTGGTAACTGCCAGTGTAGTTTTCTATTGTTTTCTCCCGCCAGACTCCTTTTCTGCCTCCCAAATTTGTCTCTCCTTACCATGGTACACATGGAAAACTGCTTGGAACAAAAAGCAGATAACATTTAATTGCTGGAGAAAGGCACTGTCTATCCAGCATATCTGTCTTTCCTGTAACAGGCAACTTTGGGCTCGTCAATATGTACTGCCCTTGACAACACAGCAACTACAATTTGCATTTCCATCTTCTACTTCAAGAAGAACCTAAATTCTTTATTAAAGTTGTATCTTATCAAAGATAAATGAGAGTTTCTTTGAGGACCACTATTTTTGTGTCTGTGAAAGTAATCAAATAAAGTACATTCAGGAGGGATTTTCTCCTGTTTCTCTTTGTGAAAGCAGAAGGAATATTTTGTAGTTACGCTTTCTCATAAGAACGGTGGTAGAATCCCAAGCAAGTTTGAATTGGTCCAGCCACAATTAACTTTTTTTAATCTTTCGATGTCTTTCCTAGATAAAAGATGCCTGATTCTCTTGCCAGGCACTGAGAAACCTACTATCCTTGCTACAACTAACACCAGTTTTACATTAAGCTTGCCATCTGTCACACCGCAGCAGCTATGCCCTGGCATATCCCAGCCTACGCCGACGTACCTGGTGTTTTCCAGACAAATGACAAACAACTGTAGGAACTCAGGATACTGTTTGTCTGCTCCACAGCAAAAAACATTGGTATGGCTATTTCACACTGAAATGCACGAGATATCATATATAAACAGGGAATGGGATATCACTTCTAGAAATTTTATGAACCATTCTGTAGCTTTCTGTCAGGGAGTTTTTCCATTTCTATATCCCCATGGTAACTGTCCTTTCTCTCTGGTGTTTGGTAAGGGGTAGATTCCTTAGTTTTCCTTTGTGCAAGTACCCCCCTACTTTTTGCCATGTTTTTTGGTATGTGCTTTCTTTTCTGTAGGGACCTAATACCGAAACTGTGATTTTAACATTCTATTTTTAAACACTGAAACGTATTACAATGCAAAACCACTACTATATTACTTTTTTAACGCACATTTCCTTGACAAATGATTGGTTTGACATATGACTCTCTTTTCTAAGAATGCATGTTTATTGTCTGATTTTGAGTTGCAGGAATACCAGGGTTCTGTTGCTGTCTTAGACAACCTGCAGCCATTTTCGAGTTATGCCATACAAGTTGCAGTGAAAAACTACTATTCAGATGAGGAAGCGCTGCCTGTGGGAGAAGGCACAGTTGGCACAACTCTGTATGGAGGTTTGTTTCATATTTTATTCTGATTTTGAACAGAGCTCTCATCTCAGTTAGAGAAAGGTGTGTGCAAGTCCGGGTTGTAAATCAGAAAGCAGACAAATAGTCTGCTTAAAATGTAACCTGTGTAGATCTTCACAAGGTTTTGGCAAGCAGACTTGATGAATTTGTAGGATTCGTAAGACACGTATATATTCTTTAATGCTTTGGCTTCCTGGCTTCCTGAGGAAAGGTATATTATGGCTAAAAGTGACTAAACAGTTGCAGTTTCTGCCTTGGACCACTTCTTTAAATAAGCTGTATTTGAATGGATATGTGGTTACGTATGTTTAAATATCTGTGTTAGGTATTCATTCAGCAATTAAATTTTTTCCCTTGGCTTGACTTCATTCTCATAATTGCTGTTTCCAAGGGTGATACAGATTTGTTTTGTTGTGAACCAGGCTGAGAAGACTACGCTTCATTTTTACTTTTGGCCTGAGTGACAACAGCCCATTTTCAGTTGATTTCAAGAATTTTCATGTGCCCTTTCAGTCCTTGTTCTTTGAGAATACTACAGTCTGAGCTAGATGCCTCCCGTGCTTGTAAATACCTCAGTTAGGGCAGGAAGTTGCCTCTACTCATTCCCTGCTTCACTCTGCCTGTTTGCAGCTGTGGGGCAGCTACTGTGCCAGTTTCCTCGAAGCTCTTGACATCTTCCAGAAAAAAAAGATCATGCAAAAGGTGCATGTTATGCTTTTGCACGTGTTGCAGCCCAACCCAATAGAACTACCTTGCTCAGCGCTTTTTCTTGCTTTGCATGTGTATTTTTGTACATGCACACCTGTACTTATCTTCATGAGGAGCTGCCTTTGTGCTTCTCTTCAGATAACTTTCTTAGTGCTTCTGCTGAACTCACTTGCTGAAAACATGAAAAGCTATTAGGAGAGGTAGCTGTTCCCCGTAGTATACATAGTGCTTGCTCTTCTATTGTGCCAGGTTTGCTCTGTAGCTGAGATCCATTTATTGTGCCTGGTGTCACCAGCCAGTGTCGGCTTGATCCACATAAACCCTTCACTTGCAAAGCCATCAGGCACCTCTGTTAATTCCTGAGTCAGAATTATAGCCAAGTCTACATGACAGCATGGCTGTGTTTTGCAGAAAGACTGGGGAGGTGATACCTAGGCATACTTGGTGTTGAACTCACTGGGATGTGGGAATGCTATGGCCCCCATCTTCACTAGTTTTCCTGCCTGGATCTTGTCCCGCAGAGTTGGAGGAGTTCTTCTTTGAGAGGAGGGTAAGGGAGTGAAACTGAGAGGCACAGCAGCCCCTGGCCCTTGGGCACTGGCTCCCTTAGCCCGGCTGCATCAGGACTGGCTGTAGCTGACACCGAGCTGTGCCGGCTGCATGGCTGTGCGTGCGGATATTGCCGTGACATGCAGTGAGGGAGCCACAGCAGGACACCTAAGGTTTCCCCTTACCTCTTTTTACCTCTCCTTGGTTTTTGGCTGCTTCAGAAGGTGATGAAATAAAACTGGAATTGAAGTAAGGACAGCCACCACTTTGTTTTTCTTACTTTCCTCAAAGTCTCTTCCCCCTATTGTGCCCAAGAAAACACTTTATCCCCAATACCTGGAAACAAGTACATGCCAGGAGTCCTGATTTCCTTTCTTCTTTCCTTAAGGATGCACTCTGTGCTTTCTTTAAAGGTTCATTCATGGAATAATCAGCCTCTCTTTTTGCTACCATTGTCCAGAGGAGAGCATCACCTGAAAGCTGCCAGTAGCTTCTCTTATGCACAGATCATTCCCTGTTGTTTGTCCTGGAAGCAGTCCCATTTTTCCCCTTAAAAACCCTCTGTTTAAGGTGAACTTCTTTTCGTCTTTCAAATGAAAGTGGAACAAGAGGTGCAGGCATAGTATCACCCTTCTTGTAGAATCCAGACGTGCTATACTTTGGAAGTTCTCTATTCAACTATGCTGTTTTCTTTCCTCGCAACAGTCAGATCTCTTAGCATCTGCACCATCAAGCAAATAGGCTCCCATCCTATGTAGATCTCTGAATATTGTGATCCAGTCTCTTCTACCATGCCTGCAGTGAGAGGACTGGAGGCAATGGCCTTTAGCTGAGATGGGAGAGTCAGACTAGATATTAGAAAAAATGTTTGCACTGGTGGTCAGGCACTGGAATAGGTTGCTGAGGGAGGTGGTGGAGTCACCATCCCTGGAGGTGTTTAAGAGGCACCTGGTGTTGGGTGATGTGGTTTAGTGGTTTGGGGGTTACAGTGGTAGTGCTGGTTGATGGTTGGACTTAATGATCTGAAAGGTCTCTTCCAGCCTCGATGATTCTACCTTCCTATGGATTCTATGGGGAAAAACAAACAAACAAAACCCCCCCCCCAAAACACCCAACAACTCTAGCCTTTGATCAGTAGATTTCAATTCTTTGCATGAGATTCCACATGGTTAATACAAAATTGGTGTGGCACATTGACTGAATATGATTAAATACTATTGGGATGTGGCAAGAATTGATACAATTACTTCTTTGTATGGTAAACTGTGTCATCCTGCAGCAATGAACGCTCTTTCAGTGATGAAACATAAAGGTAGCACATGAAATGGGAGACTGGATTGCTCCAGTCAAATGGAATTTTTCAGTCTCATGTTAAAATGAAACATGAAACTCAGAATAGGCTTCTCTAGTCGGGACAAAACAAAAAATCTGGATGAAAATCAAGTCTTAGACAAAAAGCGAACCAAACCAACAAAAAAACCTCTCACCCCACCGCAGCCTACAAACCCTGAGAACAGGTACATGTATCAACGTTCAGAGCTTTACACAATTTGTTGAAAAACTTCCAGCCAGCTGTAAATAGAAGGTATATGTGTCCTGACACTTATGTTCTCAATTTCATGAATGCAACTGCTAGTTTAAATTGTAATCAGATGCTGCTAGAGCCTCTTGAAGTGTGTACACTATTTAACACCTCTGAAGCTGTGTGAATTCCCTCTGCCTTTCTCTCAATTCTCTAATGAAGTGAAAGAAGCTTTGAATAATTTGTGCTTTCCATCGAATAGCAAGATAGAGGGAATGAAAAAAAAGAGGAAGACAATTAATGCATTGCTCTTGCCACAGAGTGTCACTCTTACTCCACATAAGTTTTAGCTAGACAAATGAGAAATTTGTCTTCTTTCCTAGTCTAGTTTCTGCAGTTTCCATTAAATAATCTGTAGTCTTGCTACTAGGATATGAATTAGAACACATGGACTCATCATTCTGATATGTTGGGAACATAAATAGTGTAATGACTTGTTAACTTTTTGCCTATCTGGACAGCTCAATAGGAATTAAAGAATTTTTTATGCAGGGTAGGGACATGCCATACACCATTACAAAGTCCGTGATCTTAAAGCTTCAAAGGAAGGGTTGATCTTTCCAGAACACCTGGAGAGTAACCAGCAGGTATGGACATCTGACCAGCAACCCAGTTTCTTCCTTACGCAGCTCAGCCAGACTCTGTATTTCTGAGCAAAATTGTAAATGATGGGAAATAATGCTTAGTTTTGGATTTTCTCCCTTCATAATTTTCTGTTCAAGAAAAGACTTTCCAATTGGAATAGTGCACAGGTATTTCTTTTTGTGTGTGCATATCCAAGTAAGCACCACATTAAACTCACATCTGAGACCCTGATTAGGAAACTAAGAGAGAGCGGGAATTCAGTGATATGACTATAAATGCAGAGGTATAGGACAGCAGCTGTTTTTCTGTTGTTGTTGGGGTATTTTGGGGGTTTTTGACTGCTTGCATGGTAGGACAGCCAAGAATATACTAAAAATATTTTGAACTTGTCTGCAGCTGACTGACTATACAAGAATATGAGTTTTACATGTTTAGTGTTTCAGTCCTGTAAATGAATCATATTCATACACTTGAAACCTTCTGTTCTTTCCTTGGTGACATTTTTTGACTTCTCTAAGAGGGTGATTAATTTTTCTTTCTGTTTCAGTACCAGAGGCAGTTGACACTATTAAAACATTAGTTTTGTCTGACACCACCATCAACGTATCTTGGAGCGAACCTCTGAAGCCGAATGGACCCCTTGAATCCATCCGCTATCAAATCTCTGTCAATTTATTGCCTCCTGTCCCAGCGACACCTTTACGAAAAAGTGAATTTTCAAACGGGATGCTTGCCTGGTCTGTCAGTGGGCTCCAGCCTGGAACAAATAATTCATTCAAGGTATGATTGCAAGTAGTTTCACTGGTTTATTCGACCTGCAAATCTTTAGACTGCTCCTCTGTAAAGTAGACAAAAGTGTCCAATGTGGATTCATAAGAACAAAATGTACTGCTTCTCCCTTTACAGATGAAGGCTTAAAAAAAAGTACTAAATTATGTATCTGGACAGCAGGCCTGTGATCAGAGGGACATTTTCAAAAGTAACCAAGTAAACATGTTGTCTGCAGAATGTGCGCTGGCTATCACAAATAGAATGATTTACACAGTTCGGAGAACATTCAGATGATGGCAGGAGGGGATCTGTAGGTCTTAATTTGATTTTGGGCTTTTGTTAATTATTTGGATGGTATAATGGGGAATATATACACACACACACCCCCCCCTAAATACCTGTCTGTGTGTATGCAAGTATGCATACCCAAACAGAAGTCATATTTGCCTGTGACTTAGTGAAAAGCAATGTGCTAAGGCACCTCTTATCTTTGTATTTCTGTGGTTCTAATACACTGCCTAATATGTGATGTGACATCTGCATGTTGGTGTAAGAGTGTGTGGCATTTAAGAAAGGTCTGGAAAGAGAAGGGACTTGGGAGAAAGCTGAGGTGAGAAACTGAGAAGAGTCTCTGAGGAAGGCTACTCCTGGATATGAACTTTCAGCCTGAAGGTGTATAACCCTGCAGCTATGAGGCTCAAAATCTTTCTACACCTCTATCTATATTGCCTGAATACTGTCTCGTCTGAAAAGTTAGTCCTCCAAACACTTGGTGTTGCTAAAGCAAAGCTGCCTTTCCAACTGCTCTGGTATTGTACAGTTCATCCATTCCTTACTAGGTTCTTGCTTTTCATCCTGATGAGAACTGGTTTTCTGAAAGCGTCTCTGTCATTGCAAAAACTTTTGAGGCTCCACCTGCGCCTATCAACATAGTCCCCAGAAATACCAGTTTCCAGCTACAATGGAGAGCTCCTCTGCACGTCAATGAAACCAGCTTCTGGTTTGAGCTGCGTAAGGTAAAAATACCTCCACATTTTGGGGTGGGTTTTTTTCAGATCAGAGAAAATTTTACCTACTCTGTCCTGGTGAGCAGGACAGGGTGGGTGGCAGGATGTACGTGAAGAGTCTCGGTGGATAATTTGGGCATGGTGATGTCAGTCTTAGCTGCTCAGCAGGGGCAGGATGGAGTCAGTGTTTGCCAGGAACAAGGAGGAGTGCAGCTGTAGCATTTAGTACTCTGTAGTGCCAAAGGACATCCTGGATGACCTCACCAGAATTCCTCCTGAGTCTCTTGTTTCAGCAGCCCTATCCCTGTTTCCTCACTGCCCTGCCCCAACTGGGCTTGCAGTTGCAAATCCTATGTCTGCCCTGCACAAGAAAAAAAATAAAAGCATTTTCAGCAATAAATATTAGCTACAACCTAGCATCTGGATTTTATTTTCCTGTGATAGACGTTAGGAGAAAATGCTGGAGAGAAGACGCGATCCCAGGAGTAGGAAGCAAGCACTGCAGTGAGAGCAGCATGCGTGGAGACTTAAGGCTTCAACACCTGAACCACTGGACACAGAAACAGTCATGTGCTAAACTGGCTCACGCAGATTCTTTACTGTAGAGAATCAGATTCATTAGACCTACAGCAAACATTTCCCTGCCTTAAAACAAATGTCCTGTCACAATTCCACTAACCCACCTCCTTTCAACTGCATCATGGCAAGCTGAACTCGTGGGCATGTCACGATGATCCAGAAATATAAGGGGAAGGCTCCTTTTGGCTGTGCAAAGCAGGCACTTAATCTGTTGTTCTTTGTCACTGCCAAGACTTGTAGGTCTCCTGAAAACAAAGAAGAAAATTAGGGTTTGTGTCCTTGGTGTCTGAGAGGACAAAGTCCATGGTTGAAACAGCACCTGCGTCATATTTCCACTATGATATTAAGAGGTGGCAAAGTAGTTAATCTACCCAGGAATAGAACTGTGGCACACTTTCAGCAGAGCAAGAAAGTTGTCCATAATGACATTTTATTTTTCTAGTGGCCAACGAGAAGTGACTGGTTTTCTCCTGCGAACACTTTGTGCACAAGAAATCTTGTTTACACGTGCAACCTCACAGGAACGCTTCCTTGGACCAACTACTTTGTAAGAGCAACAGTAGTTTATGTTACAGGAGTGAAAAGCACTTCCTCTTCAACGAGCTTTAAAACTACAGGTGAGCACTTAATGCAGGATAACAAGATTTTAAGACTATTTTCAGGATGTGAATATTAAACGTAATACTTTCTAAAATTTAGCAGGCAATTTTCTTATACTAAGACCCAATAGTTCTGTGTGTTTGAAAAATGAATAACACAATATCATACCTTCAAAAGTAATAGGGGGAAAGAAATGAGGTTCACTTCCAAGTGAGCAGAGGAAAGAGTGAGGGGAATTGAAATGAAGTGCCTATAATGCAAGTGAACTCATTACTGGTGAAAGGCTGCATGTGAGTAAAAATTTTGGGATTTATCCATCACAAAGACTAGGCCAAGGATGAGGATCCTCTATGAGGATTATTAATGTAGATCCTCCTTCCTTTTGTATGTGTAAACACCCGTGTGCACATCAGATTTTTCTCTGTGCCCGTTAGCCCTTTGTCTTGCTACAATCACATTTTAAGGGTTCTGTTTCTTCCCCTGTTTGGCTTAAGCTGGTGTTCCCAGTAAGCCAGGAGTTCCTAAAAGAGCAGAAGACTCTAAAAACACTCTGCAGTGGGAAAAGGCTGATGACAATGGAAGCAAACTGACCTACTACATCTTAGAAAGCAGGTAAGTGAGGCATGATGCACTCTTCCCATAGGTACAAGCCCAGAACAAATCTGGGTGTGCAGGGGTTTTCAGGTTGGTTCCGATGGGAAGAATGAAATACATATGACACAAAAGGCCCTTCCCATTGGGTTCTCTTTCTTAGATAAACCAAGTACCCATAATTCCCAGAAATTCCAGGAAAACATAGAAGAAAATATACACAACATTGTCAGAGCAATCTTGAAATACAATTATATAGTTGGACCTATGTCAGTGAATTAGAAGATTTACAGATAATTTCAAATCACAAGTCTCAACTTACATGTAGTATGTATTTTTGGCTAAAATATATGTATAAATATATTAGCGTTCAGAGGGCTCAAAGGAGGTGCTGTAACATTGCCAGAAATAAAGTATTCCCACCCACGTGGGAATGACTATAATTTTTAAAGTGCTCTGTCATCAAATGCAGATTGCCTGGGCTATACATGTCACGCTGGAGTGCCAGCTCACTCTTATTCCTGCACTGGCATTGGAAGGGCTGACCAGGCAGGTTAGAGTATATTGCTGTTGGCAGGGACTTTGAACTTCTGATTTTTTAACCATGAACTTCTAATTTTTTGACCATGACTCTGGAGAGATTTCTTTAAAGCGGTCAGTGCAAAGCTTTATTAATGTATTATTTAAAATTTAGGAAAGTCCATCTTCTGAGATATTCCAGTGATTGTTTGAAGTCATTACTGATGGAGGGAAGCAATTTTCTAAACTCAGCCATTATTTCTTTCTCTGTGCTTATGAAAGCTAAGGACTGACAGCCCTCTGGAGCTGGAAATGCTCTGCCTATATAAGTTTTCACCCAGACTTATTTTCCTGGCACTGTAAGCTTCCTACAGTTCTGTGAGCATGCAGGAGCACTGACCTGCATGCTCTGAGAAAACAGTAATTTTGATATGCCAACAGACAGTCTGTTCCTGATGTTTTGCAGACGGGTAAGGAAAGGTGCCAGGGCTGTGCATTAGCTGCTGTGTTCTCCAGACTCCAGCTTCTTATTCATCTCTGGAATCATAATGCATCACTGAGGTGGTCTTTTAATGAAATGAGCTTTTCTCTTGCCGTTTGAACGTACACATGCTGATGTTTTTGACTGAATTTCATATCAGGTAGAAAAATGTAAGGTCAGTTGCACGGCATTCTAGAAAATGTTTGCCTAGCCCTTTTAAGCAACCTCTGTTTTTCATACAGCTCTAGTGGCGACGTGTACACACCAGGGACATGAACATAGAGTTTTCCCATGTCTTTCTGGTTTAGAAGTGTTTGACTTTTTTTCTTCATAAAAGTGTGTTGGGAGAATGAGTGACATGCTCATGAAGGTCATTTCACATGACGTATCACGGTGTTGTGTGGCATGAAATCATATTTCAGATGTGGCCTTTCAAGTTTAAGTGCGTGGTCTTCTTTTGGTTGGTGAATAATCAGCTCTGAATTTATTGTGAGCAATTGATATCAGTCCAGTGGGGAAAGGAAGAAACACACCCAGCAGTCAGCAGATACTACGGGAAAGTGGCTAGCTAAAGAATGGTCTCTTCACTGCCAGTGACTTGCTTCCTATTTAGCTTGTGAAACCTGATGCACAGGAGACACTGAATTACTCAGGGTCTGGGAGAGCAAAAAGCTCAAGCACGGTAGAAAAAAATAAATGTGGGGTTTTTTTTCAGAAAGCTAAATAAGAAAGTTTTGAAATCTTGGCTGTGAGGCATATACTGAAACAGGTGAATCAGGCATATACTGAACAGTTTTCTGTGTCTAAAATGTTCTAGTATTTAATTTCCAATGCCGAGATAAAGATGTTTGATTCCCAGCATTGCTGAAATGGCATGGCACAATTTTCTTCTCCGTCGCCAAAGTCCCATGACCAGATTGAGCTTTCATGTAGGCAGAGAAATGCTGTGAAAACCATGGAACTGAAGCAAAAAATGGAGTGAGGGTGAAGTAGTAAACTGCCTTCATGGCATTAATGACATTCCTGTGTCGTGCTGTGCATGTTGCAGGAAACAGTCTGGCAACAGCAGCCATGTGAAGTCCACGTGGGAGGTGGTTTACAATGGCTCCTGTGGCAGTATTTGCACATGGAAGGCCGAGAACTTAGAAGGAACTTTCCTGTTCAGAGCAGCAGCTGCAAATGCGTTGGGGCTTGGTGAATACAGTGACATTAGCCTGGATATAATTTTGACTGAAGGTATGTCTTGTACCTCTGTATTCTGTTAATCTTTTTCTTGTTATGCTAAATAGCCATACCAATTTATGAACAGAGGCTGTCTATTTTAATAACGATATTCCTGCGAAGGTAATGTGTCTAATAGGTAATAAATGGTGGAGTTTATGTGGTGACCCCCACTGCTAGTGCTCATCCAGGCTCTTTTGCTCAGAGCAGTGGGCCTGAAAAGTGCTTCTGCGTATTTATACCAGTTTGTCTCTGTGGCTCTGCCACTCTGCTTTATGATGTGATTCTTGAAAACAGGCAAGCTCACACACTGGGTAAAGGGATCAGAATTACTTCTTGCCTTCAGCCAGAATATTAGACTTACACTTTGTGGGTGCTTTTGGAAATCCCACCTTGAGTAGTCAAGCAGATCAGCATTTTCTATTTCTGCATAAACGTTAGGTCATTACCTTAGGAATGCCCAGGTCTGGGGGAGAAGGATTAGGCTGACCAAATGCACATCCACCTACAGCCTGCAAGAGAGCTTTGTGCAGTGGAAGGCTTTTACATAGCAGGCAGCTGAAGGGTTCTCTCAGGTGTGCTCTGCTCCATGGGATTGACATTGCAGGCATACACAGTAATTAAGCAATTTTCCCTTTCTCCTTAACAGACAATATGATCTCCATGGGCACCATCATTGCCATTGCTTCTGTGATTGGAGTCGTTGTGCTGTGTTTGGCCGTGGTCATGCTATTTGGTTTTGGTATGTGACTGAGTTTTTTGTTTACCCTTGGTTTTCCAGGCCTCAGTGAAAGGCAGTTCAGATGATGGGAAATGATTGGCCTCCAGATTTAGGGAAATACTGGACAACCCCTAGGATGGTAGCTGGCGGGAATTTGTATATTCTCATTCTTTGAGGCCCCAGAGATGGTTGATTATAATTTTGGTGTCAAGGACAGGATAGAAATTCACTCCATCCTCAGGCATTTCTTGCTGTTGATTACCTGCAGGGAGAGCACAGGAGTGCTTAAGGAACTGTAATGCTGTGTGTATCCTTGCACCTTACATTTCTCAAGTTTGGTACTACATTTATTCACCAAAGGGTGAAATCCAAGGTGTAAGGATACACACAAGGTGCAAGTTCTTTCTCCTAAGCTTTGTCTCTGAAGAAAGGATGTAATGATTACTCTGAGATGCAAGTGCCCACGTGATGGTCCTGTTCTCTCGCTTCTCATCCTTTCCCTGGGGTCTTGTCCCACACAGAAATGGATACCTGACTGAGTTCTCAGCTCAACGAGCAGTTGTCTGTGTTCTGTGGGAAAAAAATGGCCAGATGGAAATGACTTGCTTACATGAGCTCCTGGGGGGTGATGTTGAACAGAATAACATAAAACCTGTAGCCTTTCAGCCTGCTCACACACTGGGATGCTCTCAGAGTGAAACACCTAATGGTCTCCTTTTCTATTCCAGTATGGAAGCAAAGACTGAAATCTGGAAAACGGGCCTTGCCTGGACAGATCGTGTTTTTCAAGGAAGACAAAGAACTTGCTCAACTCAGGGGGATGGCTGAGACAGTGGGACTAGCCAATGCCTGTTATGCTGTACGGTATGTCCTCAGAGCAAATGTATTTTCAGGACAAAAACATCCAAGAGGTCTTCCCTGGACCAGCTTTCGTCAGGGCACTCATCCCTGAAACCTCAAGGTAGAATTAAGGGCTTCATGTGTGCTGCAGGGCAGGTCTGCCCCAAAGGAGACTCTGCCATGTTGCCCCCCTGGCACACAGCCTGGCCTGGATTGCCCCCAGCCCATCCTTCGTGTCACTCTGGCAAGAAACACAAGTGCACAGGGAAGGAAGAAGACCTGGTGTTTTCCAATAACTTGCAAAACCTCCAGGCCTCACGTGAGCTCCCCTTAAATGTGCCTGATGAGACAAATAGCACCAGCTTCATTTGAAGAAGCATTTTAATAAAATTTCAGACATTCTTAGGTATGAACAAGTGACTAGTATTGCTGTTTTGCAGCACTCTTCCTTCTCAAGCAGAGATTGAATCACTGCCAGCTTTCCCTCGGGACAAACTCAACTTACACAAACTGTTAGGAAGTGGAGCATTTGGAGAAGTATATGAAGGGACTGCAGTAGATATCCTGGCAGATGGAAGTGGAGAATCCAAAGTAGCAGTCAAGGTAATCACAGCTGTGTATTTCTCTGGCAACAGAACGGGATGGGCAGAGAGATCTTCTCAGAGGTTTTACCTGAGAAATGGGTGTTGCCTGATCTGGGTATTTGCCTGCAGTATTTTCTTGCAAGTCACTCAAAGCTGAGCCTGTCTCCTTGTAACGACATCTGGAAAATAATGTGTATTTAAGGCCACATCTATGTCTGATTGTTTTACTTAAGTGCTGTGTGATAATGGTGATGATGACCAAAGTGTTACTGCACTTCTGCTTTCTGTTGAGTAGACTTTGAAGAAGGGTGCGACGGACCAAGAGAAGAGCGAATTCTTGAAGGAGGCACACTTAATGAGGTAGGGACAGCTTTGGCACTGGGCAGCCTTCAGAACCAGTATCATGTGAGGGTGGTGACCTTCCAGAGGAATGAAAGCAGCACTTTCCTCTAAACAGATTATTATGGCATTTTTGGGGTGTTCTCGTGTTTCTGCCAAACAAGTAAATCACTACTGATGACTATCGTGGAACTAAAGCTGTAAATCTGATAGGCAAAATTTAAGATATAGACTGCAAGTTCAGTATGCTCATATCGTGGATTTATTTGGATTTCTCCTGGTGTGTTTCAGTGCCTTTGCTCCTCTAAAACCAAGTTAGTTGCTAAAGGCAATTGGACAACATTTGGCTCATCCCATTTTACTGAAAGAAACAAATCAGAACCAAACTGATGCCTTAAAGTTGTAATTTACAGCGGAAAATATTTTTTAAAAATGTGCCACTAGGGGCTGCCACGTACCTCTTCTATTGAGATAGAGTTAAATTAGGCATCTGTCACTACTGCAAGAATTTCACATAATAACATTTGTGTTTCAGCTAGAAATCTGGTTTTCTCGAGTGTCCCCGAAAATAAGTAGAAGTTTGACTGAAGTTTTCAACTGGCAGCATAAGACTGAGAGTGTAGATTAGTTTTCAGATGCATTTTTGCATGTCTTTGACTTTTATCTCATGAGTGCAGAATTAGAAGCAATTTTTAAAAAATAAAGGATTTATTTCTGCACAGAAAACGTGGTGTTATTAAATTTGAAATTGATTTCCCTAGTATTCAATTTTTTCTGTTGTTACACATTTAAAAAAAAATCATTCATTTTTTGCCCTTTTTGACACACTGTAACTGAATGAGGCTTGTTAAAACCAAAATTCAACCATGTCATTAAAGTGCAAATTAATGATAAAGAGTGAGAGTTGTGTGTAAACTCCTTATAATTCACCTTCAGTCTACCTAGCAGTCATAAACACAGTTAAGGTCTTTTTTTCTGTAATATGGAAATTATATGAACCCATAGTTAAAGTTTCTGAAGCTCCCGCAATTCTTGTTGCAGATAATAATCCAAACCCAGAAATCCTGTAAGCGTACCTAATTGAAAAATTTTTGCATTTAAATGTAAACATTGATATGGGCCCATATGTACACCAAGACAATGCATCAGAAATGAAGAGAATAGAAAAGTTTAAGTATTATAATCCCAGTAGTCATTAAACAACAGCAAAACCAACAACAGCAGCAACAACAACAACAATGCATATTTTGTATTATTTGAATATTTCATTTTTTAATATAAAAAAAAGAATTATTTAATTACCTCGTGGAGGGTTTAATGATTTTACTTGATGTTCATCTGTAAGGTCTCCTAAATGAAACAGGGTAGAAAGGAGAAAAAGTGCATCTGAGTGCTTACAAACAGATGATATATAGAAGTGCAACTTTTATTTTGCTTGTCTTTTGGATGTTCATTAAAATTTAGATTGTGGTGTTATGCATGCTGGCTCAGTTAGGATGGAACTATTTGTTCCTTCTTATTGCTATGCAGCAAAGGGAAAATTGAGTTGCCTCTATTTCAAAAAGTCATTTGATATTGGTTATTGGTGAGTCATTTGTGTGCAAATACATGTAGGAAATTCTTATGTCTTCCCCTTGGGAAGAAAGGAATGACAGTTCAGTGGAAAAAGGTCTGCACTGGGTGCAAGGAAAGTGCCAGGTGTCCCTTCCCCTCTTTTTGTTCCTGAGAGTGCCAAAGTTTGTCTGATTGAGAGGCGTGTGCTAGGGGCCAGGGGGAACTGTCAAATTCTAAATCACACTTTTTGCAAGAGTCTTTGCCCACACCTGAGATAGGGTGAATTGAAAGAGATTAGAAGGAAAATGTCCCTCTCTTATTTGTTTGTTTACACTGTTGCGTTTGACAGCATTTTGGATACCATCAGTTCTCCCAATAGAGTCAAGTTTCTCTGACTGCTTGTGCAAGTGCTTTCACACAGCAGTGAGAAGGGAAAACCATTTTCTAACACAAGTAAAGTGATTGAAAAAACACAGGCACTGACAGAGGCAATAAATATTCTTCATTCTTCGAAGAATACTTAGAGTACTGAGAGTACTGATTGTTATGTGGTAATCCCTGTCTTAGACACACACAGACAATTGCTAGTATGCTTAGAAGTATTCCTCATATGTATTTTGTTTCTTTTGAAAATGTACTGTGAAAAACTGTTCCACTCTGAACTTTGAAAGTAATATATGGCACCTTGTGCTTTTGCCTTTGTGTATTTCTCTGAATCAGCAGTTCTACTGAGAATACAGTAGTAAAAATACTCTATTAAAATAATATAGATACCTTTAATGTACAGGTGACGAATCATATTATTCCTAGAAGAAATTGCCATTTGGCTACTTTTCTTTGCTTCCTGGAAATACGATGAAGTGTGCTTTTTAATATGTGTGCATGCATTACAGTGCCTGTCAAAGACAGTGTAAGCCTGTGTTTTGGAAGGATGTCCCTGAACTCTCCCCGTGACTGAGCAAATCCAGGCACTGTGAGCTACTGAATCATGTTTTTCATAGAGGTGGGATTGTAAAGGCCAAACTGCTCATTCAGTGCTTGCAGCTATAAACACTCCATTAGCTATCAACCAGCTGCATTTCTCATGTGTAATCTTACAGTTGTTTCCTTCTCTTTAGTAAATTTGATCATCCCCACATTCTGAAGTTACTCGGTGTGTGTCTATTGAATGAACCTCAGTATCTTATACTGGAGCTGATGGAAGGAGGGGATCTACTTAGCTACGTACGAGGAGCCAGACAGAAAAAGGTAAAGAGCATGAGACTCGGATTTTTTACCTGTAACTGCCCACAGTTTCTCAGTTTTTCCCTTTCTAAAAGTCCGTGATGATGTTCAGCTGTTTCTGTACTTGCAAGGTCTGACCTGGCCTTTCCTTAATACCCTGGGACCTCAGTGTTGAGTGCTGACCTTGCAATCAGTGATGCTGTGGAGAAGATCGAATGTCATTAGATCACTGACCAAAATTGTGGTTTCAGTCATGAGATGTCTGCTGGATTTCTCACTGTGAAAATCATAAACTCTCCTTTGGAAAGTGATAATAAATAATAGTGGTCATGTATGTGGTCCATTAGGCATCATAGAGGGTTTTTTTCTGTCTTTGAATAACAACAGTGTCCTTAATGTGAGAGGCATAGTCCAAGCGTATAAGAATATACCGTCCCTGTGCCTGTGCCCTCAAATTCTTTAGAAGGAAAGAAGAGAAAAGACTAAAGAATAAACAACTTCAAGTAAATTTTTCTCTAGTTAGTGTGCAGATTGGGAATATGGATAGTATGACTGGAGGTCAAAAGGAGTCAACAATGAAATTTTATAGCATTATAGCAATTGTGTTGTTCATTTACTTAATCAGATCAAATTCGCAGCCAGTGTTGAATCCTGCTGAAATGCATATACACATGTTCTGTTCTACCAGAGTAATATATGACGCTGGTTAATACAGCAACGAGCAAACCTGATCTGATAGTGGGAGGAAAATTTCAGGGTCTCATTTCTTCCACAGCTCTGAAGGTCCTAGGGTATTCTTAGCTGCAAATCAAACAGAATGTATTCACCTTCCTGACAGTGCAGTGATCTGGCAATTTACCCTGCTTCAAATTAGCATTTACTCTATTGACATACAGAGATTTTGCACCTGTGCTTTGACTGTTTTGGAAAAATCCTATACATTTCAATGGGGAAATCTTGCACAGGGAGGTTGTCATTCTGAGTTGGTAAAGCTGGAAGGCACGGCTAACTTCTGTCTTTGTTTCTTGTAGCTCCAGAGCCCTTTACTGAGAGTCACTGACCTCTTGGATATATGTTTGGATGTTTGCAAAGGCTGCGTCTATTTAGAGAAAATGCATTTTATACACAGGTACAGAACTTATTTCCTTCGTCTTCCCAGGTTTACCCACAGTATTGGGACTAATTATCTTAGCCAGGAAAAAATGTCTAGAAAGAGGTCATGATGTAACAGGACAGGAGAGAGCACTGGAGTAAAACCTAATGCTATGCTTTTCTGCTAAATATCACTCACAGTTCTCTTACAAAATGGTGGGCTGCTCTAAGATCTGAACCAAGGACTTACTGCACCCTAGGCAAGAATCATATCCCGTGCAACAGAGAGAAGGGCAAGTGGAAGATCCATGTACTGTCTTTGTCTGCCTAATGGGTAGCTTTAGAGGACACAGACCCAGACTTTTCTCAGAGAGGTACAGGGAAAAGATAAGAAGCAGCAGGCACAACTTACAGAAAAGGAAATTAGATAAAATTGTTCACAAGATCAATCACTGAAAGAGGTTGTCCAGAGGGGCTGTGTCATCTCCAGTCTTGAAGATATGCCAAACCTAACTGGGTCAGGCCCTAAATTACTTGATCCAAATTTGGGGTTGGCACTGCTCTGAAGAGAGTGTTGAACCAGATGACTTATAGACCCAGTTATTCTGCAATGCTAACTCCATCCTCTTCTCTCTGCCTTACAAATCAGGGACTTGGCTGCTCGCAACTGCCTCGTGTCTGAGAAGGAATATGAGACCTCATCCCGGATAGTAAAGATCGGTGATTTTGGACTCGCCAGAGATGTCTATAAAAATGACTATTACAGGAAAAGAGGAGAAGGTCTACTCCCTGTCAGATGGATGGCTCCTGAAAGCCTTATTGATGGTGTCTTTACCAGTCGCTCTGATGTCTGGTGAGTTATAGCAGCCACACAGCTGTGGGGATAACCATACTGAATCCCACAGCAAGAAAATATTGGTTTGTAGGAGGAATTACAGGGTTGTATATTGTCATCTCTAGTAATTTTTAGGCTTGAGCAGATTTCCTCCTAAGCGAAATTTTAAGGATCTAATGAAAAATTTGACACCATGACAGTGTATTTCACGGATATATTTCTTCACGCTTTGAGCTCTGGCTTTGAATTCTGGCGGGAAGAAACTAGTGTCGCTCAAACAATTTCACAATTGTACCAGGCACACAATGTGGTTTTTGCTTGACTGGGCAGTGAATTGACTGCCTGCATGCAGTTCCATTTTGTTTTCCATTAGGCTTATTGACATTTCCTTCCTAGAGCCAAATACTTTGCCCTTACAGTTTCATCCTCGTATAGAGACCTCCTTATTTTGAAGGCCAGACTTTTCAGTGTCGTCAGGGGAAGGTCACAGTACTTTGCTGTGGAGGTTTGCTAAAAGTGTGTATTTGAGTGGCTTTGAGTTTATGGTGAAGAAGCAGAGACCCACTGTCAGGAGACATGGGAAAAAACCCCCAGACTGAACCAGATCCATGAAACCTGATATTCACACAAGTTTAGCTTTCAGTGGCCACAGGTACTCAGCCCACAGGTCTTGTCCAAGTTCCCAGCACCTCCACCCGTCTATTTGACTGCTACTCTTGCACTCATCTAAGAAAGCAGTTTAGTGCTCTGTGCCAAACCAAATGAGGTGCTGATTGCTCCACAAGTGGTGCTTAGAAGAACTTGTCTCTCTCCATTTTAAACCACACCTCTAGAGATTTCTAAACACTTGTTTCTATGAGGACATGCTCAAACGGAGTGTTGCCCGGGGAAGGTGTGGACACTCAGTGTCTTCTGATCTGCATCTCACTGAGTCTGGGAAAGTGTCTCAGTTCTACACATTTATTTTAGCTATTCCAGAGGCTGGCTTAGGGACAAAACCGAATTAAGTCTTCTTACTCCGAATTTTTCTGAGTCTTATTCTTAGGTTAGACATGATCTAACTGTTAATAGGGAGATTTCATGATGACTATGGTTATTAATTTTTCTCTTTTTTCATGGTGTTTCTCAGGGCTTTTGGAGTACTGGTGTGGGAAACATTAACTTTGGGTCAACAGCCATATCCAGGTTTCTCCAATACAGAAGTTTTACACCATGTACGATCAGGAGGAAGGCTAGAATCTCCAAACAATTGTCCTGATGACTTGTAAGTTAATTTTGTTTAAATGTTGTTGATAATATTTAGAAGAAGCAAGAGGCTTTTTGCCAGCTGGTCATCATTCTGAAGGTTAGTCATGCCCATGCTGAGCCCAACATCCTCCACTTTTGTTTCCAATAAAGCTGACCAACCTGCTGCTAATTCATCCAGTAGTCCAGCCTGTGAATAAGAATTTAAGGCATGGATCTGGTAGTATTGTGAGAACAGGCTGAGAGTATATGAAGGTATTGGTTAGAAGCTGAGATGGCTCTAAGAAAGATTTTACTGGTCTCTGTACACCATGTGTCTGCAATTGTGTCTCTTTCTCCATGGTAGGTGCAGGAATTAGGCTGATATTAGAACCTACGTGAAAAATAAACTCTGCTGTTTGTACAGAGAACTCAAAAAAAGCCAATAAGAAAAGCTGAAGCAGTACAGGAAAAGGGAAGTCTGCACTTCTGGTTAGCCTTCAGATGGACTGGATAAGCAAATCCTTCAATTTCTGTTTGTGTCTTGAGCACAAAATTCAGGTTTAATAGCAAAATTCTTGCAATTAACACAATCAAATAAATACATGAAGTGGATCATACCCATAATGACCAGAGGTGTATGAAGGAGGAAGCAGAACATGAGCTTAACAATCACTCAGTATTGTCTAATTTCATGTCTCAATTTCTTTATCCCCCACTCTGCATAAGCAGTCACAGCAGTGCACATGACAGCTGCAAGTAGAAGGGGAGGCTACTGAAAGTGAACAATTCTGACTCCCAGGGCTGAGGAAAAGGCTTGAGAATAATTCTGTGTTTGGCAAACCAATATCTCTGTGATAGATCTTACACCAATTACCATGCTCGGCGTTTAAGAGAAGGTGATTATTTATCATTGTGTAGATGTAGCTGAAATACCATATTAGCAATAGAAAACACAAAAACCCCCCAAACCAAGCTTTAGCACTTGGAGGAACTGAAGAACTGAAGAGACTAGAATTTTATTTTAATAATAGAGGGAGAATTCGAAGTCATAGAACTAATGAAAGCCCAAAGAAATTTTAATTTCAATATTTTCTGCTGAGAAAGGTTTCCTCAAAAATTTTCTGACAGCTGTTCTGTGAATAAAAAAGCACAGGCGGCAGCTATATCCATGTACTGGACTGACATTCAAACTTTAGCAAAGGCTCATAAATTGCCTTAAAACGAGTGACCAGATCTTCAGAAAAATCAAGAAAACCTTGCTTGAAATAATTTTTAAGGTCCCAGATCTTGAATTTAGCATAGCAGATTGGTCTTAAGCACTGGTCTGCCTGTTGTGACTTGTAGGATCAGTGCCTAATAGGAGTTTTTGAAAGCCAAAGAGCTGATGAGCTTAGACTGTTGTACCATCTTTTATCTCGTTTGGTGAACACTCAGCACCTGCATGCAGCTTCTGTCAGTAGCGTAAACAGCTTTTTGCTGCTTTGCTCGGTCATTAATGGCATGCCGGGATTCTTGACATTCCTGCTTCCCTCCTTGTGGTTTTGAACCTGCATCAGGACATCAGCAGTCAGTAATTGTCTCCTCGGCACTTTGGCTTGCTCATTGTCATTTGACAAAACAAACCATCACTGATAGGAAGAGAGTTCAAAGGCCAAAGTACTTCAGCTGAGAAGTGTTTAGGAATCTGTGGTAGGCTTACACTGCAAGTGCAAGTAGGGCTGGCACAGAAACCTTGGGGTGTAAAAAGCATGAAGGAAGTGGGATTGTTTGTTTGGTTTGCGGTTTTTTTTGCAGGGGGAGAAATTCTTCCCCTTGCCTCCACAAATTGTTACTCCAGGGACTAATCATCTACTTTTCCCCAGAGAACTGTGGCTAGGTAAAACTTGGTAAGGAATTGAAAAAGGGGCTTGGGGATGTATAAATGAGACACATTTATTGAAACATGAATTAGATCTATGAATGGAGCTATATTTGCAGTCAGAGATCCACATCTGGCACAGCCACCTGGGTATGAGGCTTGCACGCAAGAGAATGCCAAGGTTTGGACTGAACGGAGCTAATTTAACATAGATCCTCAAAGGCCGTGGATTGCAGTCTAGAGAATTTGTACAGGCACCAGGACATTTGCTGACTTGAAGCTTCAGTTGCACCAAATGCTCAGTCCTGTGCAAACCTACAGAGTGGACTTCGATGAAGAAATATTTGTTTGGTAACTAAAAGCTTTTTTGCTATTTGTTTCTGGGAATGATCCCCTGGAGGGATTGAGAGAGTGAGAGAGAAGGCGGCCTTGCATAGAATGCATCAGATGAAATCAGGGGCTCTTTATCATGACAAATTTTCTCCTTTTCTAAAAAAATCACACATCAATTGTATTTCCCATTTCATGTGAGGAAAAAATTGGTAATGCCTGTAGCTTCTGTGCACTACAGTGCATTTCAGGAATGTTCACATTCTGACTCCAATATCAGATGCTGAATGTTAGTTCTTTGCTTTTCCAGGCTTTCGAATTCTAACTAGCCCCACATAAGCATCTTCGTTGGACATCAGGTTGTCACCCCCAGATAAAACTCAGGTGTGAAGTGTAGGTGTGTAGGTGTACATCTAGTGTAAAGGTTGGTTCTTAAGCCTAACATAAACCTTCAGCTGATGTTGTGCTTAGAACTGTCATTTTTCATTTTTTCCTGAAAGGCTTTCCCCATGAAGTAGGGGAATCCTCTGGGTCTCTTTCTCATGCTGAAGTGATGTACATTTTGTTAGCCCATGTTTGTCTCCCAAAAAATATAGGACTATGCTCAATCTGTCACTTACACGCATTTTGGCATGTTGAACTGGCTTTTACCCTCTTGACTGGTCTCATGCTCATGCATTTCTGAGCTAGTGAAGGTTTGTGCCATATGACTTAAGGCTTTGGATGTCACGGCATGCCTCAAAAGCTAAATGTCATGCCACAAATAGCTGTACATGTAAAATTTGCAGATATATTCTGAGAGAGCATGAAAGTTTTTATCATTAGAAACCTAAAGCCTATCTGAATTAAACACTTAGTGAAAAATACCAGTACTGATATTTTAAGCCGATCACCAAGTAATTCGATTTAGGAAATAAAAATATAGAATATAAATAAAATGACAAAATTACAGTACTGAATTACAGTTTTGGCAGAAGTGAATCTCCTTACTCCACAGCAAAACTGAACGGCTTTATAAAGCAGATTGTCCAATAAAAAATAGTTATTTAGAAAGACAGAGATTGGTCATAGGAAACAAATCAGAAATATTCATGATCCACACTCGTGATGTTCTTGTTTCATAAATGAAAAGAGGATAAATTTAGGTTGTATATAAGAAAGAGTTCTTTTACCAAAAGGGTGGTGAAACACTGAAAAAGATTGCCCGGAGAAGTTGTGGATACCCCATCTCTGGAACTGTTCAAGGCCAGGTTGGATGGGGCTTTGAGCAGCCTGATGGAATATAAGATGTCCCTGCACATGGCTGGCAGGTTGGACTAGATGATGCTTGAAGGTCCCTTCCAACCCAAAACATTCTGTGAGTCTGTGACTTACGTATCGTTTCCTGTTTCTTTCTTGGTCTGTGGCTGGCTCTTTCTTCCACAAGGCTCTGCTCGTGAGAGCCCAAGTTCGCTCAAGTGCGAACCTGGTGAAGCACAGCACCTGAACTCATGTTTTTTGCCTGGATATCCTACCAACAAGCATGACCAGAAAGCAGATTGTTTGGCTTCTAGCATCCAAGGCTGGAATTCAGTGTGACAGACACTTTGCTGGCAGCAGAAGGAAAACCAGTAATTTAAACTTGGGTCCTATTCAGTCCTTTTACTTCTAAATTTCCACTGTCATCAATAACCAGTACACCTGAAAGTAAACAGAGGAAGCAATTCAGAGTGTTAGGAAGCCACTACCACTTTATAGAGTCTTAAAATGTATTTTCAAAATTTCATGGAATCTTTTTGAAAAAACAGGAATTACTCTGTTCAACTTTAAAACCACAAGAATACAGGTTGATAAAAAGTGGTTTTGAAATGATTTTTCTACTCACATTCTCTCTCATATGACTAATATTTTAATGAAAAATGTAATTGTAAAATCAGAAGTCAAGAGATTCCTCCCAGCTGTCACTAAGGGTTTTTTAAGATGCCCAGTGGTGGTGAAGGACAGAAGTCATCTTTTTAAGATGGATAAGCAAGGATCTGAGCAAGCCAATTCATTTTCCATAACAGATTAACGCCTGGTATCACATAGCAGCAGGTCTGGGAAGATGTTTGTCAGGGGAGGGTTTGAACTTAAGGCTTAGAGGTAAATGCTCCACATTCCAGATGCAGCTTCCTGAACCAGCCTTTCACTGGCTGCTTTCTGGTTTTGAGACTCTAAGACCTCTTTCCACTCCCAACACTTAGCATGTCCAGGTGTTGGCTGTGTTTTGGTTTTCAGCCTGTCTCTCCCTGGCTTTTGTAGGATTTGGTTTTGCGTAGCATAAACTCACCTTGAATAAAAAGGAATAAAAACCAACCCTATCATTCAGACAAACAGGAGGTGAAGTTTTCCACTAAATGGTAGTGATAGTGTTGTGCAAGGTGGGCTGGAATCCCTGCACCCAGAGGAAATTCATACCATTTTTGCCTTTGATGGGAAAACTTATTCCTATTTGTTTTGGTCTGGAGGTAGAAGTCAAAATTAACTCTCCCTGTGCTGGAGGGTTTGCCTTGAACTTCTCCTAAATTTGAGGCAGCTTGACTTGAAGGAGGATTAAATAAATTGAAAGTTTCAGGTTCATTTCTGGTTTTACACTTCCTTTTTCTTTTTTTTTTTTTTTTCTGTGAGAGAATTTCCTTCTTGTCTGCTTACTTAGAAAGTATTCCTGACTTCTTCAGTGAGAGTAGATGTTAATGGCAAATGTGTCTTTTTTTTTTTTTTAATGTTATATCTGCTCCCAAACTCGAAAACATCCATCTTTGAAAAATTAAAAAGTTTCACAGTGATTATTCCTGACACCTGATCTTTAATTTGTTTTTCCTTCCCTCAGCAGCTGATGGTAATCCTTGTACCACACAGAAAGTTTTCAGGCCAAACTTGCTTCTCAGATGTTTAATGGTAAGTGTTGAGATGAATGATTCTATTATCTTTATTGTTTGCATTTAAATTTTTTTTCCAGATGTGGTTTAATGACAAGATGCTGGTCCCAAGACCCTCACAACAGACCTACGTTCTCTTATATTCATGACAAACTGCAAGAGATCAGACACTCTCCACTGTCCTTCATCCACTGCCTTGAAGACAAAGAGGCATCAACTGGAGTCATCAATGAAGCTTTTGAAGGTGAGTCTGGGCCAGCACCTGCTATTCTTGTGGCCTCTTCCCTGTGAGCAAAGTGGGATTCCTTAGGTGCTTTTCATTGCATTTGTCACTGCCTCAAATCCTCCTTTTTTTTCCCTTCACAAGTTACTGGTGAGCTAGGAACTCACCCTGATTCACAAACAGTTTTGGTACCTCAGTACTTTGTGTTTTCCTAAAAACTTCCTGATCCATCCCAGGAATGACACAGTACTCAATTACACAACTGCATAGGCATTTTTCTTCAGGATACTACCTCTATTCAACTCACTGGCATTGTCCAATTGTCACTTAATTTGATATTTTGCTAATCTTTATCATTTGGTGAAGCTTTACAAATGTCAGGTTTTTTCCGTTGTGGTTTGTCTTTATGTCAAATCCAGTCTGTTCATGGCACGTTTACATTACAAGACAAAAAACTCTATAAAGACACGATGAGACCAGCACAGATAATCTATCATTTCATGCTTTTTCAACAGCTGGTTTTGCACCCTTATGCTATAATGAAAATCAATTTGCATATAGTGTAATTCTTTAGTTTCTTTAAGGGTATCTTAGCTCTCAATAATGACATTCAGGAAAGAGATACTTAGTCTGGCACAAATGTAAGCCTGGCATTAGCTCAGGAGAGGAGTACAGCCAATTAATTAGGCACTATGCCCAAGCTAATAGGTCTTACATTTTGGATGGACTTTATCTCACCTAAATGCAGCTGTCTACAAGCCAGGACTCTCATCTAGGATACTCTTCTAGGTAGCTCTGTAGTCAGAAGCAGAAACAGACACCTCCAGGAAGTGACAGCTCCTGTTTTTCAGGCATGTTTCACAGCAGGAAAGTGGTCACCTCTTGCTTTACTCTTCACTGATGATGGCTGGCATCTAGGTGACTTGCCATATTGTAGTTCACATAGACTCACAGGGTGGGTGAGATTGGAAGGGACCACTGCAAGTCACCCAATCCAACATCCCTGCTCAAGCAGGGTCTCCCCAAACACGTTACTCAGGACAGTGTCCAAAATACAGCATCTCAGCTATAGGATCTCAGACTAGATGTTTAATTTTCAGATGGCTTCAGGAACACAACATCCACTCGACACAGGGCTCTACTGATTCAACTCCTTGCACCTGCTCCGGAGCTAGTTTGGTTTCCTGGCTTAGACATCTCTTCTCTGTGTTCCCTAACTCCACAGGCAACAGAGACATGAAAACTAACGGAGTTAAGAAGTTCTCGTGGCATTACATCAATAGCTGTCAAAATATTTATCAGGGCTGAAATTTCTAGAGAAGTTTGCCCTTCTGCTGCTTGGAGCTGGGGAAGGAGGCTGGGATACAGGTTGCTGTGTTTGTGGTGGAGCAGACCTGGCACTGATGTAACACGAAAGAATTTAATTTCAATGCAAGTCTCTGCTTAGAATGTGTCAGATAAGCCTGATCTTTCTCCAGCTGTTAACTTACTCAATCTAAGCAAATAATTCCTTTCACTGGGATGACAAATACATAATCTTATGTAAGAAACATAATTTTACCAAAATTTCAGGTTCTGCCACGCAGCAGAGGTCACAGAGAAAAAGCCATTGTTTTGTTTGTTTGCCAGGAACAAAAGATGCATTCTTGGAAATTTCCAAGTTGCAAAGGAAAACATGGATTGAAGCTTCCACGAAAAGTGTCAGTTTGAAGGATAAAAATTTGAAAAAAATCCATTTACTGCAGAAAATGTGGTAGTATAATGGACTTTAAGGGTGGTCTTAATAATAGCAGGACTTTATAATGTACGTTTTAGTCAGGGAATGTGTTGGTGGCAGTCACTTTTAAAATCAGTTTCCATTAAACCTGTTTATAATAACTTGGTTGGTAAAATCTGGCCCACTGTGGTGAGCAGGGCAATTCAGTGTAGGCACAGCTTTGGCCCTCCGAAGTTCTGCTTGGCACGCTCTCTTCCTGAGCCTTGGACCCTTCCCCACCAGCTGCCATGCTCCCTCTTCTGGTTTTCCCCCATTCTTCCCTTTCCATAGGTTCTGCCCAGCTGCTGTTGCCACAGACCCATTGCTGGATCTGCATTGGGAGGAGAAGACAAAGCAACTGTTTGCATGCTTCCATTCAATGTTTTCATGCTTCAATTCTCAAAAGTCCTTCTTAACTTCTCCCCAGGATCATTTGGTGATTCTCATATAAGGAAATACCCATTGGGAAACAGGGTAGCTTGATTTTAATCATCTACATGTCATCCTTCCATTTAAATGTATTTAAAAGACTAAACACTTGATTAGCTCTTGACATGTCCCTATAATGGACATACTTATTTTCCTGTGTGTTTATAGTTCACCTGTAGGTTATCTCCCTCTTTCCCCAAGTACAGTCTTAATAAGCCCATTAAAATGTTGTGCTGTGTATTTGACTGAAGGCCTGGAGTCTTCGTGATGTCTTAATGTTGCTGGATTATCTGATCAGGGACACATGCTTGTCAGTTTTCTGTAGCTCTCCAGCCTTGAATTAATTTGACAATTTTTCTGCCCACCATGTAAATCTCATGCAGTGGAATTCAGTGAAACGTGGGCTCCAGAAGTGAGATTGATTTAAGCAAGAGAAGGCCATTCAGGTTCTAGTTGAGTTTCCAGACTAAAATGCGTGCTCCACTATGACCCTGTGGAAAACAGTTTGGGGCATGGAATATGTCTCAGTCTGTAATTTGTAACATATTGTATAATAAGTTAGTGATTTTTAAAATGTGTATTCATTTCTAACTGGGACTAAGTGAAGTATTTCTTGTGTTTGTAGTAGTAGTAGAAAGATGACAGCCAAAACAAATAATCCAAAAGACTGTTCCGTGATGGATTGTCCTGGACAACATTTTCCAAAAATGCTACACGGTCATTGGCCTTTGTGTGTAACAAAACTCCAGTCATGAGCCTCCTGCCAAGAAAAGCTTGCTCTCACCAGGTGACCTAGTTCCAAAAGAAAGAGACAAATGTCAAGCAAAGTGAAATGACATGCCTCAAAATAGCTAAGACACTTAGTCTTACAGGGAACCTTACATCTTCCAAACTCTATTGAGTCTTACCTACCCATAGGTAGCCACACTTTTAGCAGGTCCATACATGCTGTCGGTGATTTTCATAGGTGGGAGAGCTGAAAAACATTAGATTTTCTCAGTATTCTTAATGCCAGTGCAGCATGACACAGAGATGGCAAGCGTGGGTAAACCAACACAGACACTCTGTTGGTGGACAGCACGCTAACAGGATAGCATGGGGATGGCAAAAGGGGCACACGCTGTGTTACTGCAAGAGTTACCCTTCTGAAGCAGGCACCAAGTGTCAATAGGCACGCCTGAGCAATACCAGCACCTCCTGGCCCTGCTGCATTGGAGGGGAGGGAAGCAAACTCAGGACCAGAGTCTACCAGTTAAGAGTTTTTCTTTCTTGCTCTTACAGGCTTTCCCAAGGCTTTGACTGTGGGCTTAAAGCAGCAGTAACAACATTTATTTGAGTGAGGGCAGCACTACCGGGCTGGAGGACTGAGACACCAGTGGGTTTTGAATTCAATGGGAATTTGGCAAACACAGGCCCTGTCACCAGAGTTCCCATTCATTGCTGAAAGATAGTCTGTTCTTCCCCCAGTTCCAAGAAGTGCAGCATGCTGGAAGGACGGCCCTCCATTGCTGTAAAAATAACCGGACCGTCTATTTTCAGACATCAGTTTTTGCATTTGCACATATAAGAGAGCACTATAGCTTTCCAGGTCCCATGAGTGCCCCTTTACAGATGGAAACACCTGTTTGATTTGGCAAACGCCTTCCCTGACATCAGACAACTGGGCATTAAGCAGCTGGAGCGACTTCTTGCCTTTATGACCCAGAAGGACTATTCTTATCAGGGCTGCTCCTCACAATGCCTTTTGGACCTATATGGAAAAGATGTCTAATTGCTCAGAAAAAGAGGCTCCTCTGGCAAGAGGAGATGCCAGGCAGTTGGAGAAAATCCAGGATAAAAGGCTAAAGACTGAAAGGAAACATATTTGGCCTAAAAACTATGATTTTTAAATCCCTAAACTGGAGATATTGCTTGAAAAATGTGGGAAGAGATAAGAGTTAGAATTTTGTAATGTTTCTTTTTTTCATTTTTCTTTCCAAAGCCAGTGTATTTATTTTTTTTAGCAGTTCAGGTATTTGCTAAAACTGTCACTTGTATTTTTTAAAATCTCTGTGCAAAATTTTGCACAGAGAGGACTCGATATTAAAAGCTAGAATCAGCGACTTTGTCATTAATTATATGTTTGCACTCTCTACTGGCTGAGTACCTGTTTTCTGTTCCCCATGTAAGAGTCATCAGTTTATTTTCCTAAATCCAACTGCCTTTTAAAAACTATTCCACACACCTCTCTGGATGTAAAGTAATCACTTGGACAAACGGAAGCTTCTCTAAAGCAGATGTGTTGATAAGAGACATTTTTAGAACCTTGTATCTAGTCTCCTTTGTATTTTTCTGAAATTCAGTAATCCTCTTCCCCACTTAGCTGAGTGAGTGGCTGACCCAAAGCCAGCAGAGGTCAGAGAAAAGGCTTCTTCCAAAAAAGAGTGAGTGGTTACAGCACTGCAAGCAAAGGGGAACTCGGTGGTGTAATCATTTCTTGTTTGTACTCCAGACAAATGGTGTTTGATTCCAGAGAGTGCACATGAGCCATATGATGCTCATGCCAATACTTTGCTGTGGACCGAGGGAAAAAATCAGATGGTATAAGACTGTGAGAGCTGACATTTGTGTAGGCAGATGTGGATGGATATAGGCAACTAAAACATAAAAACTGCATTTACGCTGGGTGTCAAGGCTGTTTGACAGTCACCAGAGACTTGCAGGCATATTCAGGGGATGTTAATGTGTAAAGGCAAGGATGTGGATTAAGCATCTCCACAAAGCGATTCATTCCTCCTTTCTCTGTTGACTGTAAAGACAGCCTAGGCAAGGAGCTTAAATTGGACATGTAAGACCTGGGTGGTTAAAACTCGGTAAATTAATCCTGTTTTGTAACCTGGAGAAAGGGACTGCTTTCCTCTTTGTATGGCCTTACTGCATTGCAGCAAATATGGAACTATTGGGGGGTTTTTTTGTCCATTTATATTATAAGTTTTAATGAACTAGGTAAGAAGCAGGTTTATGTCTGTAATTACGAGGACAGCTTCTTGCACATAGAGACTTCAGTCCACAGTTCTCTAAAAATACATTAAAATAAAAAGAAAGGCAATGCTTCAAGCAGATTAGTGCAGGGGAAATGTAGGGTGAACAGAATTCTCGCTTTTAGCACCTTTAGTGTCTGACAGAATAGCAAAGCTCAATGAGTCACCCTCAAACCATGCAAGATCATATGCTTCATTAGGCAGGAAACACAGATATATCTCCACTGATACATAATACAGAGTGGAGTATTAAAACGGATATATATTTGTTCTATTTATATTCTTACTGGCTATGTGCAGAAACTGAAACACAGCACCTCCAGCTCCAGGTGGCCGTCAGGTACCAGGAAAATACTCTCTACACAGGAACTATCTCCTTGACCAAACAAATGTGGCTGAGGTAAAGAAGTCAAGGTTCAATAGCCCCCTTTTGCACCCTTAACAAAGGTATGTCATCAAGTGTTTCTCTCGAATGTGTTCACTGTGGGGTATATCTTTCATCCATGCCAGTAAGTCAGCCAGTCTCCTGTTCACTGCCACATACACGGTGTAGCAGTGACAAAGGACAGAGTACGTACGAGAAAAACAGGGGGGTATCACTGAGAAAAGGCAAATGAGGCTGGACTTCTAAACACCTTACCATACTGAAGGTGCTAAGCATCATATGGGATTATGGCACCCAGAATTAGTAACGTCTCAGGCCGACTGCTTAGCTGGTGTAAATTGGTGGCACCCCACTGGTTTCAATGGAACTTCATTAATTTAGGCTAGCTGAGGATCTGGCCCTGAAATAGCTGTAATATAAGATCAGCATCTCTAGATCAGTTTATTCAGTCTCAACCAATCAGCTTTTCTACTGACATTCTTTTTCTTCTTAAATGTTGTCACCTTCTTGAATTTAAACACCAAAAACACCTCATCTGCTTATCAAGACATCGCAAAAATTTACACCCTTCCAGGCAGGACTTCAAAACATGCTGTGAGCCCCCAGAGTTTACCAAGCAGGCAAGGAAAGGCACTCTGTGATCGTGAGGCAGGATCCATGGCCCGGCTCGGCGCTGTGGCTGCCCTGTGGCAGGAAGCAGCCGACTGACTTGCTGGGATCGGGAAGGGGGAAGCACAGATTTTATCAGGTCAGGGCTGGTCTTCTCAGAGGAGGCTAAGCAAGCAAACTCTATTCCTCATTAGTATGAGTCAGGCGATCATCGTTTCTTGTGTCAATTACTGTGGGGCTCTCCAGAGTAAGCTTCTGCCTATCCCTGGAGAGAGGCGTTGTAATTAATTTACCTGCAGTTTGGCTCAGATGTGCTTTACACACAAGCTCTAAGCACAAGCATTAAGCTTTAAGCACAGCTCTACTAGGAAAAGTGTCCAGCAAGGTCAAAGCCACATGCATGTAAGATCTGAGACGAGTGTCTGTGCAAGTACAATGCTGAGCTTTGAACTTGCCATTTTAGCTGTTGGAAGCGGTCTACCTGGAACAGCCCAGAGCTCAGTGGGAACCTGCTTCTCAGTGGGGTGCTCCCCTAGGCCAGTACAAAGCTCTGGACTGACAGAGCTAGCCTGCCTCGTGCCCTGAGGTAGGTTGTTTGAAGCAAACGTGGGTAACTCTACACTATGCAGCAGCTCACAGTGTAGACAACCTCGCAGAATTTAAGACTTTAGAGTTGACTCTCCAGCACGACTTCAGATTTCATGAAGGTGTTCCTTGGACGTCTCCTCTTGGGATGTTTTGTTGACTCAGCCTGGCTTTGCTTGTGAAATCTGAGGGGATCGCATCACATGGTTTATCCTGCATTTACTCACGTATAACCCAGCATGACTGTACATCAATCAACTAATTTTAGCGATGTTAAAACTGAAAAGAAAATAATGGTATCTCATAAATATACTGACCTGCCTCTCCAATCCAGTTTCTCTCTATCTTCCTTCATTTTCTTAACACTTTTTGGGAGGGCCTTCCAAAGATTATTCAGAATTCCCTGAATTACAGCTTCTCAGGGCGCTGATGGTGCTTCTAGTCCTCACATTTCTGGGAGAATTTCACAACATATCATTAATTTTTTTCTTCAGTCACTCATTTTTAGTATTTTCTGTCTCCATCCATTCTTCTGCTCCAACTAAATGAGCAAAAATTATTTGCTTGCTTTGCTGACTTCCATAACAGTCAAACATTGTACTATCTGTCTTGAGATCTTTGTGTAGCTTCTTTGCCTTGTACAGCAGAACGGTGTTAAACTTTCATCAGCGCTGAGCACTCTGCACTAACAGATGACTCAAAAGTGAAGGAAAGGGCACTTACAGTCAAAAATGTCACTGTGAAAGTGGTAATGTATCTTACACATGTCATGTCATAGGAGAAAGGTCATCAATATTATATTCTTCCTCCATCATTGGATATGATAAGATTATTCTGCAAAAATAGTATTTCTTCCTTATTGCGTTCCCAAAGCTCAAAAAGTAAAACCAAGGCAAGGTGTTTGATTTTTTTGCTCTTTTTTTCTGTAATGAGAAACACAGTGGCGCGTAAGCTGAAAAAGGATTACAAAATTTTATATATTCTGTAGTTCTTCAGACCTGTTGGGGAAAGAATTAGTAATGTATCTATATATCTGGTAAAAATATCTCAGTGACCTCATACTCACATTTGTGTAAACATCACCTCATCAGTTCCAGATACTTATACAGGAAACAAATCTGAATGCTCCTCTAGTGTTCTATACTTAGGCAGGTCAGCCGGCATATGTCTGGTCTGTAAATACCCAGTTTTACTTGGGTCCTTATTTTAAGGTTTCCCTCTTAAGAGTTTGCTGCAAACGTCCACTCAGCATTTGCCTGTGTGCCTTTTCCAAAGCAACTCGCCCCTGAAGGTTGCCATTAAATTAAACAAAAAAACAACTACAAAGGAGAGCTGAATTGGTTGGTAAAGGCTTAGTTGGGGCTGAATTACTAAATATGGCCATAATAGCCCTGAACTGACAAAGTGAGTATCAAATGATTTTTTCAGTGCTGTCAGTCACTGTGGTATGTGATCACAGTTTGCTCCGTGTCCCAAACTCCATCTTGCTAACAGGTTTCTAAAATCAAAATTCTCTTTCAGACTTTTCCTGATAATATTTCCTAATGGACTCTAGCATGTGGAATAAATTTCTGACTTTATAGCTTGGGGAGGTGTGTGATTATAGTGACATAACAAATTGTGTGTTGCCTGGTGGAACAGCACAGTGCTTGTGACTCCTTTGAACAGATAACGCTGAATCTCACGTGCTTAATTTTTCAGTTATGAAGTAAAATAAGGAGGGAGTGTAATAAAAGAAGGTACACATTACAAAAATAAATGCAAAAAATAGCAGCAGTTATAACTTGAGCGTTTAGTCAAAAATTTTTATATTTATAAGAATTTATATCCCCTGCAACAGATTTCAAGCAACTATGTATATATGACCTGCATCAAGTTAGGGGAAAATGGAAAGGTTTTAAAAATGTGAAAACCACAATGGATTGCCAAGTTTAAGCTTCTGGAAGGACAGAATACCAGAGAGACAGAAGTCTAGACTAGTCCTCTAGAGAGACGGTATCTAATGATTTCGTAGATAGAAAACTGCCAATGTTACAGGACTCTTTAGCAGCATTATTAGCAGGATTACTGCAGAGGTTCAGATTAAAATCACTTTAGCTTTATGCTTCTTTACAAGAAAAAGAAGCAAGTCATGTATTCATGACTGTATTGCTGCCTCAGGAGGTATGAACAGGGATAAGCAACCTTCCCCAAGTGATTTGCTTAAAGTTCTGGTCCACGCAGACAATAGCAGAAAATAAATTTGAATCATCAGTCATTCTCATGAGGTCACTAGACCAACTTTCTCCAACAGCTGTCTGATTTTGTTTGCTTTCTTATACTGCATATATGTTACTGGGCTGTTGTATTTTCTTTTTTTTTTCTTTTTAAAAATTTTTCCTTTTTCTTTTTTTTTCTTTTAATGCAGATGATGACATTCCATGTGCAGACTCAGACAGTGTTCTTTCAGCCACACTAATGGAAACAAGGAATCAAGAGGGCTTAAATTATTTGGTACTAGACAGAGAAGGCAACCAAGACGAAGAAAGCATCAATTCTGCCGAAATCGGTTAAGTCTGGTTACCACGTTTTAGAAGAGAGCGTGAAAGAAGAGAAAAAACACTTCAAAGAAGACATAAGCCAAGGAAAATATTCTGCATGTCATCATACTTATAGAGGTGTCTTAAAAAAAGAGCAACTCTTCAATAAAACTACCAGAAAACACAATATGGTACTGAATGGTGTGTATCAGGATAAGACAGCGATTACATATCCTTTGATTTTCTACATGTTATGGTTTGGATGCTTCAAAGGAGATAGTTTAAAGTAAAAAAAACATGTATCAGACAGTAAGGGATTTTACTGTGGTATTAATTAAACTCATTCAATCACATATGCCTCAGGCACAAGGCAGCCGCTCCAAAAAGGGCTGTGCTGCTACAAAGAACAGACCAGCTCGTTCATGAATGAAACCAAACAGTTGAAGTCTAGCTTCACTGTGCACAAACAAGGTCTTACAAATTGAAAAAAATCAACATCAATACCAAACTCCAAATCAGAAAGCAATTGAAAAAGGGTGACCAGGTTGTCCACTGCTGGGGGTGGTCTGTTTCCCTATTTAATTTTAGCAAATGTTTGCAATCATCTTGCATATTAAGTTGCACAGCAATTGATCTGTGAGTCTGGACAGTCCTGTTTTCTCACATTTCTGTAAGAAATACTGTATTACGTTTCCTTCCTCTTCAAGTGCTGCTTGATTGATTGTACAGCCATTCCTTCCATTTCAGTAATTCAAAAATTACCAATGTTTGTTAACCTATGGCATGTGCTGGCCAGAAACCAGGAGGATCCCAGTTCTGTAGGCACCACACCTGAATGTGTTCTGTGTGCATCGTTCCATTTAAGTCAAGAAGACTGCTCTGTCAGCAAGCCACAGAAAAAGGTTTTGAATGACAACAAGACTCCATATGATATCTTTTTCTTTAGCGGGAGAAGCCTTCAATCCTCCCAAAATTTTGTCAAGACCACACCTTTCGGAGGCCTTGTGAGCATCTGTGATGTGTTATCCCAAGTCAATTCAGTTTTGTGTAGGTCTGCATTGGAAAAGAATCATGGAAGAGCCTAACCAACATGTGTAAAGTATGTTAGTAGGCAAGATGAGCATCAGTGACAGAGAGCAGTCAGGAGTAATGCCCTTCAGGTCCTGAAGCAATCACAAATATACAAAGCAGCACAGAAGGAAAAGAGGGAAGGTAATTCTTGTTGTGTTCACGTTTTGTAAGTGTTGCAAGACAAGCTTAGTTTTAATGAAAGATTTAGCACAGTGCGATGAGAAAAAAGTGTCAGGTTTAATAGACTGCAAATTAGTGAAACCTTAGGATATTGACCAGTGACGTATGTCATCTGCACCTGATAGAATGAAAAAATGTATTGGACAGGGTAAAAAATTAACTTATTGATCCGCATTTGAGGATCCTGATCTCTAACTTGTTGAATTCAGTGGAAGACACAATACCTAACCCTCCCAGTAATCGCAGTCGTCTGAGTCATGCACAGTGATACAGTGTGTGCTCTGAGCACGGCCCTACTCATACGTGGGCCAAAACTCCATTGTCCCGCCCTCGTTTTCCTGCCTTAGAGAAGTAAGTATGCAAATGCAACCATTCCACTGAGTTATGGTAAAGCTGAATTTGATGTAGAGAAACTCAACGTCACTTGCATCCACCCGTGATTCTACTTGAAGAGAGTTTCTTGTTCCCTCATGTTTCTGTATCACCCTTCTCTTTACACATCTTCATGATTTCACCTTCTCTGTCTTATTGAAGTGTTGCTTTCTCTCTTCATTCAAACTCTTCTTGATAATTCACATTTTTCTCATCAACACTTATTCACTATCGGGGGTCACCTCTTGCCTTCCAGGAGACAGAGCCTGATGGCAGTTTTCATCCTACTTTTGGACATGGTAGGGAAGACACACATAGAAGAGGTGATGAGAATGAAAGACCTCTTCAGCACATTCTCTCTTGGGCAGGAAAATGAGTGCTGTCTGGCCCGTGTTTGCCTCTGTTGTTACCTCCTCCTGTGGCAGATCAAGGGAAAAAGTCAAGAAATCCTTGAGTTCAAGTGTCTTGACTTTCAAGGCTGCAGGTTTTAAGTAAGTATAGACACATTTAAGGGTGATAATGTCATTTAAAGAGAATAGGTGTTTAGGGGAGAAAAGAATCCTGACGTATCAGAAAGGTTATGTGTGAGATAAGGGTAGTATAAGGCACATGGACCCAGTTTTCAGCTGCTGTAAATCAGGTTAAATATGTCCAGCTAAGCTGATGTACAGCAGTAGAAAAATTCTCTCCAACTGTTTAGCTTAAATTTTTCCTGAGACAGGTAGACCTGTGCCCAGACAGTTCCTCAGCAAAAGAGGGCCAATCTCTTTAAGTCTCCCCTTCTCTGTTTTGTTGCTGAGCATGACATTACATGGCATGGAATATCTCTTTGGTTAATTTGAGTCATCTGCCTGGTTGTGTCCCCCTGCAATGTCTTGTGCATCCTCAGTCTATTCACTGGGGAGGGGGCACAGAGTGAGAAGCAGAGAAGGCTTTGATTCTGTGCAGGCACTTTTCAGCAATAACTAAAATATTACTGTGTTATTAGTATTGTTTGGTTGCAAGTCTAAAATACAACACAAGACAACCTGCTGTGAAGAAAATACACTCCAAGCCAGTACAGTCTCTAATCTGCTGGGGAAGAGATGTGTGCCCCCAGGTGCTGGTCAGGGGACGCCCCAGGTGAGTCTCTGGGCCACAGCCAGTTCCTGTCTCAGGCTGTTCCTTGTTCCTTGATGCCAGCACAGACACTGAGCAGCAATGGTGAGCGTGCTGCACACATGATACCACACGCACAACCCATGAGCTCTGGGCTCTCAGATGGCCATGGCTGAACTCTGAGCTGTGCTTGGGTAGACATGGACATATCGTATGTCTGTAGCTGGTTTGTCTAGTCCTTCAACTGCAGACTTGATATTCATATGAATGAATATCATTCACATGAATGATACTACATCTACCTATGATTAGTATTTATTACAATCCAACACAAATGCTGTGGCGATTAATTAATATTTGTAAATTATTTTGTAAATGTGAAGGGCCAGGGCAAAAGTTGCTGATTTATTAAGGCAGCATTTTCAGTGGCATCAATTCTAAGTCTTCTGTCTTTAGGTCTACAGCAAGTGGTAGCACCCAGCCATCAGTGCATTTCTGTTTTTCAGAGTTGCTTGCAAGGGCTTTTGAGCTGGCCCATACTGATGATCAGATCTATCCAAAATCTGTGTACCTCATGCTTTCCATTTGGGACCATGATCAGGATACTGTGGAAGAAAAACCAATGTTTTATGACAAGAATATTGAGTTCTTATTAGATCAAAGATAAAATTATGGAAATGTGCATGTAGCTGCTCCAGAGAAATATTCCAGGCTCTAGCAGGGTCACTCTGTGTTGCCCATGTGCCACAGAGGGAGTGCCCAGGAGCTGGACATAAACTATGGGAATGTGGCTGTCAAGAGCTCTGGAGGGAAGATTTATACAGCTTGAAAGGATGATTTGTCAAGATGTGAAAGGCAAAATACGTCTTTGGTTTTATCACATTGGACAGAAAAACTTGGGGTGTCAGGATGATTTCTTCGCCTCTTTTATATTTAACATTCAGGTCTGGGAGACTTTGCTGCCAGTCATTCAATGGCATCATCACAAGATTTGGGAAACTTAAAAAAATGACCACTGGAAAAGCAAAAGGTCGTACAGCTACACTGCTAATGCAAGTTTTTTCTGTTAGTCTTTGTTACCTGCAGAAACTAATCAGTGGTGAGGACAAGAAAACAAGAACTGAGTTCACCTCATCCTGACTTATCTGAGAACCTCAAGCCAGGATCCAGGACTGACAGTGAAGTTGTTGTTCCTCAGCTTTCCTGGTACCCCAGATAACAGAGACTACTAACACCTTCTAGATTACAAAGTCCCCCAAAATTTGCTTCTCTCACCACTTGTACAGAAGGGCACCAAGATTCTGACAGCAGAGTCACTGCATCCTTGCTTTCCATGACGGTTTTCAGCAGAGAAAGTTTTACCATCTATTTGAATTGACTAATGTCTCCAGGTTATTTTCTCCTTTTTAAAATTTTCTTTGACATCTCTGGCATGCTGTCTGTGGTGGTTTGAGTCCTCAGGTGTGGCTTTACTGAGCATAACCAGGTGAAATTGATCCTTTGTAATTTGGGTTTAGGACAATGCATTTTAAGAGTAATTGTGAAGGCAAGCTTTGTTCTAGATTCAAATTTACCTCTTCCTACACAAAGCTGATATAATCCAGCTATAACAGACCTGAAAAAGTATGTTACAGAAAAGAATGTCTGTAAAATAGCCCTGGCAGGTCTGTTAACGATTAAAAATTCGAACTCACTTTCATTTCTTTCAATTCGTTCTCGAAAATTCTTGTTACACACACACTCCGGGGTGAGTTGCAGAAGCTTGCATACCAGCTGGATTTTTCAGATAATCATGACTCTATTTATAATGACACTTAGTATAACTGATATTATGTTTTAACTCTAAAAAATAGTCAGAAACCTAGGGTATCAAAGCCAAGCGAAGATGCCAAAATATTGTCATTATTGCCACTGACATAACTGATACTGCTGTATAAATAACCTTTTTTATAATGTGTTAACTTTTTTGTATGACATCTTCCATTTGGAGGATGTTCATCACTGCTTTCTATCTTTTATTGTAAGAACAGAGTTGTAAAATAACCACCCCCTGTCTGGATATTAATTCCTTTTGCAATTCTGTTGACATAGCTGGATTTTCTTTCTAGAATAGAGTAGAATCGTTTAGGTTGGAAAAAACTTCTAAGATCCTTGAGTTCAACCATCAACCTAGCTCTGCCAAGTGCACCACTAAACCATATCCCTAAGCACCACATCTACACATCTTTTAAATCCCTCCTGGGATGGTGACTCCCCCACCTCCCTGGGCAGCCTGTTCTAATGCTTGACAGCCCTTTTTGAGAAGAAAGGTCCCATAAAATCCAATCTAAACCTCCCCTGGTGCAACTTGAGGCTGTTTCCTCTCATTCTGTCCCTTGTTACTTAGGAGAAGAAACAGACCCCCACCTTCTTATAACCTCCTTTCAGGTAGTCATAGAGAGTGATAAGGTTACTCTCGAGCCTCCTTTTCTCCAGGCTAAATAGCCCCAGTTCCCTCAGCTGCTCCACATAAGATTTGTGCTCAAGACCCTTCACCAGCTCTGATGCCCTTTATAGATTCACAGAATCCAGGCTGGAAATGACCTCCAAGATCATGGAGTCCAACTTTTGAGCAATCTCCACTTTGTCAACTAAACCATAGCACCAAGTGCCATGTCCAGTCATTTCTTGGACACTTCCAGAGATAGTTACTCTGCCACCTCATCAGTCCATTCCAATGCTTGACAA
>VZTA01024099.1:0-22655 GCA_013398855.1 Mohoua ochrocephala | reverse complement strand
TAGCTTCTTGTCGACAGAGAGTAAGTTCTAAGCTTTTGGAGGATCAAACTGAGACACGTGCCTGTTAAAAGTATGGTCAAAACAATAGTAATGAGAGAAAATTGATTTATCAGGTTGGAATAGATGTTCAGGTGTAAATATTATTCAGTTTGGAACCCAGAAGAATTTCCTGCACTGGAAAAAATTTAGTGGTTTAAAGAGCATTTTTTTTAAGGCAGAGGAAGATATTTTTATCAGCCAACACCACTGTCCTCTGCGGTTTGCTACTAGTATAAAAATCTGGCATTGATTTGTAATACTCCTAGAGGAATTCAGAAGAATGATAACTAAGCTTTTAGCTTGTTTTGCAGTTAATAAGAAAGGCCACAGGAAACTTTGAACAGAGTTGGATTTCTGTCTACGGTTTTGCACTAGTAATGTGACCACCGTATTTCTGTAGAAAAGACCTTGTAGATCTTTTAGTTAATATTATAGATTATTAAAGTTACTCCAGAAAATTAAAGGTCTTTGTTTCTGAACCTGCAGGAGAAGATGAAATCATGGTCTTCACACCTGAAGTGACTAACCCTTGTTTATGACATCCTAGGCGCTTTCACGGCATACGCTTTCATGCACGGTGGTCTTGGAAGGTTGAGGAATGAGTTTTAGGAACAGTAGAAATCTTTATAACTGTGGTTTCTGAGAATGATTACTTGCTTACCCTTTAGTTTGAGGTGAAGAGTTTTGGCATAGGTCTTCAGTATCACTGTTTTGTAAAGTGGTGAGTACAAGTGAGTTCCTTTTAGGTTTTTTTCAGAGTGTGCAAGCCCTATAGACTGTATCTTGTTTGTTTTATATGGACCCCCCCTTAAATACCTGCCCCCTGTGCCTTTTATAGGAACCTTAAAATGCTGCATCTTTGCTTCTCTAACTGAACTAGTCGTAGCTCAGTAATGGTTTTGCACATTGCAGCAGGGGTTGTGTGCCATGATATTTTAGGGGTCTCTGTTGTGTACCTTGTCCCTAGTTGTACTCTCTTTGGTTGGTTGGTTTTGAGCAGTGGGTTTCTTTTTGGTCTTTGAGACTAATGTCCTAGTTCTTTGAACTAGTTTCTGAACTACTGTTCCTTTGGTAGTTTTTGGGTGGTGTGGTTTGGGGTTTGCTAGTTTTGTGGGTTTGGTGGTGGTTGGGGTTTTTGTTTGTTTGTTTTGTTAAAGTATTACTCAAAATATGTCTTGCTTTCCAGGAAAACACATTCCTTGCTCAGCAGCCATTAGAATCCTGTGTTCGAATTTGCTGCGCTTTTAAGGGTATCTTTATTTATTAAGGGTAACATATTTAGGCATTGAGAAACAAGTTCTCACCCACTCCCATGTTTTTGAGGGCCCAAACTTTGCTGCGTGTCACCATGTGTTGGCGCTTCTTGGAAACTTCTTGTACCTTTATACTAATTGCTTCTATAACTAGCAATTAAGCATTTCATCACATTTTTGGGGTCAAATTTTAACAAACGTAGATAGCTGTTGTACAAAGTGTTACTGGGGAAACTTGCTACTAGTAAGTGTTGCATTTTTCACTGGCATATACTTGTGCAAAGCATTCTCTTTTCAGTATTTCACCTTTCTTAAAAGTTTTTGTTCATTGCCACGTGCATTCCTAAGAATTGTTTAGCTAGGGAACACTAGACCATTCCTGGTGGTGAACAGCTTCAAAAACAGTCTCCAGTGTCAAATGTGAGTACCTACTTACCAGTTAATGCTTTGCAGACTATTTACTTGTCATGTCTTTCATATAGCTGTGTAGTCATGAGAAAATGTTTTAAAGTATTGATTCAGCCTGGTCAGCTGAAGTTCTCAGACAAAAGAAGGCTGTGATGTAGATGATAGCTTGTTGGAGTGATCTGCAGCACTCCCGTTTCTTGCTGTCTTTCTCACTAGATGCTAGGCATAGCTTTCCTGTGCAATACATAGTGGCTTGCTATAGTACACACTGAATTTAACCACTTAACACTTGTAGCTCTTCGTGGTGTGTGTTTTAAAATTACTTCTCAGGAGATGTTATTTTAGAGCTTTGCTGGGTATTTCATTGTCTTATTTTTCAAGGAAATAACTTTTGTAAGAATGAAGTAGACATTTTGTGCTAAATATCTCCCTTTTATGATCATCATGCCGCTGTGGTGGAGACCACTAATAAGATCCTCTGAAATGAAAATGGGTACCTGTTGAAAAAATGCACTCCTAGAAGAGACAAAGTGCGTAGAAGCTTTTCCGCCCAAAACTGAATACAAAAATAGGCTTTGCCCCAAAGAAGTAGGATTTAATTTTCAGTTGCAATGAAGCTGGAGAATTTAATGATAGGAAGGGTGGCAGAATAAGAAAAGTTTGTGTTGTCTCAGTTATCTTGAAATAGGCATGAAAACTGTTAGCAGATTATTACTCATTAATGATTAATTTCTCTCCTGTTCAATGGGAAGGGAATAGAGCCAGTTCTTAAAGAGTTCTGTGTCTTAAGTGTATTTTGTATTGAAGGTGGTGGAGGACAGAAACCATTGTGGAAGCTGTGAAAACACTTGGTGACAGGTTGGGAGTTGACAATGCTTTGTATTTAGAGACCACCATGATAAAAGTAAAGGCTGGTTTTTACCTTCTCAGCACTACTGCTTATCTGAAAAATGGTGACTTTTGAAAATGGCTTTGGAAACACGGCGTTTTTCCTTTCAGTGATCCTAAAGTAGTTCCTTGAAAGTTGAATTTGTTCTAAATATTAAGTGCTGTGGGATTTGGGTTTTGTTGACTCCTAACAATTCTTCAGGCTGTAAAAGGTAACGGGATGATATGCAATTATCAATATATGTTTCCTTCCTTAAATATTAAATTTTATAACCATTTTAAATTATGTTTGGAATGTGTTTCTCAGTTTGTAGGTACTCACTTGATGCAGGTGTTAAGTTTACTTGCAGCATTCTTCTCATTTACAGCTGTGCTAGTGCCTATTCAAGAAACACAGAGCTCCCATTATTCACTGACAGTGCTTTGTGAGGACCCACAGATAGAGTGAGAGTTATGTTTTGTATTGTTGTAGTAATTCTGTCCTGCTCCAAGCAAAACAAGCTGCACTGATGAAACTGCAGCTTTACTTCTGTAACTTTACATTTGTGGATTATGCTGGTATAGCTGTGTGAGTAATGTTTTTTTGGGGTTTTTTTTCTGAAGTCCAGAAAGGAGAATAACAAGTATTTTTGTGATTACTTTTTTAAAAAGGTGTATATATAATCAAAATCTTGGTTCATTTAGGAAGGACAGTTTAATACAGCTGGGTTTTATGTAATGTGTGCTGTATAGATAAAGTTTACATTTTTACTTAACCAGATGGAAGTCATTTAAGTTTGGAAGTGTTCTTTTGTTAATAACAGGGTGATGAATGATTTAAAAAGGCGTAAGGAACGCTGATCTGTGTATTTTGTACCTGAGGCTGCCAGACCCGAGACACAACAGTCTCCTGACCTGTTCATGGGAACTACTGGAGTGAAAGGTAGAAATGATTCAAATATGGACTCTGCAAAGGATGTTCAGCCAGTCTGTGTTCATCTCTTGTCTTATGAACAGCAGTAAGGATATAACTTATATATAAGTTATATAACTTATATAACTTCTTAACCCCACTGATGGCTCTGTGTCAGGAGTCTGCCTGTCTGTTTAGAAGGCACTGCATATGTGGGGCTTGGTAGGTGTCATACTGAGCAACAGCCTTGGAAGTAAGCAGAGCAGTGAGCGCTTTCTGTGGGGAAAGAGAGTTCCTGCTGCTAGAGAAGTCCAGTGTGCTCAGTTGAGGGGACTAACAGAAAGTTGCTGTGTTCCAGTTGGAAAAACTTAAAGAGAATTTGAGTGCTACAGGTGTCAGGCATAGCAATTACTGGGTGTGTTGTAAAGGAATTGAAATCCTTCTCTGAATGGCTAGAAACTAGAGAGAGGAATGGAATGCTGTACTAGCTGTTGAGCTTTTTTGATTAGAAGTTTGCCTTCAGCATTATCTTTTTTAATGATTCCCTACCTGACGATTAAAGTCTCTTCATATTATTTCTTGAGATTAATGAGGTAGTGTCTTTCCATTGTCTAAGATCTGTTGTATTGTAAAACAACTCGCTTCTTTTTGCATGTGTTGGGGAAAAAAGAGCCTCAATAAGTGGTTGTTCAAAGTACTAGAAAAAATCCCTGCATCTGACCACCAATATACCCTTACCATTCATGCAGATGTAGTAGTGTTATGATGGAGGTCTGAAATAGATTCCATTTATTTGACCCGGACAACCATTCATGATGGGTTAGACATTCTGCAGGCTTTGTCTGGTGAACACATCTTACTATGATTCCATTTATGGTTCTTCCTTCAGATGTGGCAGGGTGAATACAAGCATTTTCAGGTTCTGATAAAAGAATTGTATTGAGATTGTTTATATCCAGTTTGTTTTGCTCTTAATACCTTTGTGAATTCTTGTGATTTTGACCAAGTCTCCTGACAATACCTGTTCAAAGGGCATGTTTTCTTCTTTCCATCTTTTTTTTGCACATGGTAAGCTTATCCTTCTTTTTGTAATTTTTGTGTTGTTTAAGAGTATGCTTTAATATCCTGACATAACTAGGTACTGGAATTTATTTGGTCAAAAAACCAGTCACAGCTAAGTTTTTTAATAAACTTAAAAGTCTGGAAAACTTTCAATCCTAGAATCCATGTAGCAGCTTCTAAATCTCTGTGTGTGTACCTTCCAAGCCTGATGTGCCCATCCCATTGCTTATCACTGGCAAGCCTGGGAGAAACCAGGTTTGCCTGTGATAAGCAGTGGAACTGCGTGGCAAAATGTGACAGACTGGGTGCTCATGAGGTCCTTCAGTCCTCCCCAGGAGGTGTTGGTTACAATGAACTGCACTTGAAACATTCCTACACCAATGCACACAGCAAGAGGAGCAAGCAAGAGCAGCTTTCCTAGTCGCAGAGATGTGACATCACTGGCATAAGTGAAACCTGGTGGGGTGAGTCCTGTGACTGCTGTGTTACAATGGACAATTACAGGCTCTTCAGGAGAGCTAAGGCAGGAAAGGTGAGGTGAAGAGGTGACGTAGGTAATAGAGGGGCTGGAATGTATGGAGCTTGGAGTTGGCAGTGGGCACAGTTGGGAGCTACTGGGTAAGGATTAAGGGACAAACGTCATTGTAGGAGTCTACTACAGGCAACCCAGCCAGGATGACAGCGCTGACGAATTATCCTTTTAGGAGCTAAGGGATATCTATAAATCAGCCACCTTTGTTCTTATGGGGGACCTCAACTTGCCAGATGTTAACTGAGAGCACCACACAGCTGGTGACTGTGAAGAAGTGACAGGTCCAGAAGATTTCTAGAACACCTGGATGGTGACTTCTTGATATAGATGCTGAGGGAGTTGACTATGAAAGGTACCCTTCTTGATTTGTTGCTTGTTAACAGAGAGGGTCTTGTGAGTGGAGTGGAGTGATTGGGGGTTGTCTTGGTCGTAGTGACCATGAAGCGATCAAGTTTAAAATCTCTGTTTACAGGAGGAAAAGTGCCAGCCTGAAGTGCCAGTGGCTTCAGCCCTGGGCATGAGGAGAGCAGACTTCAGGCTGCTCAGGGAACTGGTGAGTAAGGTCCCCTGGGAAGATGCTTTTGAAGGTGCTGTGGTCTGTCAGTGCTGGTCACTTAAGTACCACGTTCTAAGAGTACAGGAGCAGGTAATTTGAAAATGTTGGAAGTCAAGCATGTGAGACAAAAGGCTAACTTGTCTGAGCAGGCACCTTCTGGAGCTCAGGCAAAAGAGAAAGTGTATGTCCAGTGGAAGCAATGTTCATGGGCACGGGAGGGTTACAGAGATGCTGTTTCACCTCTGCGGGGAGAAAATTTGTGTAGCTAAAGCTCGGTCAGAGTTGAAGCTGGCCAGAACTGTGGGAGACAGAAAAAAGGGCCCTTTGAAATATGTTAATAGCAAAAGGCAGTACAGAAATCATATTGGCTCATTATGTGATGAGGATGGTCACCTCACAAACTGGAATGTAGACAGAGCAGAGACATTTAATGGTTTCTTCACTTCAGTCTTCAACACTGGTGGTGGCCTCTTAGAGTCTCAGTGCCCTGAGCTGGAGAACCATGACTGTGAGGATGATAAACTCCCAGTGAACCCCAATCTTGTGCAGGATCTGCTTTTCCAGCTGAATCCCTCGAAGTCTATGAGACCTGATGGGATTCATCCAAAGAGCTGGCTGATGTCATCACAAGACCTCTTTCAATGATTCTTGAATGATCTCGGGAATCTGAAAAGGTCCCAATTGACTGGAACTTGACAAATGTCCCAATTTTCCAGAAGGGCCAGAAGGATGCCCCTGGTAACCACAGGTCTCTCACTTCAGTTCCTGGTAAAATTATGGAGAGGATTAGGTTGGGCGTTACTGAGAAACATCTGAAGGACAATGCAGTCATTGGTCACAGCTGGCACAGCTTCATGAGAGCAAAATCCTGGTTGTCAAACTTAATTTCCTTTTATGTTAAGGTGACTCCTCAGTTGATCTGTGGATGCCAGTTGTGATCTTTTTGGATTTTGGTAAAGCTTTTGATAATTTCTGTCACAGTGTCCTTCTGGACAAAATGTCCAGTGAGCAACTGTGAGCAAAGGGTTATGGGTGAATGGGGTTACATTAGGCTGGTGACCTGTCACCAGTGGGGTTCTGCAGGGCTCCATCCTTGGCCCTGTGCTCTTCAACATCTTCATAAATGGCTTGGACCCAGGACTGGGAGGAATGCTAAGTAAGTTTGCTGATGACACTAAGTTGGGAGGAGCTTTTGACTACCATGAAGGTAGGGAGAGACCTTGACAAATAAAAGGGCTGGGCAGTCACCAACCCTATGAAGTTGAAAAATGACGAGTGCTGGATCCTGCACCTGGGACAGAGCAACCCTGGATGTACAGACAGACTGGGGAGTGTAACACTGGAGAGCAGCCCTGTGGAAAAGGACCTGGGAGTCCTGGTCGAGGGTGAGTTGAACATGAGTCAGCAGTGCCCTGGCAGCCAGGAGGGCCAACCCTGTCCTGGGGGGCATCAGGCACAGCATCACCAGCCAGGTAAAGGAGAGGATTGTCCCGCTCTTCTTTGCACTGGGGCTGCTTCACCTCGAGTTCTGGGGGCAGTTTTGGGCACCACAATATAAAACAGACATTAAGCTATTGGAGAGCATCCACAGGAGAGCCATGGAGATGATGAAGGGTCTGGAGGGGAAGCTGTATGAGGAGCAGCTGAGGTCACTTGATCTGTTCGGCATGGAGAAGAGAAGACTGAGGGGAGACCTCATGTGGGTCTCCAGCTTCTTCTCAAGGGGAAGCAGAGGGTCAGGTGTTGATGTCTTCTTTCTGGTGACCAGCGATAGGACTGGTCATGTAACTGTCAGGAGATTTAGGCTGGATATTGGGAAAAGACTTTTGACCCACAGGTTGGTTGGGCACTGGAACAGGCTCCCCAGGGCAGTGCTCACAGCACCAAGCCTGAGAGAGTTCAAGAAGCATTTGGACAAAGCTGTTAGGCATATGGGGTGATTTTTGGGGATGTCCTGGGCAGAGTCAGCAGTTGGACCCTGATTCTTGTGGATCCCTTCCCACTCAGGATATTCTATTTTATGCTCTAGAATAAGGCTGTTATGGAATAAGGCTGGGCAGTGCAGTAGTTTTCCAATGGAAAAGATCTGTGGAAATGGTTTTGTTTCTCTTAAAGAGGCAATATGGATCACTTACTGAATTCAGCAAGGCTGTTTTAGTAGATTGTAGGGCAGTACCTCCATGTGGAATCCAGAGGACTCTATCAGATAAATACCGATTTATTTACATACTTAATTCTTTTCAATTCCAGCCCTTGTTTCTGTTGGAGTGATGGAGAAGTAGCAGAAGCTGTTAATTTCCTCTCTCATTCTTTTGACTCTACATTTATCTCTAAGTGCAATTTTGGGAAGGTGACTCTTTAAAATGAAACTTCCAATGTTTCTGGGATTGCTGGTACAGAAAACTCTAATATGAGAGTTGTGCACAGTACTGGTTGAAGCTGAATTGTAAAATTGTCTATATGAGAGAAAATGTTTAGGCTTTTCTAGTTTCTTCTTGGCAGTGGGAGTGGTGGAAAACTTTTGCTCTTTCCAAGTCAGCAGAAAAAAAAAAATGATCATTTGAAAGATGGCAAGAGCAGGGAGGTTGGACCAGATGACTCCCTGTGGTCCCTTCCAACCTTACCCATTCTGTGATTCTGTGAAGAGGTCAGTCCATCTTGTTGCTCTGTTGTATTGTCTCAGGTAGCAATAGTATAATAGATTGGAACTTTGGAAGAGCAATACTAAAGTAGATTTTCTGTGGAAAACTTGTGATATTTTTAAATTGAAATATTTAATATTATGGATGCCTGAAGCTATAGTATTTTACTGAGACTATGATGAATAATGAGTTGGTGCTTTGGGCTCATTCTGCAGTTGAACCCACCTTTGCTAACTCGTTTCTTGTAACACTTTTTTAGAACTGTCTACTGAAGGTTATGGGATTAAATGGAAATCTTGGGTATTTGTAATAATGTTTGCAAAAGTAAGTGCTAATATTCATAGCTGTGGAGGAAATAATAACCTCAGGAGTAAACCCTGGAAGCTGAAAAAATGAAAGGATACATGGAGAAGCATTCCAAAGCTCCTGCTTCTGAAATCTCAGTGTTTGGAATTGACACGTCTTCAAAATGCCTTTGTGACTTTGGGGATCCCGATTCATCTCCTGAATTATCGACCTGAATATTCAGAACTAATTGCTGAGAGATTCATTTACGGAATTCATCAGGAAAGGGGCAATTGGAATAAAAAAAGTGTATTTTATGATAAAATTAGGCTTTTGGTTTGTTTCTGTACTAGAAGGAAACACTTGTAGACTGTATGCATTTTAGACTTTCTCATTTTGACTTTGGTTTGACTATTTCGAGTGAAAATGTATTTTACTTTTTAATTTCCAAAGCTAAAAGTAAATTAGTCTGTAATTAACTTTTTATTTTTCTACTGTAGGCTGAAGATAATTCCCTCAGAAAAAGGGAAAGGGAGAGCATTTGTAGTAAAAAGAGTGAGAGAATTCTGTCTAGACTGGGATGTACGATTTATTTGTGATTTATGTCTTCAAACCAGTATTTTTTTATTTGTGAGAACTACTTGTATCAATTATTAATTAAAAAACCTGGAAAAAAGTAAAAAATAGAACTCTTCTCTATTGAATTCCACAGATGTAATTTTCTCTGAGGCTACAGGAGAGTAAAAACCATGAGTGGAATAATTTCCACAGTCATTCATAAACCATGACAAGCCTTGTGAATTATTTTGTAATGTCTCCTGAATTATTTTGTAATGTCCTCATCCTTGCATACTAACTTTCCAGAAGTCTGTCTGTGCTTTGAATCTACTGTATCCCAGCTGTGTTACTTTCAAAAGAACCAAGCTAAAAAAGAACAAAAACCCTCCCCAAACAAATAACTCTCTACCTCTTCTGTGAGAGAAGCAAAAACCAGTCCAACTCTTGACTATACCTTAGCCTATTTCAGTTTTGTGTTGTGCAACTTAAATATTCATGCATCTCTCATGGCAACTGAGTTTGAGCAGATCTTTCTTTACTTCTTAACAAAAAAAAAAAATCCAGTGTCAAAAATGTAGTTTCTGTATATCCTGGTAAGAGTGTGTGGTAAATAGATTCCTTTTTCACAAGGAAAGTTAAAAAATTAATCCCACCTCAACTGTACATTAAATACAATAATATTAATTGATAAGCTGAATATTTATTGGCACGAACTTCTTGTGCATAGTTCATTGCATCTCTGGAGCACAGTTGTTTTGTAAGTTCTTTAGCTTGATGTGTACAGGGGACTTTTGGAAGGGACACTTTTGATTAGTTCCATCAAGTTTGTACTGAGTTCTTAAAACTACATCTACTTGACATTCATTACATATATGTAAACTCATGTATGGTTTTTCTCTGCAACTTTTTTTCCCCTAAAGCTGGAGTTGTGTATTTAAAGAATTTCAATTGGAAGACTAAGTGGATGACTTGTTTTCTGTGCTACACAAGGTCATGGGAAATTAAAATAAAAACCACATCCCTGATGTTTTATTTCAGGATTTTGCTGTATTTGCTCTGCTTGCATGTTGCTATGAAGAACTGAATGGAACATTAAAGTCTCTCTTACTATCCAGGCCTGCAAATATTATATTCAACTCTCTTGTGTAGTCTTACCATGTAATAATTGCACCATCTTAGATGTAGCCTCGTTTGGTACAAAATATAAGAACATCATCCTGGGTGAAGGTAAGCTTAAAAAAAGAAATGAACTAACCAAAAAAAACCACTCAGAGAAACAAAAATAATGCCCTGCCATCTGCCATTTTTACCTATCTTAACTCTCAACTGTTACTCACTTTCAAACAAAATACAACAAAATAATAATGTGCCAGGTATGGGCTTTGCACAGTGTTTTATGCAGTATTTAAATAATTTTCTTGATCTGCAGCCTAAGTAAGTGACTGATGTCTTGAATCTCTTAAGTCAGAAGCTTTTTAGTAGGTGAGAGACTTGTAGAAGCATAGTCTGGGGCAGTGCTGGGTGCTTTCTTTGTGTAGGCATTGAATCTAAGTGTAATTAAGGTTGAAAGGAACCTCAGGAGGTCTTTAATTCAACCTTGTTGCATCCAGTCAGATCTTGAAAACCTCCAAGGATGAAGTCTGCACAGCTTCTTTGGGCAACGCTACCAGGACATGACTGTCCTTGAGATGAAAGTGTTTTCCTTTCTTTTGGACTGTCCTTTAAATTTACATCCATTGTCTCCAGCCATGCACTGCTGCAAAGAGCCTAGGTCTATACTCGGTGTCTGCCTGGGACGGTTGGAAAAAAGATGGGCTTGGTTTTTTGGAAGAGCAACAATCCAGGGAGGCCTATTTAGTTGACAGAAGTAGGTGATATAACAAGATTTGAGGTACAAAGGCAGGATAGCTGGGCAAAATGCATATAGCAGTCAGATGTGGAAAAAGTGTTGTGAAACAGCAGCCGATTGTATGTGTGGTGTCTATGCCACGCACATCTGTGAGATGTGTGAGAGACCGTAGCGGTAGGCAGAAGCCAAGGAAGCAGTAACTGGGATCTCCCCTCTTTCACTGTTCCTCCCTCTCAGCACTTTCTGACCCTGCTACTTATTTTTGTGAATTATAGGAGCATTGCATATCCTACTTGTCCACTGTAGTTACTGGTACGTATTTTGTGAGCTGCTTTCCATGGAATGTGCAGTTTAGTGTTTGTAGGAACGTGGGTTTTCGTTTGAAACCTGCACTCATCTGGATTGCTCTCTTTCCACTGTATGCACTCAAGGTGTATTTAATTACTTTTTGAAGCTCTTTAGCTTCATTTTTCCTCTCTGTACACCAATAAAATAAGACTAATTGTAGTTTGTCTGACTAAAGAGCCACCTAGCTCAGTGTCCTGCTCCTACCACGGCCATAATCAGACACATTGGAAAAGGTCTGCAGAAATGCTCTCTGGTGTTTCCTGTGAAGTAGTTTTCTAGCCACTTCAGTTTCTATCTCAAAGACTTGCAACACTGTATAAAGATTGCTAAATAGATAGAAATTAAGAGGAATTTATGTGCTAAATACTTGTTCGGTCTCCTCTTCAACTTGTGTAAACTGTTAGCATACAAACACATTTCTAAGAACCCTCGTATATGATGAGACACCTCTCTATGATTATTTCCTTCTCTTCCTCGCAGAAACTCAGTGGGGTATCTGTTAGCCTCACGTCACGACCCCTGTTCTCTAGTTACTCTATATATTCCTCAAGATTGTTGAGCTTCTGAAAGATGACCTTTATTGCAAAGTTTAGGAGCTAAATAATATTCTGGTACTCTGACTCAGGTTATTAAACAAAGTGAACATGAAAAAGTTTTAAACCAACAATATATGGTGAGCAGCCATTTCAAAAGAGCCCTAGGAACTCTTAGTCAGCTCTTAGAACAAATTTAATCTGAATAATTCTTCCACGGTGCAATCAACAGAGTAATCAGTGATACAAAGTTTAATTTCAGTTTCTTCCATAAACATACTTTTTTGTCTTTGCAGGCTGAACTGGGAATTATTATTAATATTGATCAATTAAGCAGTGCTTTGCCCAGCCAGAACTATGCCAGTGCCTTATTACCCTTAATTGTTTGAAGTTCGGCAGTGGTTGTGTTTGTAGTCTGTGTCCCAGACTGTTACTCACGGGTTGAGATGCAGTGTGTGTATTTTTTATTCGTGGTGATGAGGCTTATTCAATTTTATAGACTAAATCCAGTCTGAAATAGGACCATGACTTCATGTTTTCAACAAGTCTGATACCAAAAGTCATATTGATCTCTGGTCAGACAACAGTACTTAGCAGTACCTCACTCATACCTCTGTTAACTGATCAACTCTCCTCATTTTGTGTTGGATGACACACGTTCTTCAGAGTGTAGGAAAACAGCCTGGAACCCAGCAAAGGTTCCATGCATGACTGCTCTGTTCTTTGTACCGGTTTAGTAACTATTATCTTTTCACAGGTACTATTTAATGATTTGTAATTTTTCCTGAAGCTGGTAGCTGCTACAGGTGCCTCTAGAACACAAAGTCAAAAGGTTATCTTTATTTGTTTGTAGTTTGTTTTCTTTTGAGGAGTAGTTTTGAGTAAGATCTGTTTTGAGTAAAGATCTAGGTATTTTGGAATGTGGAAATTGGAGTGGAGCTTGGAAGTGCTTGGTCCTGTAGAAAATTGTGGTTTAGATCTGTGCTAAATGAGTTGTTTAACCTCTGTCTGTTACACAGCCATATTTAGGGTTACCATTTTCTCCTTCCTATAAGAGCTCTGAGATCCTTATGTAAAAAGTTCTCTTTAAATTAATGCACTGACTCCAAGATGAAAGACTGTGTGTGTGTGTGTCTCTAATGTGGTACTTCAAAGGACGATTGTGTGACACTGTCATTTCAATTAGACAAAAGCTGCAAACATCTGAGAAATGCTGAAAGATTTAAAACTGCATGTAGAGACATTTGACAGAGCAGTCCTTTGGGTTTATTCTTTTAGAAAAATAGGTGAAGATATGATGAATTGAGATGGTCCACATTATTTTTTTCATATTTTAAATTGCATTTATTTCTGCTATATTATGCTGAGAAGAGGTAAAAGATATATTTGGAGCTTAAATTATTAGCTTACAGATTTGTCACTGTTTTTCAAGATGTTTGAGCCTAGAAAATTGTCACATTTCTTTCACAAAGGTAGTAAATACTACTTAATAATCTCAGAAATGTGGTAGTTTTTCAGATTTGGAATTCTGCAGCTGAATGTTTAAGTAAGTAGCCTATGTTTGGTGTGTTAAGTACTCTGATAAAGCATTCCAATGAAGTACATTGGAATTGAGCACTTTGAGCATTCTTAACAATTAAATTAGAGACCTGCACTTGACAACCAAGTATTTAGGTACCTGCATTCAGACACTTCTGAACGACATAGGTAGAACTTAGTTGGTCCTAACACATCTGTGAAAGAATTTCCTATTCAGCCCATTTCTCTGCTCTTTTGATCTGTTGCTAATAGAAAGAATTGAAAAAGGACAAAGTCTGTAGTACTTCTTAATGGCTAGAAAGACATAGAAACCCTAAAGGTAATTTTGTGAAAATAGAAATAAGCTAAAAATTAACAGAACTTGTACAGTGAGTGCACATAAAGATACCTCGTATCCTCTTGAAGATGATGTGCATTGTAATTACCTTGTGTGAAATACTGCACCTCAGGCAGTTGACTTCTCCAGCAAAATATAGGAGTTATTTTTAGCCTGAGGCAGAAACCGAGGAGCATCTCCTTATCTGACGATCTTCTTTAGTCTAAAACATAAATGGGTGTTTTAATATATCCCATTTGTGGGCTTGCTTCTTCCTTTCATTTAAAAAATGGGGCTCATCAGATGTCAAATCAGTTTTTGTCAAACTTACCCAGAGGCTATTTGAATGCAGGTGTTGCTAAGCAGCTCAATACAAAAAACCACTTCTCATAGCATATTACGCTTTTTATGAGATGCAAGAATGTTTCAGAATCAAACCAAGGTTTTGGAAAGGGGGATATTGATGTATTTTTGCATGCATGATGTATTCCCAGCTACCATTCTGCTTCCCTTTTTGATTTTTCATAAATTTTTTTTGTGGTCTGTTTATTTAGAATGATCTAGAAGTTGGTTGTATGTTTTTGTGTTCTAAAGCTTTCATCGCTTACCGCTGGCCTGAGCAGAGAGACCGGAAAATGAGATCTGAAGCCTGAATTACCTACGTTGTGCAAGCTATCAGTTAATATCTATTCCATTATGATGAGTGTAAACATCCCTACAGCTTTGTATTTAGGTGCTGCAGCTTATTAGTTTAGGTTGAGGATAGCTGTTCTTCTGTTTGGAGATCCTCCTTGGATCAATGTGGAAGGACCAGGATGGTGCTCGTGCACTGCTGAACTTGTGGTTAATAAATCATGCTGACCTTACCTGGCTCCATCTGGAAATAGTGGGAAATGTGGGTACGCAAATGTGATAAAGTGATGTTCAAGCTGACTTCTCAGACCTTTGGATGTCATTGTTGCTTCCCACTTCTAAGAGTGTTTGGTGGGCTAGCCACTACACTGCATACGTACAGTTGTTTTTAAATCAGTGCAGACTGTGCACCGATGCATGGGACTGAGATCAGTTTGGAAGCAGCAACATTAAAAAGAATAGCTTTTGTACCACTTTGGCAGAATTGAATGGTTTCTGTCCCTTTAAAATATACCTGTAAAAATCTTTCTTTAAATATGCTTGGATTTTTTAGCCTGAGGCAGGAACTCGGGAGCAGTTTAGTTGATTTACTGAAGTCATAGTAAGTAACAAAAAAAGGCTAAACTGAAGGTTAAATTCAAGATGTGTCTATCCTGTCATATGTTTCAGAACTTCTACAAAGATGACAAATGTCCTGATATTTAAAAAAAGCAGATAATAAGGAAAGATAGCTAACTGCAGTCATAGTTTAGAAGAGACAATTTTGTTGGTGTGTCTGGAGAGAATTGATGAACATGATAAATAAAAAGCAGCTCTCTAAACAGAGGTGATTTTCTTTTGTGCTGTTGATTGGTTTATTTTTATTTTAATTTTGTTTTAATTTTTTGGTCTGTTGAATGCATGTTGTGTCCAGTGCTCACACTTGCATATGAGATGGTGTTTGTGGAGCCTTTTGCTTTTCTTCATAATATGGAGACTGAGATAAACTTTTCTGAAGAATCCTGGGAAGAACCAGGCAGGGTTGCATAAGTGTTAACTGTTTTAAATGTGCAGTGACTGTATGGCTGGATTCTCCCTTAATTTTCCACAACACCTCCGAAATGAGTATGGGATAGACAAAACTTTTATTGGTGAAAAGGGGCGAGCACATGACAAAGAGAAAGTAGAGCAGCAGGATTTGAGTGTCAGAAGGGAGAAAGAAAAGTGTGTTCCAGTCAAGTTGTGTATTCCATGTTTTTTAATTATAGGTTCTGAAATGGAAGGTATATTACAGCCATTCTTAAAACACAGGTGACCAAAATTTTTGTTCATATAAATGTGTATGAATCTAAGCTTAAATGTGAAAATGAGTTTGGTTACATTTATATGAGCCAGTGTTGAAAATTTCAGTTTTAAATAAACCTCTTTATTTCCCCGTGAAATTGAATCGGTAGCATTTATGCAACCAGTAGTTCAGGGTAGTGATCTAAATCTGAAACAAAAGTGAAAGGGTCTTTTTTTTCCTGTTTGGTTGTTTGCCACAGTCATTGGTTCTGCATAGCAGGACTCCAGTGGAAGCTTGGAGGGACTGTATGAGTTAGGATCTGTGGCTGGACTAGTATTTGGTCGGTATCAAAAGTTGATGAGCAAGAAGGAAGTAGGGCCTGTAAAATACTTTTCCATAGTTTTAAATGGAATTTTTCTTCCATTATCATCTGCTTTTATTCAATTTACAGAATTCATATTTTTCTGTCTTTTGTGCAGGGATGGTTCTTCTACTTGGGCACTGTTTATTAGGAAGCTGCACTAACTAATCATGAATGAATCCCCTAAAATATCACTGGATAGCTGGGGAGAGGGATTCTGTGTTTTTACCATTAGGATTTGTGTTTAAAAAAAAAGGTTAAAAACTAAATGAAAACATTTTCGTTTGGTTTTAAGTGCAGCTTAGATATTGCTGATATTAGTATTAAAATAATAAATTTAGAACACTAACATTACAAATATATTGTTAAAAAGCAGGTAGTTTTTAGTCATCAACAGAAAAGTAGACAGGGACTAGAGAAATGTGGGAGGAATATCTGACAGGAGAGTTAAGAAATACATTTTCTGTTAGCCATGCATTCGTAGCAAAGACTACCTTTTCTCCTCTTCAGATTAGAATCAGTACTCAAATGTCGTATTGGATCTTCTAGCTGATGAAGGCTCCAAATACCTGTTTGTTATTTGATTTCATCTGGATGCTTTGGAAAACTAATTTTGCATGTGGACGCAGCTATAGAAATTGCATAGAAGTGGGAGCTTGTGCACTGCTGTGAAGGGGTTGCCATCAGGGATTTTAGATGCTGCCTTATATCAGGATTTTAGCCCAGACCATGCTTTTCTAGCTATCTTTGTGTGTATGAACTGTTTGTAGGTACTCTGTGAACTTCATAGATGATGGGGTGTAAGGAGGGAGCTCAGAGGGAATCGTGCTGGCTTGGGGAACCAAGTACACTGAATGGGATGTGTGAGGGTGTCCTGGGTGAGATGGGAAGCTGCCTGTCCAGACAAAGAAGCTTAGAGAATCCAGTGATAGGTCACAGATGTTTGTGCCTGGGGGATAGCCACCAGACTCCGAATTCAGCTCTGCATCTAGGCTTGAACCAAAGTAAGTGCAGTTGGTTTCATGTGAAAGGTCTTGGCTTCGAATCAGCTACGTAGGTCCAAGGAAGGAGATGTTTTCTCTGTGATAGGCAGCCCTTCCAAAGAGGACTATAAATAATATCTTCTGTCTGCTCCTTTTTTATTTTACATGTAGAGAAGGCTTGTTTGGAAACAAAGGTTTTGCAGTTTATTTGGCTTGTAGTTATGGAAATATGTGCCTTGAAATATTTTACTCTCGAGAAAATTATGAGTTTTCTAGTCAGTGTTTTCACGAGTTAGCAGCTGCTGGTGGAAGTTGTTTTGAAAGGTGCAATTGTAACTGAAAATGAAAATTTCTGGAGAACAAAATAAATCACTTTATTTTCTCACTTCTTAACTTCTAAGAGCTTTACTAAAATTTTAGGTGGCATACATCATGTCTGTAAGAGGACAATCCCTTTATCAGTTGTAGCCACAGGTTTTATTTAACAAGAACAGTCTCAGGATGGCATGTTCAGTCATGCCTTAACTGTATGACAGACAAAATGCCTGAAGCAGATAGAGATAACAGCAAATGGGGGGACTGTATTCTAGCAAAGAGACACCGGCTCATTAAACAATCATGTTCATCCCTGGTATTCCAACCCTTTCTTTTCTTTCTTCCCTCAAAATTCTGGCACTGCCAGATACTGGCGGTTGTATACTCCAGTAATTAAGAGGCGAAAGGATGTGAAGCCTATATGCTCGACAAGTTCATTTAAGGTAAAAGCGTGTGATACCAATACAACATTTCTTATTGATCACCGAGTAGTTAATTTGTAGCAAATATGTTTCCCAAAGTAGAACAATGAAAAACCCCACTTAAAGTGCACCCATTTAAAGTGTAGCTAGCAATCTTCAAAATTCCTTTTGCGTGCGTGTATAATAAAGGAAAGTAGGAGAGTAGATAAAAGCTAGAATAATCTTTAAGGTTCAGTTTTAAAACTTCATCTTAAAGAGGAAAAAAAAAGGGTAGAGGTACTGGTATTTGAGCCATTGTTTGGCTTCATTTAGAGCAAGCGGGTGTATTTTCTATTTGGCAAAGTACCTGGCTGCTTTATTTCTGACTTGTTTTGTAGCCTGATCCTCCATTTATCTTAGTAATTTGTTTCTGACTAATTTTTTAAATAGCCTGTTAGGTACCATGTCCACTTCTGTAATCAATGTGTGATTTATTGTTGTTCATTCTCTAGCGTAGTATCCAATTTAATTAAATGCGACCGAATGTTTTCATTAGTCGTGGTAGCTATTTAATTCTTAATTTCACCATAACTCCTGGGTGTATACTTGTAGGGATTTATTTCTTATTTATTTCTACATGTCTTCATTCTTAGTACAAGTTTGTGGTGTTTATGCAAAGCTGTGCTTGTGGGGGAATTTTTATTAAATTATCTTTTGAAGTTTTAATGGATTGGTGTCTTTAAAGATTGTGTGCTGGGAACTTTAAAATAAAACATCCTTTCAGCCTGTGAATGCATATTGCATGCCTTGGACTTTTTTTTGTGTCTCCAGGTATGTCTGAGGTAGAGCAAAGGTCAAATGTTAACCATCTCCTCAAGTTACGTTTCAGATTAAGAAGACATGAATGTCAGGAATTTGCAGGATTGAGTTTAGTGAGGCCAGTAATGTCAAAGTATTAGTTGAAAAAGTGAGGAGGGGAAGAAGGGAATGTGGCAAGAGGGAGGGGGGTATTTTGCAGATACTTAACTATACTTCACCCAGGGCAGACAATGTCTTACAAGGGATCACAGAACTGGTGGTGTTGGGATGAAAAAGTGTGTTGTGTGTATTTTGCTTTTAAATTAAAAACCAGTTTTATTAGTTGTGGAATGGTTTTGTTTTGAACAAAACTAGCGTTTGCTGCTGCTTGGATGTTTTTTATTTGTTCTTACTTTTGGTCAAATGTTTTAAAAAACCTTTGAAAGTCTGTGGAAGTGTAATCATGAATGTTTAGTTTTTTGTATTTTTAAATTTTTTTTTTTATTTGGGAAGCTTTGCAAGAATGTGCTTATTTTCTGCTTAAATGCATTTGCTGCTTATAATTTAAATCAGTTTATAGATGAGTGCTTTTTACTTTCAAGACCAATCCTCTTCAAAAGATGGAGCTGTCCTTGAAAGGCGGATTTATAAAAAGCCATTTATCTTCAGAAGGCTCTTTTTATTGTTCAGAACATAATCCTGTCCTCTAAATATTTAATCTAGTGGTCAGAGTGTTTCATACACAGTTGGATTGAATTCCTTGATTTGTAGGGAATGTTGAACTTGAAGATGATGGTTGAGTCTTGTTGAAATATAAGTAGATATCTGCTGTTGCAATCAACTGACCCAGGACTTGAAGACCTTGCCAGGAATTCAGTCCATACAGCCATGTTACCTTTAAACCTGCTGCTCTGTGGGAGCTGCTTACTTGTTGTGGGTGTGTCATGATGCGACAGCACCAAAATCTGGACAAAAGAGAACAAGAAGGAGCAACTTCCACTCAACCGTTTTAAAGTATTTGGGAAGATAACCTCAGAGCTAAGTGAAGACTTGTGAATTTTTGTTTTAAGCTTTAGTACCTTTTGCTACAAGATACTTAAGTGGGCCTGTAATGAGGCAGAAGGAATTGTTGTTGGCTGCTTACCCATTTCAGACATTTAGCAGCTGCCTGTTTACTCCCCATAAAAAGTCCTTTGATTGTCCTCTCTTGACAGTAAATAGCAAGAGCAAAAGGTGTGAAGCTTAGACACTGCAATTCTCTGTGCTGTATCTGCTGGTAGAGTACTGTACCAGAAATGGGCACATCACTTCCAGATGTTAATGTCTGGTAGGAGGACTAAGTGTAGTTTGTTTTGAGAACAATTAAATAATAAATTTAATTGTAACAAAATCAGAATACACTGAAGCGTGTGCTTTTTTTACTGGAGCTTAATTTGAAGGCAGCCTTAATTTCCGAGTCCAACTTTACAGATTTTATTTTATGCTGCCATGAATTGGTCAGAAAATTTCATTTTTTTTTGTCTTTGGTTCCTAATTTTGCTAAAATATCAATTTCCAGCATGGCCTTTGTCAGTACAGCCACTGCTTACTATAGTTATTGGCTGGAAGTTTATGTGTTTTCATCAAATAGCCCTTTCATATTGAAGTGGGAAGGTTGGGCAATCCTCTTGAGAAGGTGCTTTATGATGCAGTTAAAAGCTACACCTGCGTATCCCTTAGCTTCTCACGAAGATCATGCAGGAACAGGATTTGCAGGGTGTCTATGTGACAAACATGCATATTGTCTCTTATCTTACAGAAGAGGAGCAGGGCTTTTGTGGTTGGTTTTCCCCTGCAGCTTTTAATCCACGAGTCCCACTTCTCCTTTTCCTTAAATCTAAGAAAGTTGCTGCTCTCAGTAATAATAAAGCAACGAATTCCATGATGAAAGACCAAAAAAAGAAGCGATCCAGCTAATATGCAGCAGAAGGAAATGCAGTGTAAGTGAAAAACCGAGAGAAAGGAGTAGAAAATAATTCATGCAGGGGAGAGAGATTTCTGATCTTGTCTATTTTGATTTGATTTCAGTGAACTATCAGATCACAAATCCATTGGAAGCTGACCTTTATTGGATTTGGTGCATTTGGAACACCTTTGCTCAATAGATAGTCTTTATCATATAGTGTGTGATATGAGTTGTGACTTTACTGTATATCTATTTATGTAGCCAGTAGAGTGAGAGTTGGAACAGTGAAGCAGTAAAGGTGCATTTGGATCAGGCAGCTCACTTTTTGGGGGTGGGCAACTTTAGCAAATGTTACAGGAAGAAGTGTGCTTCTGTCCAGGAAAATGTGCGCATTTTAAAAAGTCCGTCTTCCTTCATTCCTCTAATGAATAATAGAGAATCAAATGGCTGTTTCAAAACCATAAGCTTTGGCTTTTGAAAGATTTTCCTTTGCATATTTTAGGAGAACTTTTCAAATGCATCTGATTATTTGTTTGTGTGGACTTTTTTTTTTTCCCCAAATTGTTTGCTGCTGCACTTATTTTTAGATGCATCTTTGGACTTGTGCCTGAATGCTTCTTTGCACAGAGCTTTGAATTACAAGACATTTTTGCCTGAATTATCTCAGAAAGGCAGTATTGATCTCAGTTGTTGCCCAAACGTAAGAAAAATAAAAGCCAAGTGGACCCTGAGATTTCCACTTTGGGGGGAAGTGGGTGACAGGGCATGGAAGAGAAATCAAGCAGCCCCACTGGCTCTGTAAATGCATAGAAATGTTGATTGAAGGAGGCCTTTGGAAGTCTCAGAGCAGTACTTTGAGCAGCCCTGGATCAGGTCAGCCTTGGTTTTGTCTTACTGAGGCTTGAAAACCTTTAAGGATGTCTCTCCAGCTGTCTCTCTGGGTAGCCTGACACGGTGCTGTGCTGCTGCTCTCTTACTGAAATATTGTTCCTAGTATCCAGCTGATGCATTTTGTACCCTTTGCTTTATCGTGTGCTGCTTCTGAGAACAGCCTGGCTCCATCATCTTTGTAACTAACCTTCAGATAGTTTGAGGTTGCTATTAAATTGCTCCCTGACTTCCTCTTCAGCAGGCTGAACAAGCCCTTCGTCTTCATGTGCTCTTGCTCCATAGACCATCTCTAGTTTCTTTTCCTGCTGTTTACTTCATTTCCTATTTTCAGAAATTACTCTGATTTTGTACTTTAATCATATTCAAATAAGAGTAAAGGGAGTATAAAGCATTCTTTATTATTTTTGTTGGTTTTCTTAGTCCTTGTTGTCAGTGAGCCGAAGCATATCTGAGAAAATTGTTTTCGTTGGTTCTCCTCGCTGGAGTTACTGGTCATCAGAGACATATCGGAGAGAGTGTGTGTTGGTTCTTTTTTATTAAGGAATAAGAAGCAAAGAAAGAATTACCTGTTTCTCAGGGTGACTTTCTCAGAAGCTAGTAAAAGTTTACATTTTTCTCAGATCCTTTTCTTTCCAGGTGGTTCAGGGGCCTAGGGACCTTAATGAATTCAACTGTTCATTCAAAAAATGCAGTTGTTTTAAGTAGGAAGTATTTTTTAGGTTGTTCCTCATTCTTTAAACTGAAGCATTTTAGTTGCAAACAGAACCAGAAGTATTTCTAGTAACAAAAATATTTGGATAGGATATGTATTCTCATATTTATAGTATTTTAAAGAATTCTGCTATTGCTCACAAGAGCCATCTAGGAGACTCATAATCTTGGTGAATTATGGAATGCACATACAAATGTATCTGTTTTCCAGTCACAGATAGTTTAAATATGAATGTGAAAACAGCATTAAATGTTTATTCTGTCTAGTAGAAAAATTTAATAACTTCTCAAATGGATCCCAATATCTTAATCATCTGATAGTGCTTGTTTTCATAAAAGCCCTGTGCTGCCTTTGCGCTGATAAAAAAACTACTTACTCCACTATTGCAAGAAGAATATACATTCTTTAAAAAAGTTTTAAGAAATGTTTAGTGATAGAATGGCTTACATAGTGGGTTTTTTTGCAGAATGGTTTTGGAAGCTGAATGATACTACTGTTTGTGAATAACTTAGCTTAGTGTTTTCAAGAATGGTGTTTTATTTCCTTGGTTTCCATTCAGAAAGCCAAATTCTAAATTGTGTGTCCAATGAAATGTATTGGGTTTCTGAAGCTTCCCTTAATGGGCAATATGAATCTTTAGGTATGTACTTTT
>VZTA01024098.1:0-11232 GCA_013398855.1 Mohoua ochrocephala | reverse complement strand
AGGGGGGGCTCGGGAAGAGGGGTCCGTGGGGTTGGGGGCCCGAGGAAAGGGGCTGGGGAAGGCAGCGGGGTCAGAGGTGCCCTGGGAGGGGGTTCAGGGGTCTGTGCCCTCCCCGGGGGGTCTGACCGGCTCTCGGTGGGGCCGGGCGGGTGGGAGGCAGAGACACCGGAGAGCTCGGGGACCCCCGGGCAGGGGCTGAGGCGGCGCCGCTCCACCCCTCCGCAGGTCCTGGTTCTACTTCAGCGTGCGGGGGGGGGCCCCGGGGAAGCTGATCAAGCTGCACATCCTGAACATGAACAAGCAGAGCCGGCTGTACGCGCAGGGCATGACCCCCTTCGTGCGCACCCTGCCCGTGCGCCCGCGCTGGGAGCGCATCCGGCAGCGCCCCAGCTTCCAGGTGAGAGCCTGGGCTGCTCCCCGGGCCAGGCGTGGGGGTCGGGCACTCGGGGACCCTGTGCTCGCGGCAGGGCAGCTCTGGGGGCACAGACACCCTTTGCTTCCTGCACCGGAGTGACCCCCCCAGATTCTGCTGGGTGGGTGGAGCAGCTGGTTCGTTACTGGCATCTCCAAGGGAGGGATAGAGACAGCAACAGCCCGTTCCCAGGGCCACACTCGGGAGAGCTGGGGCTGGGCACAGGCTGCCACGGGGTGTTTTCCCTGGGGGAATGCAAAACTCCATCCCAAGCGCTGCTTGTGCTTCCCATCCCCTTCACTGGGTGGCCTGAGAACAGCTCTTTGTGGCCGCAGGTGCTGCTGCCCCGGTGAGGGGCACATCTGGAGGGTGGGGGGAGCCCCGGGGGGCACAGCCAAGGGCTGAGAGTCCCAGGAGGTTTCTTTGGTCTGGTAGGAACTGCCCAGGGGAGCTGCGGTCTGGGCCCTCCTTGCTCTGTGTGCGCCGCTGTGGGGAAGCAGCGACCCCCCAACACCCCACTCTGAAGTACAGAACAGGGCTAGAGAGAATCGTTTAGTCCAGTCATGGTTTGGGTAGGAAGGGACCTTAAAGCTCATCTTGTTTCCATACTTGCCATGGTCAGGGACACCTTCCCCTAGACCAGGTTGCTCCAAGCTCTGTCCAGCCTGGCCTTGGACATTTCCAGGGACAAAACATCCCTCCCTCTCCCCGACACGGGACAGGACAAGTGGGGTGAGCAGAGAGCCAAAGGCTCTGCAGGGAACAGCCCAGCATGTCGCAACACGAGCGGAGCCAGCTGGGCGGAGATTCCCGTGGGGATGGCCAAGGGCGAGTGGCCACGGGCACCCCCAATGCCTGATGGGGGCCAGAGGAGAGCAGTGGGGGTGTGCTGGGGGGCTCTGCCCCCGTGCCCCTGCCCAGCCCTCTCCGTGCCCGTCACAGGTGGTGGAGACGCAGTTCGTGCTGTCCTTCGTGCACCGCTTCCTGGAGCACCGCGGGGCCACCACCTACTTCGCCTTCTGTTACCCCTTCTCCTACACTGACTGCCAGGACATGCTGGCACAGCTGGACGGCCGCTTCCAGGACTGCAAGCACATGTCCCCCAGCAGGTGTGCCCCCCACGTTCCCTTTCCTGGCTTTTGTCCCACCTTCCTGGCCTTCACACCTTTCCTGGTCTGTGTCTGCTTGGGTTTTTCCCCCTGGGGAAGCTGTGTCTGCAGCAGGAGGGGCTCTGCGCCCTCCCCAGAGCTGCCTGGCCCGTGCTTCTCTGTGCCCCAGCTCTGCACAAGCAGTGGCAGCAGCTCGCCCTGAGCTACCCACGGCATTCCAGAGGATCCCTTATTGTTCCGGAACCCGGTCCCTCCTGCCAGAATGGGTTATCCCCCTGGTGGGATGAATCCCTCAGTGCCCTGTTCCTCCTGCTGGGATGCGTTATCTCCCCGATGGGATGGCCTGACCTGTGCTGGGTCTGTCTGTGCGCGAGCTGAGCACCCACCCACTGCTTCCACAGCTGGGGGGCTTGGGCAGTGCAAACCCCAGCCCCGGGCCACCCTTCTTACCCCGAAGGAACGGCTGCTCGTGTTCCCAGCAGCCTCTGAGGGCATCGAGCAGCGAACAGCCCGGATGAGGGGGTGGTCCCTGTGGGGCTGGGGCTGCTCGGCTGCCGGGGCGCAGAGCTCGGGCTGTGGGTGCGGGCAGCATTCCCGACCCAGCTGGGAGCCCCCTCGCTCCTGGGGCTGGCTGAGACCCCTTCTCGCCCCGCAGCCCCCTCGACTCGGTCTACTACCACCGGGAGCTGCTCTGCCACTCTCTGGACAAGCTGCGTGTGGACCTGCTGACCATCACCTCGTGCCATGGCATGCAGGAGAAGCGGGAGCCCCGGCTGGACAAGCTTTTCCCAGACACCAGCACACCCCGTCCACGCTGTTTCACCGGAAAGAGGGTGAGAGACCATGCCAGCGTCGGGGCTGGGCCGGGGATGGGGGGCCAGCAGCTCCTGTGGTCGCCCATGTGTTGGCACCTTGCTGCAGCCCCCATGTCTGTGACCAGAATGGTGTCACGTCCCCACAGGCTGGAGCATTTGGGCAGAGTTTGTGGAGCAAAGTCTGTGAGACCCTTCCCTATCCTGGGGTATCCCGGGGCAGGCAGGACGCCCCCCTCACCCCGTCTATGTGTCCCCAGGTGTTTTTTCTCAGCAGCAGAGTCCACCCAGGAGAAACCCCCTCCAGCTTCGTCTTCAACGGCTTCCTGGACTTCATCCTGCGGGAGGAGGATCCCCGTGCCCAGATGCTGCGGCGGATGTTCGTCTTCAAGCTCATTCCTATGCTGAACCCCGACGGGGTGGTGCGGGGCCACTACCGGTGAGTGCAGAGCCTGGCCGGGCTCTCCTGGCTGGGAGCCTGCTCTGTGTTTCGTGGAATCATTTGGGGTGGAAAAGTCCTCCGAGGCCATCGAGTCCAACCATTCCCCCAAGAAAAAGAAGCAGAAACCATTTATTTGAGTATCGATTGATAGATGTGAGCCAAAGGTGAGTGTCCTTCACTGGATGGGTGGAGATATGGAAAAGGCTGTGAGTTTGCTGAAGGAGGGATCTCAGAAAGCTGCTAAAATTTATAAAGATCATGGAATCGTGGGTTCACTTGGGTTGGAAAAGCCCTGTGAGACCATCGAGTCCAACCATCCCCCAGCACTGCCAAGGCCACCACTGACCCATAGCCCCAGGTGCCACATCCACGGGGCTTTTAAATCCCTCCAGGGATGGGGACTCCACCCCTGCCCTGGCCAGCCAGTGCTAGGGCTGGACAGCCCTTTCCATGAAGAAATTGTTTCCAGTATCCAGCCTAAACCTTCCCTGGTTGAACTTGAGGCTGTTCCCTCTGGTCCTGTCCCTTGTTCTCCAGGAGCAGAGCCTGACCCCCACATGGCTCCATCCTCCTGTCGGAGAGTTACAGGGAGTGGCAAGGTCCTCCTTGAGCCCCCGTTTCTCCAGGCTGAGCCCTTCCAGCTCCCTCAGCCGCTCCTGGTGCTCCAGCCCCTTCCCAGCTCCGTTCCTGTCTCTGGGGAGGATCATGCAGGGCTCTGCTGCCCCGAGGTTCTCAGTGCTCTGGCAGCTTCTGGCCGCGAGGGGTTGGTTTGGCCATTGTACTCCAGGACAGAGCCCAAAGCCTTTGGCATTCCAGGGTCAGCTCAGCTCTGCTGGGGCACCCTGGAAGGTCCTCACGTGTCTCTGCCCTCTCTCTGCAGAACCGACTCGCGCGGGGTGAACCTGAACCGGCAGTACCTGCACCCTGACGCCGAGCTGCACCCCGCGGTGTACGGGGCCAAAGCCGTCCTGCTCTACCACCACATCCACAGCCGTGTCCTGCCGGGCTCTCCGGACTGGAGGACGTTTGTCTCCCCACTCAGCACCAGCTCGCTGAGCGTAAAATCCCCCAACTGTCCCGTCCCGGCCGCGGAGGCCACGTTATCAGAGCTGGACAAAACCAACAACCTCCGCAACTCCCCCGGCACCTGGCACGCCGGCACCCACTCCTGCCCGGCTCAGGATGCCCGGCTGCCAGACAGCTCAGAGCAAGCCGCCTGGATCCTCCCATCGAGCCACACCAGCGAGCACTGTGAGGAGGGGCCGTGGAGGCCTCCCCCGTCCCCCGTCCCCGAAGCCGCTGAGCCCCCAGAGCCCATCGCGCCCCGGGACAGCGGCCTGGCCTACTACGTGGACCTGCACGGCCACGCGTCCAAGCGCGGCTGCTTCATGTACGGCAACAGCTTCAGCGATGAGAACGACCAGGTGAGGGCACGGCCGGAATCCGGGGCTGCTCCGGGACCCTCCTGCTGCTCTGCCCGCTGCCCAGGGGCCCCAATGCTCCTGCTGCTGGGAGAGGGGCATGGAATTCCCTGACACAGTTCCTTCCTTTTCCTTCTCCTTTCCTTCCTTCTCTTTTCATTCCTTCCTCCTCCTTTCTTCTTCTTCCTCCTCCCTCTCCTCCCCCAGTCTGGTGACCAGGGCAGCAGGAGGTCTCAGATTCCCCCTGGGAGCTGGCGTGTGCCAGCAGCCAGCTGCCCTTCTGAGGACTAAGGGTGGAGAAGAACCGTGCCACCGGGCTCCCTCCTCTCCTCCCAGCTGGCTGTCAGGAGAGCCCCTCGGGAGTTGGGCAGGGGGTGGGCAGCATGCCCTGGGCACAGCTGGAGCTTGTGAGACCCTGGAACTGTGGGCAGAGCGGGCCCAGCCGACCCTGGTGCAGCCCTGTGCTCGGCACTGGTCCCTCTGGAGCAGGGTGAGCAGCCAAGGGCCCTCGGTCACCCCTGCCGCTCCCTGCCCTCTGCAGGTGGAGAACATGCTGTTCCCCAAACTCATCTCCCTGAACTCGCCTCACTTTGACTTCACGGGCTGCAACTTCTCGGAGAAGAACATGTACGCCCGGGACAAGCGGGACGGGCAGTCCAAGGAGGGCAGCGGGCGCGTGGCCATCTACAAGGCCCTGGGCATCATCCACAGGTATCATCCATCTCCCCAGCTCACCGGGGGCCCCTCTGGCCTGGCACTGAGTGCTTGTGCTGGGGGTGGGATGTTGGACAAAGGGGGAGCCAGTTCCATGGGACAGACATGTCCCCCATGGCCCCAGGATGGGCCAGCAGAGGCTGGGCCTGGTTGTGCCAGGTGCTGCCATGTTCCCGAGACACAGGCTCAGCCAGGCTCCTTTCCTTCCTGTCCCTCCCCATCCCTCCTGCAGCTGCTCTGGCTGCTTCTCCCTGCTCTTGCACGGCTTTCTGAGAGGAATTCTCCTCTTTCCTGGGTGTTCCTGTCTGTATTGAGCTGTAATTAAGTAGAGTTGCAGTGGGCACAGCATCCCCGTGGCTGTGTGTGAGATTCCAGCCTCAGTGATCCCGTGAGTCAGGGATGCCTGTGATCCACCCCTTTCCCACGTGTGATCAGATATTCCTGGCCCATTCCTGTGCTGGGAACGTACCACTGGGTGAGGCAGCCAGACCCACAGACCGGAGTTTCCCTCAGGTTCCTCAGCGCTTGCTGTGTGCTCAGCTGCAGCTTCATCCCAGCACCAGTCCAGCCCCACGGGAACAAACACACACACGGGGATTTGGGCTTGGCTCACTGGGGTTCTTTGTGACTGACCTGGAGCAGCCCAGGGTGGTGATCCCACACTGACGTCCCAAAAAGTGCTGGGAGTGCTCACGGTGCACGTGTGGTCCCTCCGGCAGACTGGGACAGAGCTGCTCGGGTTTCCTGCTGCGCTGGCCCTGCAGCTGTCTCTGGGCAGTGGGGCGGATGGGAGCCATCCCAGCTGGCAGCTCCTAGCCCACACTTCTCCATCCCTCCTCCTCCAGGAGGACGTGCTCAAAGACACCTTGAGGGTCAGGGGAAGGCTGTGGCCGCCCACTCCCTGGATCGTTGGTGTTGACATCGGATAATTCCCTTTCTCCACCCCCCCATTCCCCAACAGCTTCCAGAGGTGACCAAGAGGTCTCCTCACAGGGACCTCGGCACTTTGGGTGCCACCCTCAGGGCCCCACGACGTCCCTCCCGAGTCCCTATGGTGCTGATCTCTGGCACATCCATGCATCCCCACACAGGGCATGGGCCGTTCCTGCCGTCGGAGGGTGCCATCCTCAAAACCCTGCCACTCTCCCTGCACTTCTGTGTCCTTTGGAGCAGGACCCCCTTCCTGGTGCAATTGGGACCCCCTTCCCGGTGCCCTGAATCTGCTGAAGTGGCTCTCCCAGGGGAACGTGTGGGATGATCCCAGCCCTGCTGTGGGTTCGTGGGGTAACGGGGGCTCCCTCGTGCCCCACAGCTACACCCTGGAGTGCAACTACAACACGGGGCGCTCGGTGAACAGCATCCCGGGGGCCTGCCACGACAACGGCCGTGCCAGCCCCCCGCCACCGCCCGCCTTCCCCTCCCGATACACCGTGGAACTCTTCGAGCAGGTACAGGCGGCCCAGCGGAGCCTGGGTGGGGAATGAGATCCAGAGGGTGGGCTGGGATTTGGGGCTGGGGTTTCTTTCCTCCACTTGCTTTTCTGTCCCAAGCTCTAGGGAGCTGCCCCTCTCCCCAGTGCCCCCCACTGTATCCTTCCTCCCCTGTGTCCCCCTTCCTTCCCCCATGCTTCCCCTCCTCCCGTGCTCCCCTTCTCACTGCGCCCTCTCGTTGTGCCCTCTCATGCTCACCAGTGCACCTTTCTCTTGTGCCCCATGCTCTCCTCTCCCTCCTCTCTCCTCGTGCCCCCTCACGTGTGGCCTCTCCCGGGCAGGTGGGCCGGGCGGTGGCGGTGGCGGCGCTGGACATGGCCGACTGCAACCCCTGGCCGCGGATCGTGCTCTCGGAGCACAACTGCCTGGGCAACCTGCGCGCCTGGATGCTGAAGCACGTGCGGGGGCTGCGCGGCGCCAGCGGGGGCCCGCGGAGGAGAGGAGGTGCCAGGACCCCCCCCAGGAGCTCCACGTAAGGGCTGGCTGGGGCGAGCACGGGAGCTGCAGGATAACGGCACTTAGCGATGATAAATGTCCCCAAGTGAGTCACCTGCCAGGGTCACCTGCCCTGGCCCTAGCTCTGCCACGCTCTGGGAACTGCAGGTGTCAGTCCCTCTGCTCTGAGCCAGCAGCAGAGAAGGGCAGAGAGTGAACTGGTTGGGATTCACCTGCCCCAGTAACCTGGGAAGTCTCTCCTGCATCAGCACTGGACTGGGATGGGAGAGGCTGAGGGAGCTGGGAGGTTCAGCCTGAGGAAGAGGAAGCTCAGGGGGACTTTCTTCCTCTCCACAGCTCCCCGACAGCGGGGTGGAGCCAGGTGGGGGTCGGGCTCTGCTCCCAGGGAACGAGGGACGGGACAAGGGGAAACGGCCTCAAGTTGTGCCAGGGGAAGTTCACATTGGATATTGGGAACGATTTCTTCACGGACAAGGCTGCCCAGGGCAGGGGTGGAGTCTCCATCCCTGGAGGGATTTAAAAGCTGTGTGGATGTGGCATTTGGGGACATGGCATAGTGGTGGCCTTGGCAGTGCTGGGGAAGGGCTGGACACGATGGTCTCTTGCAGAGAGGTCTTTTCCAGCTTCAGCAATTCCGTGATTGGGGCTGGGGGTGGAAGTGGGAACCCTGAGACAACGCTGCTGGGACAGCGATGTACGGCGCAGGGCACTGGGCCTGCAGCTCTCAGGGACAGCCCTGGTGCCATCCTCGTCCCCAGCTGTTCACCAGCTCCTGGGGACAAGTCCAAGGCTCTGCCAGAGGTGGTTCTGCAGCTGTTCAGCACTCGGTGCTGGGCTGTGATGGTGGGTGGGGGGTGCAGAGGGGAGCCCCTCTCACCGTGCTGGGCTGACCCCCATCTCTCACCCCTCCAGTGGGCTGCCCACCTCGGCCTCTGACAACGCACTGGTCCGTGCCAGGAGCTTCAGCAACGGCACCAGTGGGAGCGGGGGCAGCCAGCAGGACTCCCCCCGGATCCGAGCCTCCCCCAGCTTCACCTTCGGCAGCCCCAGGCCCCCGGCTGCGGCCGCGGCCTCCCAGAGCCCCCTGAGTGGCGGCGGCGCCCCGGCCCCGGGCAGAGGTAAGCCGGGCTGGGGACCCCTTGCGCGCCTGCTGCGGCGCCTGTCCAGCTGCTGTGCGGGACCACAGCCCTGAGGGAGGTCGGCGCCAGCGTGTCCTGGCTCGGACACAGTGACAGTGGGTTTGTGTGGAACAATGCGTGTGAGGGGCCCCCGGCCCCACAGGAGGGTCCTGAGCAGGGCCAGGGCTGACGCTGCACACCAAGACCTGCAGTTTTACAGCCCAGCTGAGCTCCTGCTCCACAGCCCTTCAGCCCTGGCTGGGCAGGAGCTGCTGCTGCTCCACTGGGATGTGGGGGACCCTGGGCACTGGGGCTGCAGGGAGATGCCCCCCCCTCCAGTGCCAGGGCCAAGGGGCTTCTGGAGAAGCCAGCACAGAAAACCTTTGCTCAACTTCCCACTGCTCCCAGGCATTCCCGAGGCCAGCAGGGACACACCAAAGTGCCTTTCCCCTCTTTAGGCACTGGCTGGGCAACAGTGGGTTGTGACCTGTGGCTGTAGTGAGGTGATCTGGCAGGGGGCACCAGGGGGTTTCCAACATGCACGGTCCCCTCTGGTGGGGGCTGATGTGCCGCAGTGGCATGCCAAAGTCAGGCAAGACGCTGGCCATGCCCCCTGTGCTAGCACCACCACCCTGGGGCAGGGGCTCGGGGCCGTGGGGGGCAGGCAGTGGCAGGGGAAGCCCTGCAGCCCTGGGGCATGCTCCAAAGCCTCCCAGTGCCCAGAGCTGGGGGTGCGAGCCGGGGGCGGGTGCCAGCCTGTGTGCCTGGGTGTGCCTGAAGTGGTGCTTGTGTCAACCTCTGCATTCCTCTGGTGTCCGTCGCATTGTCCTCGGGGTTTGCTGCCCAGCCCTCTGTCATGACTGTGTCTTGTCTGCCATGAGAACATGGTGGGGAGGAAATAAAAGGCTGATGTTCTCATGGGCACGTTGTTCCGTCTGTTCCTTTGGCCGGGCCCGCCTGGAGCGACCCCTGGCCCCATCCCTGGCTGGAGGGACTGGGGACAGTTGGGGGCGTGAGCAGGAACAGACCGTGCGAGCCGGAGGGGCAGAGCCTGGTCCGTGGTGTCCATGGGACCGATTGGGTGGGGTCTCCTGCCTCCCTGGCCCGTGGTCCCCACTGGCACGGCCTCCTCCAGCACAGTGACCAGCAGAGTGAGTGCCCCATGGCACGCTGCACCCTCATGCTGCCTGGCACTGGGACCAGGACCCGGCTCTTCCTCCCCTGCCCTGGCATCAGCTTGACCTGCTCCCTGCCTGGCCAGTCCAGCCCTCCCCGCTCCAGCTGCTGGCAGCTCTCCCGCCACCTTCTCCCGCAGTGCCGCCTCTCTCCACCTGCGAGGGGCCCAGCGCTGTCAGCACCACTGTGTCCGCACGGGGATCGTGGCCCGGGGATGCTCTGACCCCGTGGCTTTGCCTTCTGAGCCCCGCGCTGGTGCCCTCACCCTGGCTGTGCCATCCCAGCCTCTGCTCTCCCCACCTAGCGGGGAAGGAGCCGAGTGTGCTTGGAGGTGTGATAGGGTGGGGGCCGGATGGCACAGGGTGAAGGCCCTGTTGCCCTGGTCTTGTCCCACCCTTCCCCTTCTTCCCCATGTCCCACTCCAGCCTGGCCACACCCCGGGGAGCCCAGACCTGTGTTCATGCTGGGGTGACGGGATCTCTGCCAGACCCCCAGCTGCTGGCTAAGGTTGGTCATCAGATCGTGCTGTTTTAGCCCAGCTGAAGCCAGCTGCCACTTGCCAGTACCTCCACTGGCAGCAGGGGTTTTGGCACATCCTGCCCAGCACAGGCTCCTGCTTGGTCCCATTTGCTGTGGGGTCTGGCCCTGGCTTCACCCCAGTGGGCAACGTGCCCCCGCCACCTCACAACTTCAGTGGGACGGGGAGAACACTGGGTTGGGATAAAGACTGTTTAACCAGGTGAGCAGAAACTGGGAGCAAAACTGAGCCAACTCAGGTGTTCCTTCAGTGCTGTCCACTGCAGCCAGGCCCCAAAATGCCTTCCTTTATCCCCCCAGCTTCCCTGGCTGAGCGGGTGTCCCATGCTCCAGGACATACCCTGGTTCAGAGGGCACTCCTGGCTAAGCCTGGCCAGCACGGTCACACCAGTGCCATGGGAGACCAAGCCCATGGAACTCAGCTGGAGCTGGGGCCAATGATGTGCAGAACTGCCCAGCACAGCCAGGGCAGAGCCTGTTGCACCGGCAGCGCAAGCTGGAATTGAGCTCCGTGCCCATCGCATCCTCCCGCCGGCGTCGGCCGCTGCCAGGGCAACCCTCAGTGTTGGGCTGTGTGGGGGCCTGGCCCTGGCAAAGCTGGCAGGGAGGGGGACTCGGTGCGTGTCACTAAGCCATGCCAACGTGCCCCATGATGGCTCCGTGCCCAGGGTGGGCAGCCGGTCACCCCACCGTGGCACAGAGCCCCTCGCCAACACAGGCTGAGCTCTGTCTCCTCTGTCACACAGGGACTCTGCCCACGGGCACCCGGGCAGCGCTGAGCACCGGCCACGGACCACGGGAGGCCCAGCGAGGCGTGGAAGAGCCCCAAGACACAGCACCTCTGCAGGTATCAGAGGCACCAGCAGGGAGGGGAGCCAGGGGTGCAGCAGGGCCTGTGCCCTGGGAAGGGGCTGCCCCATGGCTCTGCTGGCTGGGCCCTTTGAGGGGGACATGTTTGGGGGGCTGCCCCAAAGACTGGGAGCCCCTCAGGGGCTGGGAGCCTCCCCACCTGTGGGGCTCTGCCAGATATTTCTGTCCCGCATACATGGGGAAACCCCAGGGACAAAGACCTGGCACTGATCCTCCTCTCCCCTCTCCACCAGGTGCTCCCAATGAAGCTGAATGCCCGGAGAGCCCCAGAGAGGCCTGGGTAGGTGCTGCTGCCAGCTGTGGTGTGAGGTCATCTCAGAGCCCTTGCCGACAGTGGGGCACTGGGAGCCCAGAGCAAAGCCCCCGCCAGGCAGGGAGAGCTGAGTGGCCGGACAGCCCCAGACAGGGGGCTGTGGGGCACGAGGAGCTGGGGCCGGCGGGAGCATTGTGCCCCACTGACACCAGTCTCTGTCCCACAGGGCTCTGTCCGGAGGCCCCCGCGCCCCCCGTGAGGGTGCCGAGCACCGAGGGACCCTTCCTGCGCTGGGGCAGGGGTCTGTACCCCCAGGTACGGCCCCGCAGTGCCGGGGAGCCGCGGCGCGGGCAGGGGTCCCCCGGCCCTGCACTGCCCCGTGCCGGCAGCACCTGGGCAAGGCCTGCGGCGCCGGCGAGGGC
>VZTA01024097.1:49411-66604 GCA_013398855.1 Mohoua ochrocephala | reverse complement strand
GGAACTGGAGGAGCAGCAAATTGCCTTCTTTTTCCAATAAAATTGTAAACAATTTTTTTGTTTGGAAAATCTTGGAGACCAGCTGTTTGGTGCAACTCTCTTCTACAGCAAGTTTGGATCATCTTGTTCTCCAAATACACTCCAAGGGTCAAATCTACAGAAGGCAATGATAAAGCACTCACTTGTTTCAACAGTAACCAACTGTTTCACAGAACAGAATAGAGGTTGTATAAGAACAGCTTAAACTTCTAAAATGTGAAACAGAGGAGCTACTGTCCCACCGAGTGTGCACGGAGCCTCTCTTCTGGGCAGAGAGACGGGCCAGGAACTTTGTTTCTCAAGAAGCGTTAGGAAAATAATCTGCCTGTTTCTCGACTCTTGCACCCAGAATTCTAGACAGTAATGCTCCCACTGATGGTCAATATTACAGAAAATGTTTTCAAGTTCTCCTGGAGAGTCCACGCTGTAACAACCCAGAATGAAAACCTCAGTCATTTCATAGCCTCACGTGCACAGGTGCAACTTTGTTAAGAAAAACCAAAACAACTTCAAGAAGGCCCAAGATCTAAGTTTTGTGGGGTTTTTAAAATTTTTATCTAAAGATGGCTAAAGTAGACAGTGAAATGTATGTTTGAGACAGTAAACCTTCAATTTCTCTCCTAACTGAATTTAGATGCATACACTTCTGACCCATTGGAGTAGCAGAATACCTCATTTTTAAATACTTGCAGTTTGTTTGTTATATCACACAAATTAAGTTCTTCTAACACCTTTTGTACATTCATTATTTTCTCTCCCCCCTGCTTTATCTTTTCCCATGCTTTCTTCTTGCAAATCAGTCTTTCATCCCTCTCTTGCAGCTATAGATTTCTCTCAATACTTTTCTCTGTATTATGGAGTCATATGTAGTAAAAAGTCAACTTTTTTTTCATTTTTTGTTACTTTTATTATGGTTTTGCTTGTTGTTTTCAACCTCTGTCAGCCACAATTTCTTTTGCTCTTCTTTTTCTTCTTTCTCCATAGCCTCATTCTTTCTCCTCTCCATTTTCCTGTAATCAGAAGGTGAAAGATAAGCATTAAAGGCTGACATTCAGAGCCACAGGTCATGGCACTTCAGATCAAACTTTTATTTTACATTCTTAAACTTCTACCGCTGTCATTGCCAAAAGTCTTGAATTATGTAGTATTGCTGTAATTAGTACAATAGTTTTAATGGATGCAACCAGACTAATTGGTGTTACATTGCCTGAACTTGTGGAAAGTCTGAAATACTGGTCTGGAAGACTTTCTTTTGTTCCATGTCTTGCCTCCCCATTGTCCGACAGGAAAATGAGGAGAAATAATGCTGCTTTTTCTCATAGAGAATTTTGGAAAATGTTTGCTTTTACATTGGTCTGTCTTGGTGAGAGATCAATACCACTGTCCTTGCATATGTGGGGCCATTGTGTCTGATCAGACACCTATCGTGTCTGATGCCAGCTTGCCTTACTTCAGTCTGGTCCATCTTCATTCCCTGCCGATCAAACAAATGTGGCTCTTCTCTACCCGGCTTTCTCCAAGTCCTCCGTCAGAGGCACACACATATGTGCCTGATCTAAGACGACAGCCATCCTTCACACCAGAGAGAAGACCTGGGAAGCAGGCAGAAAAGTCAGATCAGAAGAAGGTGGTCAGAGGGAGGTTTTGGTGTGAATGCAAGACAGGTGCTTAAACACACGGGTTAATAGATATTTAGTAGACAGTAGATGGTGCTCCAGTATTAACTGCCACTGTTACTACTTTTCCTAGAGGCAACTTTTCTGGATGACTACATTTTCTTATCTCTGAATCCAGGCCTTACACAAGTCTGTGAAAAAGTAAAAGGAGCAGTGAAACCATCTCTTCGGAGGCCACAGGCTGGGAGAGGATGGAAGTTTAGGTTTAGCTTGGAGACATAGCCACAGCTGCCAGAGTCGAGATCACTGGGGACCTTTTTCTCTGGTCGTTGCCTTTGCACATGAGGGAGACAATTGCTGCCCTGTATTCCTTTCCTCAGCAGTGGCTTCTTGGATCTACTTAGTCTTGGGTGCCTCAGTTCATCAGATGATTATAAGGCTGGAGCTCAGGGACATCTCTGTGTGTTGTGAGACTAATTTGTGCTTCTGTAATTTACTTTATTGTGATGAATTAGGGAGTTAGGAGATTCATTTTTTCGTAGTTGAGCTCTGTGTACTAATAGCAGCGTAGTGAAATGTCAGTGAGGATGCTTCATCATGATGTAATTAGTGCACATACTAGCCCTTCAGACCAGCAGCCAGCTGTGGATCATTAGGATCTTGGCTGAAGGCTGCATTTCATTTATGAACAATGTTCAGCCCTTCCTAACTGATCAGCTCATCCTCGTGAAAATCAACCCCAGGGCATGTCCAGGTATGACATACGGGGTTCCCGGGCCGGCCAGTAATAGCAGCCAAATGTCCCTGTAGGGGTGCACAGTCCCTGATATCTGTGATGTGAGTTATCCCCTGAAACAGAAGCTTCCCACTGATGCTCCTGTGAGGGTCATGAGGCTGTCTCTCCCACAGTTGTTTTCTTGTGAGGGAGGAGAGCACTGACCCTTTTGTTCTAATGTTTCTTCTGTGCCAATGTCTGCTCTGGTGGAGCTGGGAAAGCCTATGTCTTGCTCTTTGCCCTCATCTGCTGAGCGCGACCTCCATGTAGGCAGCTGTGGAGAGACAAAGCGCAGTTTACAACGATCCCCTGCAGCCATCAAGACCCCAGAGAAGGCCAAGGCAAGGGCAAACCCCTGCTTTCTGCCTTTCTTACGTGCAGCCTCACAGAGTACTGTGAGTGGCTGTATGAGAACTGGACGCCGTGTGATCTTAAGCCCTGCCCTAAACCCTCTGATGATCAGCCACAGGCACAATCACTGGCAACCCTCAGAGCTGGGGGAGGCTTCCCTAGGCAAGGGTATGCAAAAAGGTTCATCATTCCAAAACCACTCCGACTGCTGGGTGCCAGATGTTTTCAGTGGTATCTGCATGCAAGGGGATTTCCTGCACAGTTGTGGCTCTGTGTCTGCACTCTGAGGGTTTAAAGAGGATTTGATTTTTTGCTGGAATTTCTCCAGCTGAGCTCAGTAATTGAGATGTTCCTTTGGCTGCAGTGGGGCACACTATAGAGTAGCATTAGGTTTATTCTTGAGTTGGAAATATAGGAAATTGAGCTGTTTAGGCAAACAGCCAGTGTAAACAAATATCAGCTTACGCAGCAGATAAAGCCAGACAATTGAGTTGCTACCTTCCAGGGAAATAGCAGAAATATATAGGAATACCCCTATCCCTTTAATAGACTTTTAAAAATTATTCCCTCAAGCTGCATACGGACAACTTCGAATCCATCATTAACCTCTTTAGAGCGTGTTTGGTTTCCTGGTACAGGAAGTAATAACCGTAAAGCAAACAAATGCCTTAATTAAACCAGCACAGGAGAAGAGGCAAGGGTGATGTCATAATATTGCATTCAACGGCACTAGAAATATTAATGAAGCAAAAGTCACTAATAAGGAGTTTTAAGATGTGGTAACAACATACATGTAATCGGCCAGCGTTTCTACTAAAAAAACACATTAAAAGACAACACTGCAAAGTTCCCCAGGGTAAACAGGGTGCCAGATGTCTTAGTGGAATACTGTTGTGGTTAAGGGACAAGGACATAAAACGGACATGAAAGAAATTCCTGCTCTGCATGAGAAAGTGTAAAAGAAAAGGCATGAGGCATTTCCGGAGAAGTGAATTCCTGACCGCTGCACAGAGCTGTGCCGCACTACTCCCTGTCCATAGGAGCATGAACAAGGGACCAGAGGATAACGTATTTATGTGGGTGTGTTATCCTGCATGTCATACCTTAATACATTCTGCATGTATGGTTTGATAACACACAGATCCTCTGACCTTGGCCCAAGGTAAGTGAGAAATATCTCCTTCTGATTCAACATTTCCTCAGTTGTAGGCCACCCATCAGTTTATGACCTCAGCTAAGGAACTGTCTGAGAAAAATCAAGAAAAATGAGAAGAAAAAAAGGGTTATGGAAGGAAGAGTCTGCCGTGTCCTACATGGCATTTGCTTGGGCTATGACCTTCAGCAGAGCATCCGGGTCCTGTGCTGGTCTTGTTTCACAGGTTGACTCTGCTGTTGATGGACTTGCTTCTATGCGAGTGACTGAAACAACTTAAGACCACACTTCTTTTCCTGACACTGCGTAGATAAGATATTTACTATGTTTTTTTCATAGCTAGTTGTGAGGGGGTTAGGAAAACAGTGATTTGTTGGAACATAACCTGAAAATACATCTGCAGTATTCAATCTTGACAGGAGGCTTCACAGTGGCTGACATGTCCTCTCCCTCCCTGCACATGTGGGAGGACGTGAAGCACCACTTCCTTGGGCAGCGACAGCCGTGGTTTCCTTACAGCCACCCTCCACCTTTCCCTGCTGCATCTCAAGGTTTCGAATCTGTGTTAGCCTGAAAACACCACAGGCAAAACCTGAAGTTTTATTGGCCATGGTGCTTGCTTCATGGTGCAGCAGAAGTGTTTCGGTGAATTCAAGCTCTTCCTCTGTTACGAAGGAAAATAGAAACCAATGTAAAAAAACCCCACGTCTTTTTAACAGTGTGGTGAATCTCTCTGTGGTTTGTGATCAATGAGAAGCATAACAAAAATGTTGAAGGAAAAACTAGAGCCAATTCTATTTCCACATCTTTTGGATACTGTTCTCTATTGTAATTAAGCTTCATGTGTCAAAATGAAAGAATATTTGTTCCTATAGTTTTTATCTTCAGTGGAAACTGGGCCTGGAAAACCATGTCAGCAAGTCAAAAGTGTATCACACTATATTTGCACATACAGTCTATATTTCTCCCATTGAAACCTGAAAAGCTCACCATTTTCTTTGTTGCTGTCCATGCCTGTTAGAAGATCAAAAAAATCTGATAAAATGCATATGCAAGCATTTTTTTTTCAATTCAGACCACATGAGCCACTAGCAGACAGCAGATAACTATTTGGAAATGTATTATTTGTAAGCAGCTTTAGAGACAACATATACCAGATTGTAGTATATGACTGGCCATTTTCCTCTTGTTAAATGATACAGTTCTGAACTCATCCTCTCTACTTAAACTGGGAATTATAGTGTGCACTTGAACTGTCTCAGTGGCTGAGGTAGTGTTGGAGGAAAAAGACCAGATCATTTGAGTTACCCTTTCAATTCTCTGTCTTCAATAGAAGTTTGCTCTAACTTTTTGTCTCTTGATTGGCTTTAAAATGATTTAGTTTTTACATATATATTCCTCCTAAAAAGATAGTTGCAAATACTGAAGACAAAGAAAAAATCAGATTATGCAGGAAGTCTTATTTCAAAATATAAAGTAAAAGCTTCAGGATTTTTACACACTCAGATGGAGGTATTACTATGGCAAAAGTATTATCATCAAGAAAATCCCAATTCTGGAAAGTGCCTTGACTTTTGCTACTTTGACTTTTTTCCTAATACAAGATCAGTCAGTGTTTTGATAACATTACTTTTTTTATCTTGAAAGAAAATTTAGGTCAAATTTTCAGAAGCATCATAGAGCTTTTCAAGGCCGCATATAGGTCAGAAGTACCATCACAGGAATTTACTCCCTGCATGTGTGTGTCCTTGTGCATACGTGAATTGATGGGAGATACGTCATACAGCTTATCTTTGGTTTCAGGGCTGTAATGCAAGACTTTAATGTCTTCTGTGCTGAATAAATTGATTATCAAGCAGTACTCCATTGGATTAAATTGGGGCAAGTTACTGCTCCGAAGCAGTGCTAGACCATTTTGAGCAGAGAAAACACTGCAGGGTATCTTTTGTGTTTCTGGATGCAGGTGATACAGAAATGCAAGAAGAATAATAACTGTTAGAATATAATTTGGGGGGAAAAAAAAGCTGAAAAAACAGGTGTCATGTCACAAGTACGTGTTAAAAGTTTTATATTGATCAGCAGACCAAGAGCTTCCCAGAGATGTCACATAGATATGAAAGACAAGAAAACTGAATGGGGAAATTCTTGATCACATTTATACCATCCTAGATTTATTCTGACATGCATTAAAAAAAAAAAAAAAAGAAATGTGTGTCCCTGTGTAGATACGCAAGGCAAAATATGCCTGTTACAGCCTTTGTTAGAGTGTGATGTTTTTCACATCACTGTAGAGGAAGAAACCTAAGCCCTTAAATATGAAGGTCCCTGGCACTGGTTCCACATTCTCACCTGAAAATATAATCAGAGAGAATTTAAAGTAATTTTCAGAATAGAATAAGCTGCCAAAATAGCTAAAGGTTACCGTGTTGTGATGTGACAAACCAGGTAATCACTTAGGACACTGGATATTAGGGATGTTCTCCAATTTATTGCTCTGCGTGTGTCTATCCCACACGATGTGGAAACCTTGAGGTCATGTGGTATGTCTTTACAACACAGTACAAAGTCTGATAGAAGTGCACACACGGCATCACAGGAAATAAGGAAGGATCTAGGCATCTGCTGGAATGCTGCAATCATTTGGATAGCTGTCATCACGGTGAGGAATCAGATAACAAACTCTTGTGAAGAGCACAGCAAAACCGAGACTGCTGGACCGACTGGTAGAAGGGATGAGGACCTGCTCTGCATCATTTCTGTCCCCAAACCCAGACTGCTAGTCTCCTTCCCAGGAATACTCTATCACTATCAATAGCCTTGCCTATGTGTTCAAATCCAATCCATACCTATGCCTGAAGATTTGCACCCAAGTTGCTCTGCTACAAAGGTCTGGCAGAACCTTCTGTGCGGAGGGAAGGCATGATACGGGTGCCTGGAGTGCAGTGTCAGGCATTGTCATTATTTCACCAGAAGCTCTGCTTTAATTTTGACTGACAACAGGTGCTGCCCCAGAACAAATGAGCATTTCTTTAGAGATCCAGCACAGCAATGCTGCCCGTGTTGGCTGGTGGGAAGTGTTGAGGAGCAGGGCAAGTTGAACTCTCTTGCAGGGCTGGTGTGCGTCGTCCCCCACGGCGCTCCCTCCACCTCGGATCACCCTTTCAGGAAGGCTGTGTGAACTCCGCCAACACACGATGGGTGCTGCCAAAAAAAGAGCCATGAACTCCTCACTTTGGGACAGAAACAGCATCTGCTGAGTATTTTCTTGATTCTGAACACTTCAAGGTCTGCAGTTTTTCAGCAACTGTTTTAGTAGAGGAGGGGAAAAGTCTTCAAATCTTTTGGGAAATCTCCGGAAAACAATTTCCATTAATATTTTTTGAGGAAGTCTTGAACCCCTCATTGACTAGGATAACATTCCCATAGTGTGTTCCAACTTCTGCAAAAGCCATTAACACAGACTTCTTTGAACGGCACAGCTCTATTGGCTAGAATAAAACGTTTGCCATGCAGAGTATCTAATTGTCTCTGTATAAATCTAATGTGCCACAGAAGAGTTGGAAGGGCACAGAGATCTTTTATCATACTTCACTTTACCTTTAAACATGAGATAAATGTGGGATTTGTGTAAGTTTAAAATGCGGGTTTCTTACCTCGCATTTCGGCAAGTACTTCAAATGTTGTAGAGCAAACAAAAATAAAACTCAGGCGAATGTGCTGTATGTTCTGTATTCCCCATAGCAAAACAACAAAAGGACAATAGGTAATTGAAGCTTTGTCACAGGGCAGTATATAGGCAGTAGGTGAGATTTCAAGTATTGCAGCCGTGTATTCCAGAATGGGCTGTAATTAGGTGGTTAAGATTCTCAAAGTATCACAGATGCCTATGAAAAATTATATAGGCACTGAGATATCCAAAATGAGGGGCTGCATTTGGAAAATCTGAATGTCCTTGCTTTATTTTTTGAGTTATAAAGGTTTCTGAAGTGAAAAATGAAAGAGATGACAGAGACTCTGTGATCGTCTTCACACCCTCAGATATTGGTAAGATAGAAATGGCAGTAGAATGACACAAAAGGGAGCTTTGGGCAGCTGCTGTCTTTGATGGGGCCTGACAGAGGGAAGTGAATAAAAATATACTTATCTCTATATAGAGACACGCTATGAATGCTGCAATTGTTAAGAGCTTTCCCTTCTGACAACAAATCACTGCCTTTGAAAATATTTTGTGTTGTCTTCAGTAACATCAGTTATACAACTTCCGGATACATGAGTTGTTCCTGAAATTTAGCACAGATTTATTGGATTCCTCAAAGCCTCTAACAAGATGTAAGCCTGATATAAACCCACCGAGGATTACTGCAAAGATCTGTGCTCTTAAGCTTGTTGATGGCAGTGCCCTTCAGCTGTGATTCACAGTAGTGAGCCTGATGCTGCAATACACGTTTTCAAGGTTCTCAGCGGCAGTTCACAAAAAGACATGGCTAAGTTGACCCCACTAGAATCTGTTCCTTACACCTTAGTTATTGAATCTATTACAGAGAGCCAGCACATCCTTCAGTTTCCAGATGATGGAGATTGCTCACTATCTATTTATGGAGATACAGTACCTCATAAGTACTTCTTAGTGCTTTTAACACTGTTCTCATGTGTGTTCCTAAACTCAACAAACTGGTGCTGAATGTGCTGTGGAATGCATGCAATCTCCCCCTGTCACTCCATTCCTTTCACTTGTGTACACCTATAATCAGGTATGTTCTACTTAAATAAATTAGTTTGATTAATCTCGTTAAAAATAAATCAGACTGTTGTCTACTAGCTTGCTTACTGTTATAATCCAAACATAATAAGAGACAAACTCAAATCAGATACAGTTTTGAAAGAGGATTACAGGCAAGATTTAAGATCAAAAGGAAATAAAAATACAAACAACAATGGTATAAATAGCATTAATTTTACTTGTTTCTTAATTATAAGATCTGATTCAGTAGAGGTTTCACATGTTTAAATCCAGAGAAATTTGATTAAAGTCGAAATACCAGAAGCTTTTAAAATTCCTTCTATCAGTTACACTTTGGAGTTGAGCTGTTTTCTTTATACCCAAGGCATCTTTCACATTATCAATGAGCGCCTGCTTTGCTCAAGCAATTAGGATAACGTCTAGAATTGCTCCTGAAGGCCACACTCCTGCCTTGGAGAAATTAATTTAATTCATTAATGTCAGTGTGTTGAAATCTGTGAAACAATGAACTGTATATTCTGTACTTTCCAGCAGTCTGCAGATTTCATTCCCATTAAGGTATTGTATGTGGCAATTAAACCTTCCAAAAGTTACACTTTCAGAAGAAGTAATTTTTCAATTTCAGAATAATGCAATACGTGATCAGCACAGTATTCTCTTCACACAGCCTTGCTGTTTTCTGTTGCCTGTCTCTGGTTAGTTTCCAGACAGGATTGCTGACAGTGTAATGACACATGCCCCCCTACATTACCATTATGCTTGTGAAATCTCTTCTGCTCTCTGGGGACAGGGAGGTGCAAGCAGCAAACCACGAAGTCTTCCAGCACTGTTTCATGGAACATTTCTCTGAAAGGCTGTAAATCCAGAAAACTGCCGGTCTCTGTGAAAATATGGGTCTGTTCAAATACAGCCTGATTAGTCAGTCACGGTTTTATTAAATCCTTCTGTCTCTTCTTTGAACTGTTTCTCTCATAGGTGATTCCTAAACTTCTACAAATGAGCTTTGTAGGTGTTGCCACATGCACCAGCGGTAACACAAGACCAGTGGGCACAGGAGGATGTGAAACCTGAGTATGTGAGCAACTTTCCAGGAAAGAAACAGATAGGAGGTGAAACTGTGGCTCAGTTCCCCCAAGAATACGGCCAAGAACAGTGATTTGTCCTGTGAGCCATCAATGATGAGCTCTAAGGGATGTTTTATGAGCTGTTTTCCCCACCCTTTCTCTCTTTTCCTGTTTGAAGAGGGGCAAAATACTGAAATTCAGCTCCTAAGTCCTCATTGCCTCCTGGAGCAACCACTCTCCATATTCTAGGCTCTGATATAAATGAAGGCATAGGCAAAAAAACCAAAGTTAATGTTTGCTGCAAAAGGTAATCTTGTTGCTGCACTTATGGAGGAGACAAATTAGAAATAAGGGACGAAAGAACGTGGTATGACAGGGCTTTGTTTGAGACTTACAGCTCTGCTATTTAAAGGCAAGATCAGCCCTTTAAAAATTGAATATGGGCAATAATAGTTTAGATAGGAGTGATCAGGGAGACAAAATGACCTACAGATCCAGCATTATGAATATTGTCTTAATATCAAATTTCAGAGTCAGTGGGAGGAAGCAAAACCTCAGGAAAATATCAGCAGTTTTATCCGAGCCACGCTAAATACAATGTGATATCTGCGTATCATGTCAGACAGAGAGGCCAAACGGGGGTGTGACGTCGAGGGCTGTGAATTAGGGAAAAAGGGAATACTAGGGAGCCACTTGTGATTGATACTACTCAATTATAAAGGTGGACCAACCAATTCAAAGAAAGAAGGAAAGTGAAAGGCGTGAGTGTTAATAGGAAAAATATTGAAGGACAGTCTAGAATACAGAAGCAGGGATCCGTTATATTTAATTTCCAGTAGAACTAAGAAGAGCCAGAAGAAGATGTGTGCTTTGAATGAAAACTGTGTTGGAAGTTCTCCCATCACACTGGACAGATCATATTATAAAGTCTACAGAGTCCCCAAAAACCTTCCTGCCTCATTTTTCTTATGCTTTTCTCCCAAAATAATGCAAGTTTTGTTTACTGGAACCCTTATAGTGTTTGGCAGAAGTGGATTTTTTCAACATACTGGCAGTTAGCTGAAAACTCTTGAGATTTGTTTTTATCTATGGAAAAATTCTTACTAATGGAGTGGGGGCAGACCTATCAGTATGGAGGAGCGTCACAAGTCCTAGCTCATGCATGTCTGTCTCATTATCACAGAAACACCAAACTGAATTATATTAGTGAATTTTTAAAATTGATCTGGCATGAAGAATACAAAACAATAAAACCCTACTGTCCTACTTTGACTAAGAGAATCATAAAGTGCCTTGGTGTGATGTTTTCAGCGATAAATGATATGTCTCTGTGGCTGGTGGGTCTCTGTCTTCTCCTCACACAGACTCACGGTCTTAAAGAGAATCACTCAAAGCCTGTGGGAACCAAGATGAGCCTTTTTACTGTCTCTGGCCTTGTTTTCGTTAATACAAATGCAGCAGCTGGAAAGCATGTGTTAACGTCTGTAAATTGTCAAGATTTGCAAGCTAGCTCAAAAAACCAGGTGATATATATTGTATGTTGAAATACCCAGTGCTGATTGGTAAATACAAATCAATCAAAGCTGCATACATGCCATTGCTTACAAGGGAAACAATTAAAAACAGGTTCCAGCGTTTGCTGGACTCTGTTACCCAAGAGTTTGTGCTTCAGGTCTCAGCACATCCTGCCTTCATGGGAAGAAGTTATTCAAAACAGGAAAGTATTCTTTCTCACTTAATTATGGTGACAGTGAAGTAGATTTGTTTAGTTTCCTTCTGAAAGTTGTTCTACATACTTTAATATCAATGTTCTAAATATTGCCATTTCTTCCAGTCCTTCATAAGGTGTTAGTAAAACACACATTCCTAAATCACAAGTCATGCATATCACAGCTGATACCTAAATCTTGACAAATTAGTTTTCAGCTCAAGCCCTACAAGAAACTCTATGTTCCGGTTCTCACCAACACAGAAATAAGCCTTGTGGTAGTTAGAGGACAAAAAGTCCTCTGCCTCTTAGGCAATTCTCTTCATCATAATGGTGAGTTCTCCAGTCTGTTGCCTTCTGGGAAAATCGTTATTTCTCACACTTTATATATATATCTTGCAGTACTTACAGTGCCACCTGACTAAAAATTAAGTATTGCCTTAATGAACCTACAGGACTTCAAACATTGTACTTTTGTTACATTGATCTTTGCTTCAGTGTGGTGATGCATTTCCCATAGAAAATTAAGGTCTTTATTGGGTCTTAACGGCCTTGGATACACACAGTTTCTGGAAAGTCAAGGTAAGGAGAAGTGAGCAGCCTTCATGACCCACATGCAAAATACCAGCCAGCATCAGGTAGGCCCCAGTGGTTTGCACTGGGCAGGTATTTTTGTGCTGAAATATCCCTGGAATACTTGCAAGACCTGTTGTCCCGAGAAGCTCTTACCAAGCAGAGTCATTGTAAGAGGCTGTTGTCAAAGTGTGAAGTCCTTCTTCAGCTCAACTTAGCTGAAATATGTCTGAAACATCTGTGAATTGCCTGGTCCTTACCCCAACTCTTCCTGACCTCTGGCATTCTCCCGACTCCCAGACACTTTCTCTTTCTTAAGCCACCCTATCAACTTTTAGTGCTCATTCCTTTTCCTGGACTTTTACACTGAAAACGTTTTCACATAGCCCTTCCCTGCCAGCCCGTTCCTTCCTTTTGCTAGCTAAAGCACTTCAGAATGCCTTCAAGTTCTGGCACCTGCGAGGACAATTTGGCAGAAAACAGAATTCTCATTTCACTTCAAGTTCATTCCTCCAAAAGACTTAATAAGGAAGTAAAGCAAAGTACCAAATGAGTTAAATGTTGATTTTTGAGTCACAATGGTGAGATGCTGAATAAGCAGACCTGTGAAAGTAAAACTGAATCTTAAATTAAAGGATATTAATAATTCCCAAAATATTTAGACAAGGTGCTTTCAGTCTTTTTGAGAGCTGACAACTGATGACTGAAAAAAAGTAAATCTTTTTACTGGAATGTGGGACACTGAGACGCTTTATCTCTAAATGCAAGATAATTATATCTCACCTAAAGTACAATTATATCTTATAACAAGCTTGCTTAAAACAAAATAATCACCATTTCATGAAACAGAAGACAGGAACCCAAGCCCGTGGTTTTCCTATGATTTTCAGAGTGCTGTACTTATGCTGACAACCTGAGACTTGGAAGTTATCTGCTGAAATGTTTTGAAGAAGGTACACAGTCTACACACACGTTACAAAAGATCAAGTCCAGTTGTCAGATTTCAAGAAGGAGATATATTACTCCAAATTAATAACTAGCTTTTTCCTAAACATGAAAATTGTGTTTCCAATGATTGCACAAATCTTTCAAGAATAAGGTCAAGTCTTGGGCTTCTAGGATCAGTAAAAATTTATTTTTAAGTTTATATTGTGTAGCACACATATATATTTAGTCAGGGATTCTGATAAATAATTAGCAGCAGTTCACACATTTTATACTATATTTATATGTTTGAATCCAGTGTATCTTCTTAACAGCTAGCATTACAGAATCTACATTCTTAATTACTGTTCAAAATACAATCTACTAGTCACTGGATGTCAAATATCCCTTCTGACAGTTTACAGTGTCTTTCAAATTCTGCTTGATATCAGAGACATATTCATTAGCTTCAGCTTTAAATCTTGAGAAGATCCCCCAAAGAGTCTGGTTCAGTCCTCAATGCAGGTAGCAAAAATGCCACAAACACAAGAACAACAGAAGCAATAGCTGGCCTTGGGTTAAAAGACTGCTTAGCTAGAAGTGATGCCATCTTGCATCAAAACTTTTGAGGCATAGCAATGTGATTTATTTAGAAAAAAATCCAACAGGAAAAAATAGGAAAGTCAGTCCTGTGATACGGCAGATTACCATCCGAACTCTTGCCAACTTCCAAAATTATTCAGTAGTTGACCATTCACCCACCTTTCTTGTTTTTGAAAACACAAACCTTATATTGCAAATTATTACTTATTGCATTTCCTTAAATTTCAGAAAAATGTGAAAATCCTTCTAGCCATTCTAATTAATGGGTGATGTGCAGGACTTTGTGATATAAGTATGCTTTTCTACAAAACCTCAAAGTGTGCTGTGAACATGAGGCATAGGCAGTTATTTAGAATGATAAAACTCCTCCCTACACCCAAAAATATACCAGAAGGCTCTGGAATCACTTCTCTGGCTGCTGAGCTAAGGGGGAAAACCTCTCCTGTCGCTGCACCTCAGCGTTTGTCACCGGTGCTCTGAGTTGGCCCTCCGCCCCTCAGGGCACTCAGCAGCCACGGTCTTGCAGTTCTCACACATACACACAGTGGGCTCTCTAATAAATCTACAGCAATTGTAACAGTAAGTTCTCAGTGCTTCAGAATTCATCGTGCCAGCTTTTCGTCCCAAAATCTCTCTTTTTGGGGGCTGCACTGCTTCCCTGCTTTTGCTTGGCTCTTTGATTTGCTGGAGTTTTCTCTCCATAATCTTAGGGACTATTTTTACCAAATACCTCACACACAGTTTCCAGCTGCTGTCTTGCTTTGAAAATTTGTAAATCTCTTCTTTCTCTGAAAAAAAAAAAAAAGAGTAGGGGGTGTTTGCTGCAAAGAAAACTTGTTAATTTTCCAAAATCAGATTAAACACTGTGTCTGAAATTTCAATTATATATATTTTGTTATATATTATATAAAAACAAAGGAAAAAATGCAGCCAGCTAGACTTCTGGAAAGAACATTTTATTTTGGTTGATGCAATCAGATGTCTTTTAAAGTTAGGCTGTGATTATAGGTTATGCATGGACAAGTACAGAAAGAATCCCAGCTGCCCAGAGCAGCGCAGGCTACTCAGATTGTGGATCTATGTGCAGGTAAATAATCAGGTCTAACCACCGGCTTTATTCCTGCTTCTTTCCTAGATGCATAGAGAACAAACAAGGAAAAAGAGCTACCTTTTTCTGAAGGTTTACAGCTGAAAAAAGCATAGGAACTTCAAGAAGAAAAAGTGGAAAAAGTTCTTTTTAGACACTACTCCTGCAATTGGAGCTTACCTTCAGTGCACTTACCAAGAGGTGTGCAAGTATGCCTACAATATGGAAAATGATGCCCTGAAAAAGAAACAAAAAATACTGAGAGAACAGGAAAATTCCCTTCCCTATCTTTTCTGTAGCTTCTCAAGAAGTCATGTTTCTTCAAAGTGAGAATGGAGCTTATGTCACCTTTTTCACAGGAGGAATATTTCCAGTTCTTAAGAGAAATCAGATACAGAAACACAGACATTTTGAAGACTGCAAAGATAGACTTTTCAAAAGGGATGTTGAAATTGTGTCACAATCAATTCTGTTGAGTAATTTTTACAAATCTCATGGAAATGAGTGTTTTCCCAAAGATTTTGTGACAGTCATCAGCAAGTTATACTATTAAAGGCCAAATCATTGCAGCAGATAAATAGACTAGCAGGTATCAACAGCAACTGTTAGAAAGGTTGGTTAAATTCAGTGCTTATTCGGGCATTTACCAACATGATATTGTGTATCTACAAATCCTCGTAAATTTTTGTTCTGAAGCTGTGCTTACATGGTGTACTTCACAATAGGTGCCTGGATCTGAGATCTTGTAATTCATTCGTGAGACACCTTTGTGTTAGAGACACAAATTCAACAGTGTGGAAAGGATTGAATTGTTTCACCATTACTAGGTGGGAAAAAAGCCCTGGGAAGCAGGGCTCTTTCAAGTAAAGTTTAGTAACTCCTTTCACCACTGTCCTACCAGTCAGCAATCATTGATTGCCATTATGATGGTAACCATACGTCCCTTGCTTTAAACCAGCGCTTAAGGAAAGCTTCAAGAATCTTTATTGAAGAAGCTGTCTCTTTAGGCAGATGAATTTTTCTTTTCCTAAATGACATTTTTTTTTTCCTAAGACTGATAAAAACCTCACTATAAGAAGTTGTGGAGCTTTTAAATAGCAGATGGTCCAACATGATTTGTTATTGACTAAGTGCACCCATGAATTCTAAAATACATATAAAAGCACATGGCCCTTTGGTTAAAGTACAAATATAACCCATGAACTTATCTCACTGCTCAAGCCGCATTTAATGTCTACTAAACAACAGATGTTGAAACATATGGAGACATGGCTAAAGGCCATAAAAATATAAATAATCCTCAAACTTTTCTGTTATTCTTTAACTATATTGGTTCCATCTGACACCCTCAAAATGTCTGCTTGGGCATCGTAGGGAAACCTGACTCCCTATTAAGTGTCAGCCGTGTGAAGAGATCACAGTACTAGTTGTCAACACCAGGAAGAAGCAAAGCAAGGACTTAGGAAAGAAAAGAGAATAGGAATCACTTACTTGGGAAGGAAAGACATGGCTTGGGTTGTGAGAGCAATGAATAAGAAACAGACTGAATGGAAAAAATGATGCAAAAAGGGCCAGTGAGAACACAGATTTAAAGCCCGGGCACTGTCCTTCGAGCACCACATTTGCAAGGAGAAATCCAGAGCAAAGCATCTGTTCTGTTTGTCCCTGCTTCCAACTCATTTTGTTTATTTGCTGCTGTTGCTGGGGAGTGGAAAAGGGAACAAGGCTTTGTTGTTGCAAGCATGTCAGTTTAACTCGGTTCAATTTCACTTTTTTTTTTGGCTTAGGTTAGTCTCTTTCTAGGTGTCCTTTCTCTTTCCCCAGTCAGCAGGAGGATGCTGGTTTCTCAGGTATCACACTTCTCCTCATTCCCTTTTGCTGGCTGTGCTCTATTCCTTACGATGACAGAAAAGATGATTTAGCCCAGGCCTGCACATGTGAGTGCCTACCCTGTAGGAGCTGCACCAAGACAGTTAGTGGTTGCCTTCAGGGTACTGGGTTCCTCAAAACATTTGGCTGCTTTTGACTCCCTGAAGGAAGACTAAGATGTGAGGTAGGATCACACCACTATCTGCATATGTGAAATTACCTCATTTGCATTAAATAGCGGGAGCCGAGACAAGCCCAGGAAGGTATGGGCACCATCTGACTGCCTCTTTTGATGTTTCAGCCTTGCCCATACAAGTTCTTGCTGATTAATGTTCCTCATAGCACATGTATTTCGTAAGGCCACAGACACAAAAATGAAAAGCTACCTTTTTTCTTGCACTGAATTTTGGTGCCATACGGTGCACTGGTCCACGGAGTGAACTTATTCAGAGCAGTGACAGCTAAAAACAAGACTGGTTTTGGATTGGTGAACAGCACTTACGATAAAACAATGAAATTACACCACCAAAAACATTACCCATGCTCGACTTAAAGAAATAGGGCCTCGTTTTAAAATAAAGTGAAGAACTACTTACAATTCAGGAAAATTTTACAGAAATTTCTAAATGCTTTTCTCCCCTTTGCTGCCCCACACAGAAAGGTGGGCAAATAATGCCCAGCACATGGGTT
>VZTA01024097.1:31002-49343 GCA_013398855.1 Mohoua ochrocephala | reverse complement strand
GGGTTACCTTTCCACCTGTCTGTATATCTAAAGCGTATTCAGAGCCTTGGTCCATTAAAATCAACAGCATGGCTATGCAGAACGGAAGAGCAAAATAACATTGCCCCAGAGCTGGATTTTTTGGGAGGAATTTTCTGGCTGGGATTTGTTCTCAGAAGAGTTTTTTTAGGAGGGATAATCCAGCAACATTTATTTTTACTGAGCTCCATACTTTTCTGCTCTGAGTCCTATGAACACCCACGTAAATTTTTCATTCACGGAAACTGTGTGAAACTGCTTCCTGCTTCTCATTATCCTACAGCTCCCTGTGTCTTCATTACCACTGGTATTAAATCTGTGTGTATTCATTAACTAAGAACTAGAAAAATCACAGATGCACAGGGAGTAGAAGTTTCTCACAGAGATCTAACGGTTGAAATGTAAATCTGTCTACCGCCGAGATGTAAATTCAAACCCAAGTGCAGCCAGTTCCCTGGAAGGCATTTGGAGTCAAAGTCACTGCTGCTAATCTTATTTTTCCTCCTCTTTACCGGGCTGGCAGTGTCAGCACTGCAAGTGTGCCAAGCACTGGAAGGAATAACTGAGTTTTTCAGTTTGTCTTCATGTTCAAAGTTTTGTATGAACAGAGATTCATGAGGAAAGACCAGAGATATGTATATCTCAAAACCTATTATGGGACTCAATATTCATAAAGACTCAATGTTTATAGTATGAAAATAAAAGGAGATAACTGAATTAGAGGCTATGGTGTGAACAACAGGAGATATTACTTAGCTCAAGTTATTTAATCATTATTGACTATATTAAATGTTGAAGGCAAGCTGGAGAAAGTCCAGTCAAAACAGTGGAAGTGATAAGAAAGGAAGAAAGATGTCCTGCAAGGAAATGTTGAGGGGAAAAAACCATTTATTTCATGTAGAAGACACGGGGACATGATAACAGTTTCTGGTACATAAAGCTTTGTTGTTGAGAATCTGGTGACCTACTGCTCTCTTATGACCATAAGGGAAGGCAAGAAGTAAGCCCGAATAGTTACAGTAGAGATTTAAAATAGATGTTACGTTTCTTTTTGGTGTCAGGAAAATCGAATGAGATAACTAGGTCAGCAGAGAAACCTGGGGATATCTGGAGCATAATTAATGTAATATGGGTTTGGATAACTTCTTTAGAAAAAGGAAAATCACACCCCTGGAAGTACCCGTTTCTCCCTGTGGGCTCTGAAGCAAGCCTGGGGTGACTAAGTCTGATGTAGTCATCCTCATTCCGTCAGATGAATCCCCACACCAGATGTCCAGCTTGGCTTGACAGTCCCAGAGCACAGGGGCCATCTTGGCACTGTGACAAAAAATAAGGATGTTATTTTTTTCCTGAAGTTTTGTCAGGACACCAGATTTTCCCTGTCTCTTCCTGTCAAGCTGCAACCCTGAGAACAAATTCATTCCCAGCACCGTAGCAAGAGAGATGTCAGGACCTCTCCCGTCCTTGTTCTTGACCCCACCACACAGGCCGGCACAGGATGGGGGTGTCTCCACCTACCTTACTCCCCTTTAAAAAAAAAAAGAAACAGCTCTGAGTATTTTCCAGGGGTGATCAGAGAAGCCTTGCTTGGTATGATTCATCCCACTTCTGCGCTGGGACTACAACTAAGCTCATCAACTGAAATCCCACTTTCTCTGCTCTCCTAGTTAGTAAGATGAATTTAATGGAAAAGACAACAGAATGCTGAGTTTCAAAATCATGAAAAGATGACCATTAGTAAGACCTGCTCAGACTGGAGTAGAAAATGATCTCATGGATCAAGGAAAAACATCAGTAAAATGGATTGAGATCAACGTGGAATAAAAATTGCGAGTAATAATCTCAGGAGGGCTTTGAAATAGACGAAATAGATGGAGAAGGCAGATTAAAAATCCATCCATCACGCACAGCACATTTTACCTATTCAGCATCCTGCTCAGACGCATTAAGGATATATTTTAATTTCTCAGATGCAAAGTCATTCTGCTCTTAGTAATTTCAAACTCTCAGAGGAAGATATGCTTTCAGGGAAACTCTTAGTGAGCATTCGATAGCTATCGGTGCTCTTAAAGGTGTGCATCACGAGGAGATACAGAAGTATTAAGCACATTGGGCCTGAATCAGAACTCACAGAAGGGTTATAAAGAGGCATAAAGCTTTGGTCCTGACTCACACAAATGAATGCTGGATGAGAACTGCTGTGTTTGTATTTGGAGTACAAACACTTCAATAAGGAGGCAGCTAATGCAGTCATGACAACAAAAAGAAAAGGCCAAAAGGAAACAGTAGCAGCACTTTGTACTAAGATGGATGCACTCCTACTCGTCACTGAAGCCCTGGGTTAAACTTTGCATTTGTTTTCCTTTGTGTTGACCTTGGATTTTTAATTAGTTTTCTGCGACCTTTCTCAGATGTCCTAATTACTGTTGTGTTCACATGCGGGGTTTTTTCACAAAGAGGCATTCATTGTAAGGATTTTCATAGCATTTCCACGCAACAGGAAAAGCATAGGTCTGATTGAAAAAATTATTTCATTGGGATTCTGCTTCCACAGTCTGACACTTATTTCAATAGTCACTCGAGTGACTTCATTAAAAAGTCAATCTTTCAAAATGCGATGCTTCCACCAAGTCTGATATCCAGAGAGTGTTTTGAGATACTTCACAAATGTTAATGAATTAAGAGTCATGTAAATTACAGTTAGATAAATATAACTGGTGCTTTTGGAGCAGGCTTTTGCAACAGGAGAAATGGAAGGAGAAATGTGTGCAATACAGAAACAAAGCCGTTCCAGAGTAAATTGAATAACACCAATTGAATAACGCCAAATTGAACCAAGGTGAATTTCTTTCATTTCAAGAAAGACAACTGAACTGAAAATCTGGGAAACTGCATCCCATCCCTTAACCACCAAATAAAATTCTCCACATCATCTTTGTCTGGGATATTTTTATTAAAGCTAGTCTATAGAAACTATGGACTTCACATGGAAATGGGAAATGCTAGTCCCTGAAAATGTGTCCAGCTAAAGGCAAAAACCTGAAAAAGTAGTAGCAAGCATTTAAAGCCCAGGGGAAAAAAAACCAACATAACAAGATGAAAATAATCAGATTTTTTATTTCAGCTTAATGGTGGGCAATGAAAAGATAAAGTGGACAGGGGACTAGTCAAGATGCACCCTTTCCCACATACATGGATGTAGTAGACCTGAGAAAAAGGCAGAGCAGAGAGACAAGGGGAATAATTTGCTGAGGAACTTGGTGTGAGAGTGCGCAGAAACGGCAGCATATTATTCCCTTGTCCTATTTTTCATATATCGCTTTGAGCTGGAGGAGGTACTGGGATGGGTGAGTGACAGAGAAAGCAAAAATGCATAAAACAGAGTGCTTCCATGGATGGATAGGAATGTTTGGGGGTTCCCCCCTTTCCTTCAGAGAGATAATTAATTTTTACTTTATTAGTATTTTCTTTCTTTTATGAATGAAGCAATCAGTCCTGAATCCATGAAAACTAGATCCCAGACTTTTGCAGCATCTATGTTCTAAAAAACAACTGCACAGAGAGCAGACAAAAGGGACTGTGTAGCTGTAACAGTTTACAGCCTCCTTACAGCAGGTGATCATCCCTGATGTCAGCTAAGGAATTAATCTCCTTTAGGCAATCTGAACTGCAGCAATTCCAGATTTCAAGGAATCTTTTCCAAAGTTTCCATGGACTGCCAAATACGACTATGAACTGGCATCAGATCACCACCCCTTCAAGCTAGCCCCAGACCCTGTGGGGCTGTTTTTCTGTTATGTATATCAAATTTGAGGGAAGAGATGGCATTGGAACAGCTATGCACATAGGGATTTTTGTCCCAACTTTCCAGAAACAGAACAGAAAACCATTGTCCTTACTGCTTCAGGAGCAATATGTGCAGTGCTGGAGGATGGTATAAATCAAATATCAACCTTCACTGCGTGAATATTTCACAGCCCGCTAAGTAGGGCCTTATCAAGAAATTAATGCTGCTATACATCTCCCTTTTCAGCCTTGCAGCAGCAGTGACGCTCATGGGAGACATAATTTACAGAGACTACAAACTTCAGTGTCTGCACTCGGAAGTGCTGACTTATACATGCTGTAAAAACAGTTACTGCTCTATTATGGAATGATAAGATTCGGAACCCCCTGAGTCCAACAAAGAATAGCCTGGAAAAGCTAAATGATGAAAGGAGCACAGAGAAAACCTAAGTTTTCTCCTTGACAGCCAGAGGGTTTTTTATCAGATAAAAGAAGGCAAAAATCCTTGCAAAAGCAGCTGTCACCAGACACTGCCACTCAGGACATGAGGTGGCTCTGGCCATGCGATGCCCAGTGTGGGAAGGAAGTGCCCCTTCCAGCTACACCTGCATCAGATCGGCTGCAAGCCTCAGCCCATGGTTAGTCTTTGCAAAGACAGCAGCCACGAAGCAGCCATTTGTACCAGCTGCTTATTTTGTACTATGTCAAGGTTTTAAAGCATGGGGCAGGAAGTAAAGAGATGCTGGAGGTGATGGGAGAGAAGAGGATCGGACTGAAGCACACCGGGTGATAAGGATGTGGGGGTAATCCTGTTCGGAAGGAAACTGCAGAACACGAGTATGCAGAATGAAGAACATCATCCACATCCACCCGTAAAGGAGCCCCAAGACCACCTTTCTGCAGAAGACCAGAACAAAGCTTATCTTGTCAGCAGCTGAAGTCATGACGTATTTATTGTCCGAAAGGCGGGGTGTTTTCAGCCACTCAAGATCTGCATCAAAACATTGTGTCTGCAGCTCCAGCTGTCTCCAAACTGACCAGATCAGGAGAAGCAAAGAATTGCATCCTCTCTATTTAGAGTAAAAGAGTAACACAAAGGGGGAAAAAAATAGCAGAAATGGAACTAACTTTTTTCATGTGTTATGGAAGAATGATAGAAATGCTTTTATCTGCTTAGCAGAGGTGTCAGTTACAAGTATGCCAGTCCCACAGAAGGAGTTAGAGGCCTTTGAGTAGCTAAATAATATCTTTGAAAAAAAGGAGAACAGGATGGTAGGAAAATGGAGAATCTGCCAAAATTGTGTTTGAAGCAAAATTCTCTAGTAAGGTTAAACTTAATGAGATATTGGGAATCATCATCACTCATTAGCCACAAAGACAGTGATGAATATTAAACTAATTATAAAGGGCATTTTTCACATCTCAAAATAATGCTACCACTCCATGTATTTTCCAGCCTGTGAATGCTTGTGTCTACAGTGCTACTCAATTATTGGAAAAAAATATTGAAGAATGTCCTTTCCCTTTTAATTTTGAAGTCTGTTTATGTTTACCACTTGAACAAGTAATTTTCTGCAGAATATACTTGTGGGTTTTATAGAAATTTTCTGAGCAGCAGCTGGTAAAAAAAAATTACAATCATTAATTTAGATCACGTACTTCTCTGCAGTGTTTTCTTCTTTAAACATCATTGATGACTCCAATGGTTTACATCACTGTTTTTTGCATCCAGACTTTCAAGTCTTGGATAAAATTGACTTGTCCCATTTTATATTGGAAGTTCATCTCATGTAGCTTTGTCAGTGTTAAAAACATGAGCTTTTCTCATGTTCAGCAAGTAAATGAAGTAAACTCATCTTCATCACAGAGTACTTTTTCTGCTTCAGATCACTGTGCGCACAAACCAGAGGAAAAGGATGAAGCCCAGAGAACATGCTTGTGAAGACTATCTCTGCCTCTTTGACTGAGGAAATAAATTTATTTATCCTTCAGAGGTTTTTCACATTCTAGTGATACTCTGGGATGCAAAAATATTCTTACATATTCTTGTTACCACAAAGATCAGAATGAGTGGGTTTTAGTCTCTGTCAGACTGGGAGACTTTGACTGCTTCACATGACCAATGTCTCAGTTTGAGACTGCATTACTGCTCTACAGCCTGAATTAGCCTAGCCAAAAAATCAGCTAGGAAACTGCAGTTTGTATAAAATACAAAACTTTTTTTTTTTTTTTTAATGGGATTCATCAATCTGTTGTGGGTTAGCTCTCTGGACTCTTTCATCTTATAAGATCAACAAAATAGTCACAGATATGGCTTGATGTTTATCTGAAAAACAGAAAATCCATTCCAGACACTTTGGGAATCCCCAAATGTGTATAACAATTTGGATCGGATATTTGTTTCAGATTTAATGCAATAGAGGCCCTTTAACTGTGATGTTAAAATATTGATTTGCATTATGGACTGCAGCTATTTCAGAAACCATACTCCCTGAGGCCAATTAGACCGACTGACCCAAACATCAGCAATAAACCAGACCTTTATTGTTTGGCAAAATCTCACCCAGTTTTCTTTTTCTTGTTCCCCCATCTGCTTTTAAAAAGCGGTCTTATACTTAGCGCTACAGCTCTCCGGGTTTTCCAGAGCAATCTGGTAATAGGATGAGGTTTCCTGCAAGGAGACAATCCTTGGTTCAAGAGCAATCATTTTCCTAAACTCTGCAAAAATTTCTTAGGCCACAGTAATTTGTTTGAGAGAAGCGAGCAGAAGTTTTTGCTAAAATTCCACTAAATGTTCATCATCAAACAGCTGCAATGTGGCAGGAACAGAGAGAGACAAAGTCTGTGATATGTTAGCTACAGCTCCTCATCCTAGGCCATGTCCAAGGCATCAGCCTCAGGGAGAACCTGGGACAGCCATACTCTTCTCTTCCTCATATGGGATTTATTAGGAAAATCTGAGAAATAACGTTCTGTAGCCGAGCGGCCAGGATGCTTTCCCTGAATAAAGAGTTCCTGGCTGGTTGTGAATGAACACAACTACTGACTATAAAATTGTTAGGTTTTAAACATACTCAGGTCTTCCGCCTCTCACACACAAAAGAAACATTACTCGCTAGGGCTGGCAGTATGCAGGTGTTCCAGGAGCTTCCAGAGGCATAAGCTCTTGTCTTAGGGGAGAGAAGTGAAGAGGTAGGCGTGTCAAAAAAAAAAATCCAGGAGGTTTCTAAGGCTCTTGGCCACCCCTCTTCCACTATTGTAATGCTGCTCATACATGTGGCACAACTGACAGGCGGTGTGACTAAGGCTGATTTAATCTTGGAACCACTTGGTAAAGCTGGCAGCAGCCATATCACAAGTAGATGTTATCAGAAGTATGTGAGCCACTAGCTGCAGTGCCTGTGTGGGTGTTATACAGACATCTGAAAGCAAATAGGGGGAAAAACCAACCAACCCAACCAACAATAATTTCTGTTTACACTCCTCTTCTCTTTTCACATGAACAGTAGATAACAGCATTTTCCTCAACTGTTCAGCAGTGGTTTTCCACTTGGAGAGTCACGCATGGGGCTGTTCTCAGGTGTCAGGGAACCCACAAGAGCCATAGCAGAGAGTCTAGTGCTTAATTGCTCTGTTTCTGACACCGAGTATCTTGCAATATTCCCACCTCCCTCCTGCCTTGAGACAAGGCAGGGACACAGTCAGCCCCTGCCACAGGGTCGCAAGAAGGCACGACAAAAGCTGCCTTCTACTAAGTCAAGCCCAGTAAAAGCCAGATTCGAGTCCCTAGCAGAGGCATGAATTTGCACCTTGTAGTATGTTTTGTGAAGCTCTGACCTACTGAATCAGGTCTTACCTGGAAGCAGCATTTTATCTACCTGACAGGAATCCAGTTCAATACTTTTTTTTGGTTTACTATTATTACTACAAGGCTAAGTGTTTAATACTAATCCATCATTTTTATTTGCCAGGCTGGCTCCTGAGCAGGAAAACAAGCACCTCAAAAGCTCTAAACTAGAGCATCAGAGCAAAACAGGAGCTCAAAGCACGGGAATCTAATGCAAGACTCTATTTCATGGAGTGTTGGCGTTGAAGTAAAACTCCTTGATCCCTTACTTCCACAGCACGTGAGCCGCAATGGACTAAGCAGACACCAGATGTACTTACTAATTACTACTAATTGCTGCTGTCTAGACACCATGTGAAGACTGAACTACCAGCCTTGTTTACAAACCAGCAAATACCTGCACACTCTTCTCATGTTATTCTGGATCACTGCATGCTGAGTTCACCAGTGCTGAGCTTGCGTACGTCAGTGCCAGTAAGAACAACGGTGCATCATTTTTGCAGCAGTCTGGACAAGTGCATAAAGTGAAAAGAACTGGAGAGTCGAGCCCTCTGTTGCTAACAACATTCATTTTCCTTCATCAGATCCTTACTGTGTTTTTATTAGTGCGTACCACAGGACGGAGCAATTTTCTGCGTTAAATTCTCAGTCAAAGATCCACAAATGAGAAATTCTCACAAAGGCTTCCAGCAGGCAAAAACCTCCCATGGATTTTGTGGCACAAAACATTTTCTTCAACATCTTTAAAAAGCGGATCATTCAGTTTTGTTTGGTTTCATTTAAACTGATATCAGCTTAAGTAGTAAATGTCAGTACCTGCCAGCACCATCATCCTGCTGCAAAAACACCTCCCTGTGATTGCTTTCACAAAAGATAGAATGCAGCACAGACTTCCACAAAGCTGACACGTTTTTGCTGTGTCTTTCTGAAAATAGTTTGCAATTGTTTTAAAGTCATGAGATTGTGTGCATTCCACCTTTCCCCATCCTTCCTACAGAGACCAATACACAGGCTTAAGCATTAAGAATCAGCAATATCAAATGCTTCGTGTAAGGTGTCAACCATCTTATCTCTGCCTTGTTTTGGGGCATCTACCACTGTCCTGCCTCATGATGTTTTCTCCTTTCTTAGCTGTCATGAAAACTTAAAGGCAGTATTTCTTAGATGTCCTTAGATGGACAACATTTTAAAATATGTACCATATTTTAAATACGTACCATTTTTTAAATTAATAGTACCTGCCCAGGAATTTTCTACCTAAATCACACCAGTCTCACACAAGAAAACCTCCCAAATGAGACTGCACAACAGAGAAAGTTAAAGTGAGTAATGGAAATAGCAAATGAAATAGAATAACATGGAGGTATGTGGATATGAAGGGAGTAGAAAAGAGTTTTAGAAGAAGAAAAAAAATGTATCCAGAGGGGCCAAGTTAATGCGTTGTTCTTTACATAGAAGTAGAGACTTTTTACAAAATTTTACTTACCTAAATGAGAGAAGAGTTGTCATCAAGAAATGGTACCAGATGCTAAAGTGAGCCTGAATTTAAACTGGAATTACTAAAACCAAGGTCTTTCTTAAAGTGTTAGACTGTGGAGGCTAACAGAGAGATAGTAAGATCTGGAAAAAGGTGTGTAACATTACTGTTTGAACACGGTTATGAACTGATTTGCCTGACCAAGGCTGGAATTATCCAAGTCAGCAATGACTGAGGCAAACCATTGCCAGCAGCCAGCCAGGCATGCATGGATAAACCCTGCCTGGGGAAACGGTGCAAGTTGAGCCGTAAGGATGCAGGTAGCTGCTTTCCAAATTTCCCAGGAGAGCCAGGAGAAGGAGCAGTCTGGTATAACCAGTGACAGTCTCCTCTCTCAATAACCCTCAGCCAAAATATCCTAATTGCAGAGCATGTCAGTGTTAGTTAGCCTTGCCTTGTCACAGCATAACTGGCAGCCCCCTGGGCTCAGGCCACGGCTGGAGGCAGGATCTGCACCCCAGACTGGCACATGGCATCTGCATCCAAACACGCAGAGAGGCAGAGGAGGTGCCCAAGGCATCACTTACCTACACATGCTTTTTTTCCCTACTGCCAGACATTCAACAACTCTTGGGTTTTTTTCCCTCTTAACTGCAGTACGGTAACTGTGAAACGCCAGTGGTACTTTTCTTGACTTTCCTGACTAGCTCAGCATTTGGAGGTTTGGAACTTATTTGAGTTAAAAAGAATAATTGGCAAAAGGACACGGGATTTTTTTGGGCACTGAAAAATCCCTCTATTTACATGAATAAACAAAATCATGTTTTCCAGGACACACAGGGGACCCAACATCCAGGAACAGCTTTCCAATGGATGGCTTTCTGCCTCCTTCTGACTCAGAAGTCAGAGAAATCTGACTCAGAAGTCCTTTGTTATTTAGTGCCAAACTGGTGTTTTTCCAGAAACCTTGAAAAATTTTCTATCTTTGAAACTTTGTACATTTTTCACTCCTTCTCTCTTCTTCAAAGTCCCTTGTCTAATCCTTTCCGCCCACACCATCTGAATTTGTGAACAGCTTTTTATTCATCTTTTGTTGGGTTTTATTCTTTCTTATATCTCCCTTAAATACAGTACACAAAAAGAAACATAGCACTTCTTAATATATTCAACCTACTCAGTTATTCTCAAGACCCTTCTGCTTCAGACCAAGGTGCATCTTCTGTTGTATTTCGAAGTCTCAGCCTACATTTCGTTAAAAACAACCAAAGAAAGNGATGTTCAAGTTCACGCAGTCCCTCTGTCCACAACTGGCCTCTCTCCAGCTCAAAAGTCCCAAGATACATCTTACTCTTATTCTTGATGTTTCCACTGATGCCAGGTGGCTGTTCTTCTGTGTGTCTGCCTGGGACAACTGGGCTTTGTAACACACAATTATGTGCCTCCAAAGCAAAAACTTTCCTCAGCAGGAATCATAAGGAGCATTAGAGAAAAAAACCCCCACCAAGTCACAATCCGTGCTCAGGGTCTGAAGTTAAAGAGTAATTCTTTACAAAGGACAGAAAAACGACATTGAATGCTGAGGGCCTCATAGAAGGTAAATGAAATATGCCTTGTTAATGCCTGCGTTAGACTGAGTCAGTCAATAACCTGCTTGGAGCAGAAAATACTGGGTGCTGAAGACACTGGGGCTCTGCCACCAACTGTTTTGTTGAACCCACCCAGGGGCTGCTGCTGTAGGCACGAGGGAACCCACTCTCTCCTCACTCAGCCTAGATCCAAAGAGATAACAGCTCTTTATATCTCTTCCTGACCTCAATACAAACTACAAGTCTTCAGAGGTCTCTGCCTCTCTCCATTGCCTGTCTTGTGAAATGACACCTGTATTTCAGGAACTCCCACCAAAGTATCACCAAAGCACATGTCTATCTGTTAAGGTACTCAATCATCAAGAGAAACTTTTTTGTTTCATAGTTAGCTAGAGCAGAACTTGGCCTTTCTATAGTTTATTGACACATCTATATTGTAGCCTGACTCCCTCTGAAAAAACACAGTTTGCAATTCTAAGCCATTTTCTTCTCCAGTCCCAGAAAACTAAATAGACATTTTTCTCTGATGTGGCTCCTACGCATGAGTCTGGCGTCACCCAAAGATCAAAGATCTGTCTCTGCTTTTATCACGGTTACACAGTCCCAGGCCATGCCCACTGCACGTGCTCACAGTCAGTACGAGCAGCAGTCAAGGCAGGCTGCTGCATGAAAGGTGGGACGGAGCATGCAGCTTTATTTTTGCCTCACTTCCTCTTGGAACACCAGGCATTTCAATGGAAGACCCCATCCTGAGCACAATGTGGGACAGCGTGTTGTGCTCCTCGCACCCAGGTGCTGTGGGATGCTCATCCCTCTGCTCTTTGGACTGTGGGCAGCATCTGCTCCTAGGACGGACCTGACTCCTGGGATCAGCAGATGCTAGTGTTTATAAAGAAACTTTTTTTGCTTTGCTTCCAGAAGACTATAGCTTATGTTTAAGTCGTGACTTTTTACCCAGGGAAAACTGAAGTGCTTTTCACTCTGTGTAGGAGAAGAATAGACTGGCACCACAACAATTCGCAGGCAGGATGCAGTTAGTGCCTGATTCCCATCTCCAGCCACCTTCCTGGTGCAGCTGTTCCAGAAGGAGTGACCGTGTTTTTACAGACGTGCTGGCTACCCAAATGTCAGCCAAGTTTACCCGCCACGTGAACTACCATGGAGGGGAGGAGTAAGCCACCAGAGAGGCAGAGCTCTTGCCCCAGGGAAGATGTTGAGCCTGGGTCAGCACAGACCAGGAGAGAATACTGACAGGTGAGGAAATGAGAGTCTCCCTGATGCCATGGAGATTTTGAAAAAACAGCGCCTGGGCTGCACAAGTGCAACCAGGTGCACACAGATCCATTCTATCCCAGATGTTCACTGCAAGAGAATGCATTAGTGAGACATATCCTAGTCCTTATTTTTATTTTGGCCCTTGTGAGGTGCTCTGGATATCCTGAGCTCCTATAGTCCGGGGAGCATAAGGAGAAGCACGGCGCAGACCCACAAAATTATACAGTCATGGATGCTCTCCCCACCGTGATGTTAGCCAGATGGCTTAGATGTAGCCTAGTGTAGATACAGAGATTAGAGAAAGCAGTAAATCAAGATGTGTTATAGCTAACCCCAGACATACAGAAATCATGAGTCATGCCCAGAATAACCCAGAGATCAGCTTTAAAACTATGGGGTTTGCAAAATGTGTGATGGATGTCGTACTGCTTTTATTTTCCTGCCATTTTTTAACATTTCACATGCACTTTGATTGGATTCCAAGAAACCATATGGGTTAAAACTGCGGGGTTTTTTTTAAAAAAAATCTACATCTGTAAGGACCCTATAATAACCTGACTGATGGGGTTAAGACTTTTACCAAAAAAAGCAGTATTAGCAGGGGAAACTTCAGTACAACTGCAGAGGCTGGTAGCATTGAAATGCCCCCAAGCTCACACTTAGTGGAGACTACAACAGTAACAGCATCACCGACTTGAAATCAGAGTAAATATCCATGGAGAAGTCACTATGTCACAGTTACCTCCCTGCAGCACAGCATCATCTAACATGTCAACAACTTGAAAAGAATCTTCCTCCTCCAGGCAGCCTTCACCCCTTTATCTTAAAATAGGGCTGGATGTTCCTGTGTCCCTGGCTTTTTAAGAAACACCCGTCTGGACTTTTTAACCTCCCTGTCCCAATTCTCCTGATAGTTTCAGTGACATAAATAAATCACATGCTTTTAACTCATGGCTCCACTATTTGGCTGTTTTGTTTTGGTTTTTTTTTTGTGTGTCAGTTCTATAGCTAAACTATTGCTAATAAAGCTGAAACTTAAATAAATATCCATCTAGTCACTATATTCACTATTGCTGCTCCACGGATGAAATCTGAATACAAGGAAAAGTTGGACAGCCCTCAAACTGTTGTGGCACCACTACACTGAAATTAGATAGAGCAACTGATTTGCCTTGGGCAGCCATAAAACAACTGGCATCCTGGCCATTTGTGGTCTAGCATAATGGGGCTTCAGGTTTAGCCACTCCAACCAAACAAGTCCCTTTTTTAAATTTCAGATGTTTTTAAACAAAGTCCAGCTCTCCCAGGCTCTGTGAAAAGCCGCAATCCTGAAGGTCCTCTCTTTTTGTTTTCTTTTAAAAGTTGGGACATACCCCTGTATTTCCACCCCGACCACCTCCGCTTTCCTTGCATTTACTTTGCAGTGCTGCCTCATCTGTTGGTCCCAGGGAAACTTCCTCTGCTAATGCTCCCGGGAATAGAAGAGATTTGTAGCCAAACTGGTAGTAAGGCTGCGGTTGCATGCATGTTTGCAAAGTTTGTTTTGTAAAGATTTAATCTGAGGCAAAGCAACTGGATGGAAGCTGCTGCTACTCCGGGCTGTGCACAGATGCTTTGTCTGAAGTCTCCTTATCTTTGCCTGAAAATCCTGGCTCATACGACTTTGCATTCTGAATTAACATGATTTACGTAAGGTGAATAATCAAAAGAAGAACAAATGTTCAAAAATTTTTCAAACTTTAAAATATTTCAGGCTCCGTAAGTCTGTGTAAATATGCAGCCAAAAAAGACCTACATGGGGCTAAAAGAGAAAAGAGCTCATTCTGTCATGCCCTCCTCTTCTCCCCACCAGCCCACCCTGTAGGAGAGGACCTCTGTCTGCATCTGGCACAGAGAAAGACACAGCTGAAAGGGACCAAAAGCCAAACCCTAAGCTTGTTTATTTTTCAGAAGCTGCTGAGCTGGGTCAGGATGCTCTTCTAACAAAGGAAAAGCTGGAGGTGCATCAGGAGCAGTGGAAAGTTTACAGCGGCCACGGTTAGAAACCTGGGCCACCAGCGGATGCGCACATGTGCCCCTCATTAGCGGATCCCCTGCCTGGGGAAAAGCTCCTTGCCTTGAGGCCCAGAGGCTAGGACCAAAAAGAAACAAACAAACAAACAAAAAAAATAAAATACACTTAGAAATCTTCAGAGGACTTAATAGAGAAAGGGTTTTGGTGCTGCAGGGAGTTTTAAGAAAGAAATTAAATAGCTGGAGAAAAAAAGACGCTGCTAAAGTAACTGAGCTGGGCCTTTATAAATGGGGAAAATTAACTACCTGGGCAGCAAGTACTTTAGTTTAATTTTCCTAAATCTCTGCATGAGAGCTTGAGCTAGTCTTTTATTAGTGTTACCTCAAATTTGATCTTCCCCCATTCAAATCTGCCATCTGAGTCATGACACAGGATTATTATACCTGTGAAGGTGCAGCTAGTGTGCATGAACTGCAAATAGAGTTTCCAGCTGAGCACTGCTTTGTTCTCTAGCACCTTGTTCTCCACTTTTATTCATTGTGATGGGTAATGATGCAACACTCCAGTTTTTCAATAAACTTTGGATTAGCTTTTTTTTTTTCCATACTCAAATCTTTTTTTCCTTATTTAAGTAAGATTTCCACTGCCAGCTTGCAGTATCTATTAAAGGGAGTTCTGCTGCTTTGCAATGTGCTGCAAGCTAAAGGAAGCTATCAACTTCTTGTTTAGGTCAGGGTCCGCTCGGAAAACAACTTCCTCTCATCTTGAGTTTGATGCATTATGATGGTTCTCTCCACTGTCGCAGTTGCAAGGCAGTTTTAACCTCTCATGCAGTAGCACTGGTTGTGTGTAAACATTCATCTGTATGCTTCCCCAGAATGAGATGGCATGGCATATCATCAATTAAGAGAGAGTAAGATCATGGTGAATTTCAGACACAGAACTCATCTTTCTCTTTCTCATGTAGCGCTCCCTCAATTTCCAGAGATTTCTCCCTTTGCCTGTGAACCACATCCTGCTGTTTTGCAACAGCAAAATGCCTTTGACCTCAGTCTTATTGTAAAATAGAGTCTAATTTCATATTTCATAGTTTTCATGGAAAAATCCCCCAAACAATAACATGCATTTAAATACCTCTCTTGGTTTATCCTTCCTCCTAGGTATGTGCTCATTACATACTTCCTACAATACCTGGACATTTATATTGGCTGTACATCTATAGGAAGTTCTAGTTATACTTGTATTCTGGACTTCTTTGACTGTCCCAAAGCTGAGGCACAATGTCCCTTTGCCTACAAACAGCACACCCTGCGGCTTTTGTCATCCTACCTCCCAAAACCATATTTTTTTGTAGGCCAATGGTCGGGTCCATTTTTTTTCCTACTGCCATGGCATCCTCAGTTTTCTTGGAGGGTACAGGCATTACTGCAGCATAAACATTAAGTGATGATAAGGATACAATAGGAGAATAGAAATCCAACCACACAGAGTAAGTTCTTCCCTCCACAACAAATATTCTTGAAACACCGTGAGAAAGACATTTTCCCACTGAAAGAATCCACAGGAAATAAGAAAAACCATCAGCATTTTGACGTGATGGTCTAATTGAATGAACTCTTTTCTCTTTGTATGGGAGTTTAATGAGTATTAAACCAATTTGGTTTGTTAGTCTGCTACAGATGACACCAAGGATCTTCGTGACCAGCACTCAGAGCAAATGCTTGCAAATGTTAAGGCAGCACAAGTGGTGTTACTTAAATGAAGGCACTCTAAAAGGTCTCCTTAAACCACTCAACTTTCCAAACCCACACTCTTGGGATTACCTTGAATTCGTTATACATGTTCTTATTTTCTTCCTTGTATGGATTTCTGTGAACACTAAGAGGTCTCACATCCATTCCCACTAACTCCAGACTCTGACTGGCCATGTCTACACCGGCAATCAGACACAGTACTGCAGATTTGCTCTCAGTCCATGAAAGCGCAGGAGAGTAGACAGAGGAGGGTCTTATTTTCAGAACTGTGGAGCCCTTAGGCTTAGGTCATACTGCCCAGTGCCCTGTTGTAGGTCATGGTACTTCTGGATAACACTAGTTATCCTAAAATGCTTGTAGCACAGAGATCCATTGACAACTTCTGTGCAGCTAATGGAGGAATGCTGTATTTCTTTTTATGGGCAAATAAAAAAATATAGGAGCACTGGAAAGGAGACAGGTAGCCCCATCGCTTAGAAACCAGTACTAACACAAACCTCAGATGAAGTGAAAAGTACACAGTCAAAATATAAACAACAGTTACAAAAGATTTAAAGATCAGTAAGAAATAAAACCATAATTATATGTATCTATAGTCCATATCAGCTTCAGGAGACCTCAACCCTCTGCCTATGAAGCACTTACCTGAATTTAGAACTTATTTTTTGCACACTCTTCTTCTCTGTGCCTTTAAAGAGACGAATCTGATACAGAGAACATTTAACTGTTATACAAACTGGTGTTGTATTCCTCCTTGAATCTGTCCTTCCTATCCCTGAATGATCCATATTTCACTAAAGGTATTCATTTTAACCTTTTGCTTCTGGCTAAAAGCCTTTCTTTATCCATGACTTATTCAAAAACCTTGGGCACATCTGGGGAAAACTGCCTCCTGCCCAAATGATGGCCTTCTGATTCAGAGGGAAACTTCGAAGCACAAAGAAGATCTCTGGGCACTGTCTCTGGAAAACATTTGCATTAAAAATAACTCTTTGCCACCTTCTTTTTTCACTCAGATGATTTCCACAGTGGTGTTAATGCCCTCGGCCACCCAAACATGAATCAGGAACTGCTTGATACAGCTCTGAGGCCTTGAGAAAAGCCCACAGGTGTGGCCTCTGGATGCAAATGATTGAAAGAACACTGCTCAAAGGATCAAGCTTTGCAAATCACTGTTGCTCTTGGCAGAGAGCCCACAGCAGTGCTCTGACACTCCAAGTTAGTTTTCTTTGTGTCCCCTGCTCCTGGCAATGAGGGCACTGGGACATGATGGTTTTCCTCAGCAGAGATCTCAACGCCATGGGTGGTGTGCATGAAGCTCAGTCCTGCAGCGAAACCTCTGTGTGGCCTCTTCATACTGACGTAGTATGATGTGCTAGTATTTATTCATCAAAAGTATTGATACTCAAGGCAAGATGTTGATAGAAATAGTTTTGGTTAAAGGTAGAGGATGTCTTTAGCCAAGGTATTTATAATTTTAGAGTCCTGCTGTTTAATCAATAAGATTTTATTAACAGAACAAACCTTCAGCAATTACTGAAGACAGAAGCCAGCTCACATCCAAGCACCATAGCCAAATATGTCAGCAGCAGTACAGTTACAAGCTCCTACATGTGTATCATAATTGATGGCTATGTGCAAAATACTGAGCAAGAAAAGTGTTATACTGAAAGCAAAAGAGATGGATAGATGTAAGAAAGGAGGAAAGTGTGGACCCAGCAGTTAGGTGGGCTGTTTCCTGACCTTTCTTATGCAGCAGAATGCTCACACTTACACAGAAATGGTATGAGTAGCATTGCCTTGGCTTGGATGCACATGGATTTTTGTGGCTGACTTACTTCACTGTCACCCAGTTACAACTTCAGTAAAGCATTAAAGACAATGAACTGCATTTTGAAAATAAGCATAAACAGTGTCGCAAACTAAAACCTCAGAAAACATTGCCAGAAAGGATGTGGTAAACATCTGTCAGCCTGCATCCTTTTAAAAAAATACCCAGGGGAAGTACATTTCATTACTGACTATGCATAATTACCGCAAGCTTAACCTTTTCATTGAATAATTGAGTATCCTTCATATTCTGAACCAGATGAATGGTTTCTGAGAGCTGTTAGGGAGATTAGACTGCTTGTAAATAATCCTGGCATTCATCTATTCTGTTCTCCTCTCTAGAAAAAAGAACCCCATCAATGAAGGAAGATCACTCCAGGGGGACCAGTTTCAGAGCAGCAGTTTATGTAGTCACAGTCGTTCTGGGGATGTTGAATCACTCAAGAGAAAAATTAGTTGCTAATGACTAAGAGTTATGCCTTATATTTATTTCAAAATATTTTGGAGCAACCTCGCCTTTTCTATCTTCCAATATGACTCACTGCAATTAAAAAAAAAAAAAGGAAAAGCCACTAAAATCAGTAATTAAGCATTCTTTCATGGACACTATTAAGTTTACCTTCAAAAAAGGATTAAGGTTGTTTGGATGTCTATTAAGCATTATATAAGCTGAAAACTTCCTGTCTGTACAAAGCACTATTGTTTGAATTGTAACATTCCCATAATAAACTTTACCTGAAATTATTTTATATAT
>VZTA01024097.1:11049-30931 GCA_013398855.1 Mohoua ochrocephala | reverse complement strand
CCATCTTGACAAAATGCTATCTTTGTCTTTGAAAACTGAATGAGGCTTTATGCCAAGAGGACAGAGGTACATATAACTATATGTTTGCAAATCTCAGAAGGGTAGCTGTGTCCTGGCAACCCTATTTGCTTTGCAGCCAACCTATTTCTAAAAATCTCCCGTACTACTGCCAGATTAAGTGGTCATTAGCGAGAAGCAGGAGAGGAAGCCATTGCCCAGCACCTAAACTAGAGTTTGTATTTTGTGTAATTTAGGTCAGGATTTTCAATTCCTCAGAGAAACACATTTTGCAGTTTTTAGACCAAAGCAAAAAAGAAGTGGCATTATGACCCAGCCAATTTTTTTACAGCTAACTGAGGTACCTAAGGTAGATGCACCTTCAACTGAGATTGTCCTACTATGATTGGTATAGAGAGAAGCTCTACTTGAAAGCTTGTTGACCAGCTCTTGGGGCAGGGGTGTGTGCACACATGTGCATGTGTGCATGTGACCCTCCCAGAACAACCACCTCAGCTAAGTGTCTACTGTGGCAGGCCACACATTCAGCAATGACTTATCAGGGTCTTCCCTGCTACAACAGGGTTCAGAATTACATGAAAAGAAGTATTGGATTTATATTTATGCACTTGGTATTTCCTAAGAGTCTGCAGAAGGATGCAGAAGTAGTTACATATCTGTATTTATTCCTCTACAAGACTAAAATGCTAGGACCTCTTTTCATACCACATGAACCTTCACAGTCCTGATGTATGGTTGCAAATTGCTTGAGGTCAAAGAGTCCCGAGACAAAAATTTGCCCAAATGACTGGATGCGTATTGCCAGCAGCCAAAGTCTTTTACTTCAGTCTTGCTCTTAGAAACTGCAGCATGATGAACGATGAGCCTTGTTTCTCCAGCCAGACATTCTGGCCTAACCTGTTTGTCATTTCCGTGAAATCATGGCCAGAAGTACAAGATTTTGATTCTTCTCAAAATCAGCGATCAAAATCTAATCATTAGGTCGCTATTCCCCATAAGCCTCTGACTAACTCCTGATGGCTCAAGGAGAATTAGAAGTGGCTGGATGTTGTGCCCAACCAGTTAGCCAAAATACTACAGCCAGAAGTAGGGGGTAGAATAGATATGGTAGAAAGCTTCTATGGTTTTGCTTTTGCAAGATACTGCTATTATGTGCTAGATAACTCCACTCTATCAAGTGGTGTCCTGCCTCCATGTCAAAGTGACCATGAACAGTTGTCATGCCGCAGGACAATTGCTGTTTTATTACCTATTCACTATATTTTCATAAAACCTCCTTGTACTTTCTACAATATAAGTAGGAGGATAACAGATATTTTGTGCTAACAATTTAATTACTGTATTTAGAGGTTTTGTTTGGTTGGTTGGTTTGTTTTGGTTGGTTTGTTTTGGTTTTTGTTCTGCAAGAGCAATATGCCTCAATATTTCTAAGTCTCAAAAACTTGCCTTCTTCCTGGAAAACTGTCCACTGGAGACCCGAGCAGCAACTTTCCTGGATAAAAACCTATTTGTGGCTGGTTTTCCCTGGAAATCCCACACCTGTGCGTCTAGGATCAAGGTCCATTGTCCATCCCGTTCCTTCATATGCTCTCCATGGTCCCAGAGGTAAAGCCACAGGGTACCCAGTGGTGTGTACATTCTATATCCTCTCCCTTGAGCAAAAGGACACCTGCTGTCAATTGTTGAAACACTGGCCTGTACAGGTGGGGAGTAGGACACTTTGTCTCTTAACTGCTGGAACTCATGAGTCAGTTTATCTGTCGGTTTCTCCACAGCTGCAGTGATGGAGGAAGGAATATTCTCTTCATATTCCCAGAGTTGCCAACACACATCACCCGCTGTTGGTGGTGCATCACCTTTCCAAAAAAATGTTGCCAAGGGGTTGTTGTGCTGTTGGTGCACTCTGCATAAATTTCCTCCACAAAGGTCATTGATATAAGAGGTTGTCTGGATCTGCAGGGAGCGGCGTAGTGTCTGGGTCAAAATATTTAATTTCTCTCTCATATTCTGTTTCTTTCAAGTATTGAATACCTTTCTCTATTGCAGTCCATTTGCCTGAGTTACACAAAATATCATCTTTGTAGGAATACCTTTCCCTCACACTTGTTAAGAGTCTCCTCCAGAGACTAAGGACTTGCATCTTTTTTCCCTTTTCTTTGTCTGTGTCTGGTTCCTTAGCAAGTGATCCCAGCTGCCTGGCTTCCTTATCCTCTAACTCCATGTTGTCTCCATTGTCCCAGCACTGGAGCAAGCCAGGCAGTAAAATGCTCACATGGATGATGGCTGAAATCTTTTCTTGGCTCCTGTAGCTCACTCAGAGACAGGGATTGAGTGGTGGCTGTCTCTTCTGCCTCCTTCCAGTTCCAGCGATGGCCTTGATGATGGCCCTGAAAAATCACCCTCGTGATGGTTCTGCTTCTTCATCCTCTTTGCTCTCCCTGTCTTCCTTGACTGTTTTTGCTAAAGCATTTTTACCAGGTGACTCTCATGTACTTTTCTTCTGTTTCTCTGCAGGTCCCACTGACAGGGGCCCCTGTGGATTCTGTCTCAGCGGTTTCAGTGGTAGTGCCTGTCGCAGGTGTTGGAGCAGCCTCGGTGTCTGTCACGGTGGTGGGAGCAGCTGCAGGGCCTGTTATCACCTCTTTGCCAGATTCACAGACCCTCCTGAGGCCACTGAGCAGTGTTGAACATGGCTCAATAGGCCTGGCCACGCCCCAACACTTTGCAGTGGTTTGGGTCCTCTCTGGAGTGCCAGCATACTTTTAAAAGAAGTATTTCACTAGTTTTTCTGGATTCTGCATTTGTCCAGGGATGAGGGGCAAACACATTGGAGGTGTCCACTGTGCCAGGTACTTGCTCAAACAATCCCACACCCCTCTCCACTCCAAACTATCTATCCAACCTTTGGGCAGATCCCTGGGTAATATTCTGAATTAACTGTCTGACTTTAGACAAGACCTGAACTGTATGCAATAGCATGCTGGCTAATAGCAAAAGGGCCAGATTGGTTTCAAGGGTAGTCAAAAGATATTCAAAATCTTTAAAATTCTCAACTACTGTAATCAGCCTGGAGGAAAAGGAAAGAAAAAAGGAGGGAAAAAAGATAGGAAGGTATCTCCATCACAGTTTGTTCCTCAGAGAAGAAAAAACCAAAGATGTGATTATTAATCACTCCCAGTAGATGACTCCCAAAATATAGAGGTGCCTGCGATACTGAATACAGACGCCAGATTGGTGTCCTGAACAGAGATATTGTCACATAATAAGCCCGTCCGACGAAATACCACGGAGAACACAAACTGCAAGTAAGGTACTACCGGTATAAGAGAGACAAAACAAATATGAGAGCAAACATGTCTGCATTGTAACTCACAACTGCTAAATCAATGCAATGAATGTTTATAACAATTTTCTTTTAACACACTCTGGTCAGATCTGTTGTTATCTCAAGTCTTTGGGTTCAACATTGGACATCAAAAAGGATTGTTGTGGTTTAATCCCAGCTGGAAAAGAAAGCACCACACAGCCGCTCACCCAAACCCTCTCTCTACTCACCTCCCACCCCGGCGGAAGGGAAGGAGAATCAAAATAAAACTTGTCAGTTGAGATAAGAACAGTTTAATGATGAAAAATAAAGCAAAATACAATACTAACCGTAAATGATAATAATAATGACAATAAAAAGGCAACGAAGTGGTGCCCAATGCAGTGGCCCACCACCCCCTGACCAATGCCAAGCCCCCCATCCTGAACCCAGACACCTCTTCCCCATAAATCCCCCCAGTTTATATATTGGCATGATGTTCCGTGATGTGGAACATCCCTTTGGTCGGTTTGGGTCACCTGTCCCAGCTGCGCTCCCTCAAAGGTTTTTTTGCATCCCGCCTCACTGGCAGAGCATGAGAGAAGACAAAAATCCTTGACTCGGGATAAACACGACCTGGCAAAAACCAAAACACCAGTGTGTTATCAACATTATTCCCGTTTTGAATACAAAACACAGCAGTGTAACAGCTGCTGAACAGACATTAACTCCATGCTAGCTGAAAATAGGACAATGAGATAGGAGCAACTTCAGAATGGCGTGGCCTCATGCTAGTGCAAAAGTATCCCGGAGGTAACAGTGCCTGGACCTCACAGCTCCACCGCACTCCCAGGGCTGGAAGGCTGCAGTTGCATGTGTAGCTGCTTCAGATCACATTAATTGCAATTTTTACCCAGTGGAAATCACAAAACAGAAGGAAGGAAGCCTCCTGGGGGCTTCATTTATGTGTGAGCCAGGTCAGCTTACAAGAATATGAAAGGAAATTCTTCTTGCCGGGACTTCATGAACAGAGACATTGGGGTTTCCTGTTAAATATTTGCTTGCTAGCCATGAAGCACACTCCAGACAGTATTTCTGGAACATTAGGAATTTGTACTCCTTCTCAATACTCCTTCCACTATCTTCTGTCACTTGAAGGCCTTTTGAGAGTTACTCCAACCTCTCTGTGCCAGGAGTTGACTACAGGACAATAGGTGGGCCTGCAACAACCGTGGTTCATGCTGAAGTCAAATTCCTTAAATATTCATTTCAGGCAGCTTACCAGGAATCAAGAGACTCAGTTTTAATCGCATTCTGCCTGGAATTTATTATCAGTTGGCACCTCAGATTGTCTTTTTAATGTGTGGCTCCAAAGTAATCATACTCTGCACACCCACTGCAAGAGAAAAATTTATTTCTCAAAAATATAACAAAGATATTTCACAACCTGAAAACTTGCATGTCAAAGAAACTGACAAAATCTGTTGTACTTTCTCCTCACAGCCTCATGACTGCTGATTTTTATCTCCTTTTATGCTTTAAGCGGTTTAAAATTGGTGATCAAACAGCTCCTGATAAAGAAAAATGAATATAAATTCTTTTTCAGACAAGAGCTCTTCCTGTGCCAAGGATCACAGCAATGAGCAACATGGCAAGATTGCATGTCCACACAGGCTTCTCTCACAGGCTGCCTTTGGTCTGTGCTAGTTGTACTCAGAATTAAAGAGAGATTAGTACAAGCAGAGAACTTGAAAGTGAGCCTTAACACAGATTTGCTTGGCTGATTGCTTTTTGCCTATCACACCCTTTATGTTGGGTTGTGCTGTCACATTTGATACCTGTTGGGCTGTGTCTGAAGACGCCTCTGGCTCTCCCAGCATAATGAGGCATGGAGGGCTGGGCCAGCAGCCACTTCAGAGCCAGCCCTGGCTATGTCCTCTCAAGGTGGCCAAGAAAGGTGCCCCAGCAACATTGCTGCTACGTTATTCCACCTCAGAAATCTTAGGGTTACCCTTTAGCACTTCCCTTCCACAATCCCAGCAGGATGCAATGAACCCAAGAAGCAAAAATCTTCCCTCTCCCACAGCAGTGTGCAGTGGTCCCTGCGAGGGCACTGTGCCAGGCCACCAATTGTGCTGTGCTTAATCCTAGTTATTTTTACAGCATTTCTTGTAATTGTCAAAGATGCATTAGATGTTTAACCTTGATTGTGGCAGTTTGATGTTGTTTGTTCAAAAGCTGCACTACGAGAGCTGAGGTAAATAAATTTTTTTGCATCACATTGTAATGAAAACTTCTGCTGTACCACCTCAGCCAACTTACATGCTAACACATTGGTCATTTTTAAAATAAAACTAAAAAGGCTCAGTGGAACTGCCTGTGCTTTTATTTCCAACACAATAGGAACATAACCTTCATGTAGGAAATCACAAAGAGAAAATAAAATATGTCACAAATACAAACACCTTGGCACCTTTCCACTGTTCAACACAATTTACAAAATACTTTGAGTGAATAAAGCATTAGTTTGTGAAACATCAGCTAATTTTGTTCTCAGATTAACAATTAAACAGGAACCACCTCTGATTCACTGTAGACAAGCAGTAATTTAAACAAATTTTATAGTTAAGGCTTATTTAGACTTTGTTGCCTGATCAGTCTGAGGTGTTCCACATAAAAATGTGTTTTGCAAACTATGGCAAGCAGCAGTCTCAATAGGCTGATATTTCTGAAAAGCACAGAACCCAAGCGGGGACATCTGTCCACCTTCCAAAATCACATTTATTTCTGCATTACTCGGGGGGGGGGGGGGGGAATTACCAGCTCCTTTCCCCACTCGGAGTGCCTAGTAAAATGATTCATGAGCTGCAGAAATTAAACACCAGTCCTCTTCCCCGGAAGGAATGAAAGAATTTCAATGCCATAGGTGTTTCTGAGCACAAGTCTTCCACTTACAACCAAAAAAGCAGCTCAGACCTTTCAAAGTTCCTGGTGTCATAGACCATTTAGGATGTCCTGACACTAGGACATAAACATAACATGAACATGAACATATAAACATTAGGACACCTTTCAAGGCAATCAAACAGACTTGAAAATACGAGAGTTAGTAATCCTTTCGGTACATAAACCCATGTGTCTCAGCAAAGAGTACCCACATGTTTTGTATCAATATGCTGGGACGCACCACTCAGCGATTCCCACTCTAAAAATGTCTTCGGGCCCTGGAGTGGAAGAACAGTTCTATTAGACAGAAAAGGAGCAATGCATACACCCAGTCCCACAGAACCATGGCAGTGCCTACTCACACCAAACCAGTTCATAACTAATTATAACTAAAGATGGCAAATTTCCAAACAATGACTGCACTTTACTTCACAGGAAATTGGGCTCCTGTGAAGGTGTCTGTTGCAGCAGTGCTGGAAGAAGTTCTGCACGTCACCAATAACATGGCCTTTGACACCCAGAAATCGACCTGTTCCTGCTCACTGTGACAGGTCTTTGGCTTCGTTCTGCCCCAGATGCTATTTCTTTTCAGTCAAACACAGAAGCATTTCTTCGGAAAGTGCAACCCCTCCAGGACAGGGTTGCAGGGATTCTTTCCAAGGCCTGGGAGAATTTTCTCTTTGGTTTCAAGCTCCTTTATCAGGCCACTCATATCAGACTAGTACTGAAGGATCCTAAAGGATCCATTTGCCTTTATGCTGCTTTCTTAATGAAAGATTAATGAATGCCTGTGATAAAGAAGATACTCCACAGATAGTGGAAAACACAAGCGACACAAAAGTCAAGAAAAAGCAGAACACAAGAGTTAAGAATATATGCTACAGAAAAGGGGGCAAAAACCTCAACACCCTTCAAGAGACGTTTTCTACCAGTAAGTCCTTCTGAGCTTGTCTCTGAGACGATATGCTAATGAAAACTCCTGTTGCTTCCCCACACACGCATCTCCCTCCTGCAATTCTCCGCAGTTCATCCATTAAAGTAGCCACTCGCACTCAAGTAATCCACCCCCCGTATATTTATAGCACTTCTGCTATTAATTCACTCCTTTTGTGGGTGATCTCTTGAGATATGCTTCCCCCTACATCCTGTGATTATTCATGACAGCTAAAAATAGTCAGCTGAGTGGGTCGGCACATCCCTTCCCCCTCTGTGAAACAGATCTAATCTACACAAATACTCTGGTCCTCATTTTCTGAGTGGGGACCTCTTCACTGCCGTAAGAAGACACTTTAAGAGGATATTGCTGAGACTACAGTACTTGAGGAAATAAAATTGGTGAGTATTTCTCCAGCTCTCCTGGGGAAGAGAAAGAGAAGAAATAGAGTCTTGTACAAGAAGTGCAGGCAGATGCTTTGTTTTTGCAGCTTCATGTGACCCACAGCATTGCATTTGTGAGGAAAGCTTCTCAGCTCTCTCATCTCTTAACAAGTGGCCACATGGTTATACCTGGAATCACGTCACGTTCCACAACAGCTATTAAGACACTGTGTCATTTCTTTTCCTCCTGTGCTAGGGAATTATGCCCAATTGTCCACACTTGTAACAGGAAGAATTCATACCAAATGAACTGTTTTAAGCCACACTATTTTAAACTGGCCATACACCAGAGGACCTTAACTGATAGGACAATAACCAAGGTTCAACAGAAAACTCACCAAACAAGCCTGTAAAAATATCAGCCACTGTCAGCATGACCATCAGTTAGTGCAGGACAGCACATACAGACCACAGAAATTCTCCAAAATTAAATCCTATGTGTCTTCAGAACTTATAGTGGTAGGTAGCTGCCTCACCTCGTACACCTCTGGTATCTGTTATTACAGTCCACCTTCTTATCATATGCACATCTCTTGAAGACTGCAAGAACATGCTGAAAATCTTCTAAGAGCAAGAGGCACAAGGTCCATCGGATTCAAATCCAAAACAAGCAACATATTTTTTAATTTCTTCTCTTTAAACGGCTGAGGCAGAAAAAACATCAGCAAAAAACCCCATGTAAATAATTTCAAGTGAACAAATTCATACAAAGATCCAGCTCTGTCCAGAACTTTAAAAGAATAATTACAAATTATTCACATAGAAAGCTTCTGCTTATGGAGGTCTTAAGAAACCACTCCAAGGTAACATACACACTACTTTCTAGTGACACAGTAGTAGGTGTTTTCAGATTTATCTGAAGGCAACCCACTGACTTAACACTGTGAAAGGAAACCAAGAGAAGAATGCAAGAGGTATGAGATGTACACACAGAAATTCAGTAACATAGCTATTTTCACTGAGACTACAAAATCAACACTTGTAAACGTATAAGTACAAAGCAGACCTTGAAATCACCAAACAGCACTCAAAATAGTGCAAATTTTTTTTCCCAAAGCTCATCTATAAGCTGTTGTATGCCTACATTATGGATGAAATTTCTTGGAAGAAAAGACTTTTTCAATGGTAATTCCACTTGCTCAGAGTCCTTGGAAATCTGCTATGCGTCAAAGGAAGGTATCGCAAAGAGCGTCAGACCTTTTCCAGTCTTTCCTACATCGTTCCCTGCTCTTCAAAATCCTGATTCACAGGACATCCAGGTAATGCCACTGACAAAATACCATTTCTGCATAAGTAGGTTTCAAAGTGTTAGGTGCTGAAGTCAGATAGTGTGGGCCCCAGTCTACAGGAAAATGTCTGTTGGTTTCAGTGTCTTCAGGCTGAAGTTTTGATCAGCAGTTCAGAGCTAGAATACGTAATTTCTGGACCATAATCCAATTAATAGCTGGGAATATTAATTTGCTGTTTCATAAAGTGACTGAGGAAATTAAGTGAAAGTTGTACATTGCTTTAAAAGTGCAAATCTGACAGAATTAATTTCTTATACAAATCTCCAAAGTCTGAAAATAAACAGAAAGGCTGCAAATTATTTTTCTCCACAGCCACGATCGTGTTTTACTTCTTTGTCTTCCAGCACAAGGACAGCTCTGTCCTTGTGCTGCATGAGACAATGACCCATAAGAAAAGGAATGGCTACAAACCAGCATTTACAAAGAAAAGGTGATTGATACAGACACAAGGATTAGCCACACAGCCACCGTCCCCGATGCGTGGAGTGAGCCTACATGGGCACGTACAGTTTCCATCAGAATTAATAGTGGCAAGGTGCTTTAAATGAGAACAGAATGCAGTCATTCACTTACTGATCTCTCTCTCTGTGTCTGGTACAGAGAGTCTGCACCCCTGTAGCCTGAAATGCCATGTTGCTGTTAGATAAAATATCATGTTGCGGATCGCCTGATACGCTCTTAGCAGAACAATATTTTCGATATGAGCGCAGCCCAAGTGACAACTCTGTGCGTTGACATCCACTCCTGGACACACTGGTCTTTGACTAAAACATTTGTGCTGGTCTAGGTCCCACAGACTCTGGGAGTACTGCGACATCAAACTCCTCCATTATTCTGTAATGACAGCTTATTCATTAGCTATTGAAAATGAATACTAAACTATAAAGATACACAGAAAAGTGATATAGTAGTAGTAATTTGATGCAGAAACTGATTTTTGTCAATGAAATAGAAAAAGAAGAGAGTCTTATAAGTGTGTATCTGCACTTTTTGAAAAATGATTACCACAGACATTAAACAGCTCTCAGAATGAGATGTAAACAGCTTATTACATCTTTATTTAATTATGTAAAATTTTCTCCTACATATAGCTTCCTCAGTCTTCTTTAGAAGACTATTCTTTGTAGGAAATGAAAGCATCAGCAAGATTTACAGGCCTTTACACAACTCCAGGGAAAACTGAAGAAAATACAGAGACGTATGACAGATTTTGAATTTAATTTCATGTTGAGCTATGGATTCTGCTTTCTGGTCTTCCCTGACTAACTTGAGCTCCTGAGGAGCTTCCAGCTGCTTGGAGCTGAGGTGCAAATGTGCAAGCAGTCCTCTACCTTGGGCTCATTCCGTGTCCTATGCCATTCTGTTTCCTATGCTGCCAGTCCCAGCGGAGTGGGTGGAGAGGGTGTCTAAACAAGGCAGAGGTCTGAAACTGCATGCAGCAGAAAGCCACGGATGCTGAGACATATACGTGTATCTTTTACACTAAGGTGTTACAGCAACTTACAGCAATGATGGTCCTGATGCAGAGAGGGTGTTTCGCTCCCCTCTTCATTTCCCTCCCCAGTGCATGCACGGTTACCCAGTAACAACTGGAACGATGCCACTGGTAACTGTTCTGTGTCCCTACACTCTGCATGACCATCAGCACAGATGCAAATGAAGTATTTGTGTTCCAGAACCAGAGAGCTCTGTATTTAAGCTAAATAAGGCTTTGATTATGCCTTTTCTTCCCAGGCTTGCCAATGGGTGGGGCATAAATAACACTACTCCAAAAACATCCCAGAAAATAACGTGCCCTGGAGACACACTTTCCTACTCTTCTCCGGAGGTGGGAGAAATTATTATGAGCAATGCTTCTCCACAGGCCATAGGTCCACCACCTCAGATACCAGGTGACCCATGAACTGCGTCTGGTTCCACATCTATTTACCATCAGCTCTGCTAAAGACTCCGGAGGCAAGGTTTGATAGACGCCATCACACTTAAGCAAGTTGCTCCTGCTGCAGCAGACACCGGGGAGCTTATGAGCTGTAGCACTAAACAAACAAGAAGCTAATTTTTGGTACCACCGATGTTTTAAATATTGCTGTCCTTAGAAGACTTTTAAGAGAGCAGCAATGAGCAGAAAAGACACATGAAAGAAGCAGGCAGAAGGTATGAAGAGTTTGAATACTGGCAAAAGGAGATCAGTGTCACAGGTTTCAAGCCTAAGAGAAGAAAGTAGAGTTACAGAAATATGTAGGAATATAGGAATACTTAGTATGGGAAACTGAAATGGAACAAACGATTCAGTAGCTGGAGAACCTGGCATTCTGAAAAAGGTAAGGCATATAAAAAGGCGAAGTGTTCACAAAGGAGAAGATATGGACAAAGAGAAGCCTTAAGAAATAGGAATAATATGAGGACCTTTAGTATCAATGGGGATCGTTGTGTTGTGTTGGCGTAAAAAGGCCAATATTTCATCTTATGTGTACATTGCCATTCAGAAAATGGCTTAGTGTAAAAGAACTTAATAAAATAAGTAACTTAAGTGTGCAGCATGCAGTAAGGGCATGAGCCTGACTTATAACCCTGAGAATCTCACAGACAGGATTGGGTAGTAGGTATTAGGTACTGGTATTAGGTACTAGAAAGGTAGTAGGATGTCACCGAGAATGTCACCAGGAATATGCATTGGTTAGCAGAGCCAGTCACAGAGGAGTGTCCCATGCCAGAGGAGCAATAAGGCTGCTGGCGTCTGGCTGACAGTGTGGGTGGGTGTTACCACGCAGCACTGCCTCACACCACACAGACACTCTCAGCAGGAGCAGTGAAAAACACACTCCAAACTTTAAAACAACTTGCCACTATTTTATGTGCAGGTATGGATGGCATCACGTGGATATGTGCGAAAGCATCTGGCAGGCTCGCTCATCTTCAGGTCTTCTTCCACCAGCAATCCTACCCCACTCAGCGACACAATCCTCAGTCTCGCCTGCAGGCCATATTGCCATCTGGGCATTATTTACACAGACCCTTGCTGTGACACTTCAGCCATCATGTTCCACGAAATAGCAACAAACACGCCGTCCATTTGCTCCTAAAAAGCTCTTAAAGTCTGATTGGCAGCAGTGGCATGCAGCGCTTCTGGGGAACTTCTTGTTTCAGCAAGTAATAACACTTCTTAAGGAATGCTGTGTGGTATGGGAGGAATTTATCTCCTGTGTAAAGGGAAACAGATGTCAAAGAGAGCAGCGCATAAGAACATTAAGAGGCTGCTGTGACTGGTCTAGGGTTCTTTTCTGAACAGTGCTTGTTTTCTACTTTTCCAATAATGTTGAGTCATTATTATAAAGTCAACACATATGCCAGATTTTGAACATTTCTGAGCACTCTCAGCCCCTCTTAGCCCTGGTAATTTCTCAGAATTTCTCATTGGCTTTCAAAATCAGGTCTATTATCTCTTTTAAAATGTTAATTCTTTGTCTACTCACCTCCACTTCTCTTTTCTTTCCTCATAATCATTCTCGGCATATAAATCTCTCATGGCAGAGACAGATAGAATTCCAGTGCCTAGAATGAAATGCCTTTACACTCAGACTGGGTACAGATTTTAGCCCAGTATGCTACTAACAAAAATAGGGGCTTCTGTTTGAAGTCCTTTCCCTCTGCGGTTGTGCCGCATGGCCACTGTGGAATAGGTAAACTGGCTTATGAGGCAACATGTGTTTCCTAGGAGTTTCTGGTCTTCCCAAGCAGGATTCAGGGGTGGTATAAGTATCCTCAATCCAGGTTGCCTGCAGACAGATATGCTACAATGCTCTGCAGACATAGAGACCCTTAAAGGCCTCATTCTTTCCATCCCTCTATTACCTGGATAACTTAGGTCTAGTCTAAGTATCTATTTATTTGTGCTGTTAAGGGAATACATGTTAGGTTTCCACAGCTTACTTCCTGATGTTCCACTATGAGTCTCCTGCTTGGCTCCTGATGTGTCTTACCAGCAGTGACTTGCCCAAGCTGGCGGTAGCCAAGATGTAATTGGCCATACAGTCCCTCCACACTGCAAGTGAGCCTCAAACACAACTTGAATTGCATTTTCCAAAATAGGCTTTGAGAGAATTTGGAGACATTTAGAGGGAAGGCAACTCATTAACTGAATGAACTTGATATGGGCACAGCCACGCTGTTTTAAAGCACGGCGTACCTCAGAATTCTGACCTCAGCAGAGGTGATTCATTGTCAGGGGCCTGGGGGCACTAATCATTGCAGGGGCATATCTCCAGCCCCATCTCCTGCTGTTCCCTGTCTGTACCAAGGGTGGCCATGACCCCATAACCAGCCCTTGCTATGCCCCTTACTCTGACCCATAGATGAGGACCTGGCCATGTGAAGTGGCCCCTCTCCAGGCTCCTAGACACTAAGGACATTAAAATCACGGCTTACCATACCTGCCTGAGGGATGGCATGCCTTTCAAAGGAGGCAGCAAGGCTGATGTTAAACCCGCTTGAACCCACGGTGCTCTGCAGCCCAGAGTAAAATACGGCAGCTGATGGTTTAAAGGAAGAAGACCAAGCTATAGATTGTCTTTAAGGAGATGGTAACAACTTACAGTAAAATGGTTGATAAGGTAACAGGGCAGCAACACCTCCAGCTTATCTCAGCAGGGCAAGAAAATCATGCCCCACTGTTAATTATAACAGTTAAATACAGGACATCAAGCGTCACAGGGAAACAATCTTCCAGCATTACAAAAGCATTGTCTCAGTACAAACTCAGGAGAAAATCTTCTTGCTTTGTGCTTTTGTGCTGTCCCAAAAGAGGTCCATTTTCAGCAAGATGTCCCAAGAACCTAGCTGCTGTAATTTTTTTTCTGGCTTTTATTTTTGGCCTGTCCCAGGCCTTCAGGTCTCCTAAATAGTTGCATCCTTCCAAGAAGGACTTGAATGTGTTGGTGAACAAGAAGCTCGATACGCCTTGGCACTGCATGCTGGCAGCCCAGAAAGCCAGTTGTACCCTGGGCTCATCCAAAGCAGCGTGGGCAGCAGGGCCAGGGGGAGATTCTGCCCCCCTGCTCTGCTCTGGTGAGAGCCCATCGGGAACACTGCATCCAGCTCTGGGGTCCCCAACAAAAGAAAGATGGGGACCTATTGGAAAGAGTCCACAGGAGGGCCACAAAGGTGGTCTGAGGCCTGGATCAGGCCTTCTCCTACAGGGACAGGCTGCAAGATTTGGGATTGTTCAGCCTGGAGAAGAGAAGACTTCAGGGCGACCTAATTGCGGCCTTCCATTACTTGCAGGGGACCAACAAGGAAGCTGGAGAGGGACTTTTTACAAGGGCATGAAATGATAGGACAAAGGGGAATGGCTTTAAACCGAAAGACATTAGATTTACACTACATAACAGGAAGAAATTCTTTACTCGGAGGTGAGGGACTGGCATGAGTAGCCCAGAGAAGCTGTGGATGCCCCCTCCCCAGAAGTGTTCAAGGCCAGGTTGGATGCAGCTTTGAGTAACCTGTCTCCTGGAAGATGTCCCTACCTATGGCCGTGGAGGTGGAAACATATCATACCATATGATACTATCTCCATCTTCCTTTGATAACATATGTTTAGCCTCTGCTTGCTTAACTTTTCTATTGCATAAAATTTGGTTTTTTACTGTAAATTCTATTCAAACCCCTCAAATTTATTTTGATTTTTAGTCATACAGTAGTCCTTGGCTAGTTTAGAAGGGGTACAATCAGATCACCTGCAGTTTGTCATTTTTCTCTTCACATTTTTTTGCCACTTTTGCTGAGAGTTGAGTTTTTCCATTCTTTCAGCCCATTCTTTTGGTTTCACTAAAAGATGAAAAAAAAAAAGGGTCAGTCTGCTCTAAAAGGCACGTGCCCATTCCCATCATGTGATGCTGTGTTAGGGAAGCGTAACGCTCCTCCAGGGATGGTGTGCGTGCAGCTATGCCCATGGATTTGGCAGTGGGCACCATGACTCCTCGGCCACGCTCTGCCTGCTCTGTGCAGGGGTGCAGGAATGCCCATCACCAGGACGGGGTCTCACGGAGGCAGACTAGGCAGCAGGAGCTCTGCAGGACCTGCGGGTGACGGGTGATGCTGCAGCAGTGGCATTCACATGAGCTGGCCCAGGTCACCCTGGGCACCTCCCTCTGGTCCCCTGCGGCTCAGTGCACAGGAGGAGACCGCAGCTACTGGGGAAGGATGGGAATAATGTGCAGCAAAGAAAGGAGGGACAAGCCTTCAGACGGTGATGTAGGCGTACAGTCTTCATGTCTGGAGTGCTGAGCAGCAGGATGCAGACGGGGGAACCCAAGGAGCTGTTTGACTGAACTCATTTCCTTCTCCTTTCTCTGCATTTCACTTTTTACATCATGTCTGGCTGGAAGTGCTATGATAACAGCTATCTTTCCTTTAACATGTGCAATCTGCACAGTGCTGGATGTTGAACTGAGTCAGTCTTAACATTAACAATAACAATAAATATCTGGCCATGCTCTGAGCATCTGCCCCTTTATCCCTAGAGGAAGGTGTCAGTTGCAGAGGCAGACAGAGTTCAGCTTAGCTAAGCACGTGATCCCAGAAGTTAACGTAAAACTTGCAACTGCAACATGTCCTGTGAGCATGTATTTACTCATGCATGTGCCACGGTACACAAGTGCACCAGGAGGTGAGAAAAGGCACAGTTTTTGAAGCCATAGTTTTTGAATATCCTCTGTTTATATTTTATAATTATTGACAGATTTCTTCTTTGAGGTAGTATCCAAATGTATTTCAGTTGCTGCAGATTATGATTTAAAAGCACTCCAAATAAATGTCCTCCCATTTTTGTTTTATTTTTTTTATATTCTATTAAAATATTAATTAAAGTTATTTATCTTTTAATGATTTCTAATTTAAACAGTATTACATTTAATATTGTCTTAACACCGAGTTGGAGTCACAAAAATAAGAACAGAAATGGTTTTACAAAAAAAATGTGTGCAGCACCTCATCTTCTAGATGGAATAATGCATAATACATTGGTTAATATTAAGATGATAGTTCAGCAGCAGCAGAAAAGTAGAGAGCTAAATTCTGCTACCACAGAAGCAGATAAATACCATATTGTTTTGAATTGTAATTTTAAAATTGCCTTGCTGCTGTTTAACTTTACTACCAAAACAGTCAAAATAAGTTATTGATTTTCCAAATGATGAAGCATTACCTCAGGAACTTCAGGCAAGTAAATCAATGACAGACCTGTAAAGCACTGGATGAATGTCAGTATGAAGAAATCATAACTAATGCGTTAATAAAACATTGCATGATCTTGACAGACAGATATTACAAAGATTTTATCATGCCCTAAACAGCTAACAGAAAAAAGAGATTCTTCAAGGGCTTAGTTGTAACTGCTGCATGAGAAGGATAATATTAATCTTGAAACATTATCTGTTTTGTCTGCAGAGAAACCACAATATCTTTCATCTGAGGGTAACTTCAGCTTTTATTGCATATTTATATATTTTATCTATCTGCAAATAGAAGTAACTTTAACCACTTTTCTAACTTTAAAGCATGTGCTGAAAACCCGTCTATATCAGTGGCATTCATTATGCACTGCATTCATCAGACCAAACGCTGCATTTGGAAAAAAATACCCTTTCTCTAATCAATTATTCTCCACGTAAAACCCATGACAGAAAAGCAAATCCATTAGCTGTCCCAGGGAGGCCCAGGACTATTCAGATAACTTCACTAGGACATTTTCTGAGCCCGTGGCACTCACTGAGCCTTCACTCTCTGAGTCCCTCTGCTGACTCTTCCTCTGCCGTGATCAGCATAAATCCCCTACAGAAACATCTCCTTTTTTCAATACCTGCTAAAGTGGGCAACAGACATGCTTTCAAACGTGCCATGGCTTGCCCCTTAGTCAAGACCACACTTAATTACAACATAGCAGAAAAGAGCCCAGACAGGATTTGGCCCATGGCGACTTCGGAGGTGGAATCGTGCACAGCCCTGCTTGTGACTCCCAGCCATGGTGCCCTGCACTGCCTTCTCATTACGTTTAACAGCCACTGGCAGCCCTTTACTCCAAGTGGTTTCACCTACTTTGTTTAACCACTTTCTCTCTCGCGTTCTTTGGTTTCCACAACTCAACAGTATGTTGTTAAAAATTTGTGTCCTTGTGTGTTAAAGTATTCCGTCTTGTGCTTTTTCCGTCTTTTTTTGGACCATTGATTAGCTCTAGCCAACCTGAATTTTCCCTTCATGTGTAACTTTTTTAACTATTCCGTTGCCTTTTTTGCCTTTTTGTGTTTTGAAAAACAGGAGATGAAGCAACCACAGACGCTTATGGTACTCAAGGTGCCAAGCTCAAAGAAGAGCTCAACCATGTTTTCATTTTGTTCTTCTTTCCTTTCTTACTCATTCCTAGAGTTTAGTTTCCCTTCGGCAGTTAATGAATGTCAGTTGCTTTTTAAGGACTATCCACAAAGACCTCTCTTCTGAGTATTAACTCTCCACACAAATTTGTGCATCTATTACTAGAGTTGTTTTTCTATGTTTCACTTAGCAGCATGGAAATGAGCACTGTATTTTATCAGCAGGTCACTCAGGACCTCCAGGTCTTGGAAAAATCTTGTTCTCAGTTTTAGTTTCACTGTCAAATACCCCCAACAACATCAGCAAATAGGGCTTTCCCATTTTTCATCCTGTTTGCCCAATCACTCAGGAATTTCCAGGGCAGAAAGGACTTCTCACCCCCAGAAAACGGAGCTTTTAACCTCCTGTTGCTATGAAAATTCATCACTTCTCCTGGCCTTCTCTTTCTGTGTCTTCCTTAGTCATTAATCTCTCTTCCCTAAAAAATGTAATTTCTTTTAAGGTTGAGATCTTCACGGAAAGCTCTCCATGGGTACCTCACCGACTGTTGCACGACATTTGGAATTGAACCAGTGGGTTGTATCAGCTATTGCCAAAGAGGCTGAGCTCTCTGAAGGTTTTTGCCAACAGCTGCTTTGGCCTGAGACGCCACACCAGGCAAATCCCCTGCAGCCTCTGAACAGGGACCCTCTACCGCCCTTCGTTCTGGGTGGCCTCTCCAGCTTGCCCTTCAGTATCCTGCTACCTACCTCCTTCAGAGACATCAGCAGCCCCTGCAACCACAGGGTCCAAGAGGCATCTGCAAGAAACCACTGCCTGCTGATGAACCAGACACCCCTGCAGCACAGCTGTAGGTGAAGTCGGTTTCCCATGATGGAGAGGAAAGCTGGGACGGGAGATCGCCGTGCTCGCCGGTGGGACTGCGTCGCTCACAGTGCTTTGCAGCCAAGGTGGTTTCACACACCACCACGTCAGACATCACCAGAAGTCTCAGGCAGAAATAACATCTGATCCTCACCATGGATACACCACTTCCTTTGTACTGTAGTGGGGTCTTGTCGTTAGCTGCTCCTGTGGGTTGCTGCTGGTGGTAAGCCCAACCGAAGGCAATTTAAAACCATCACAGGCAGCAGGACACAGTTTGCCATCTCCTGGCACTACTGCCAAAAAAATCATTGTGGTGGCAGTATGTTGCCCCCTCATCCATGACAGTTTGGTAAGACTATTTCTTCTGGCTTCCCTCTCCAAGTAACCAAAGGATAGTAAAGGAAAGACAAGGGGAAAATAACAAGGAATAACAGCAGAACATAGAGCTAGGATACGGGCTACTTACATCCGCTATACAAGAACTGGATCTTGATGGTGTGTAGCAAGTGGCTGCCAAGAGGACTACAGAGCTTCCTGGGGTAGTTTTCAGGGAATCTGTAGAATAAGGCTTTTCTGAGCAATGAGAGAGTAGTGATTCACAGGCCTGAGTTCCCCTTCGCCAAAAAGTGGTGTACACCTTTACGTGACACGGAAGGAGTTTTCCACTCCTCTTCTGTTCTGCACAGGAGAGCAGCTTTCACACAGCACATGAAACAGGAGGACAGGAAACAAGGCTAAGACCACTACAGATTGCAGTATTGTCCTATCCATAGCTAAGTGGGGCCATATCCATTGGGTCCATCAGCTTGGAAGCAATTTTGCCACCATTTTGCTCTGTGTAGTCCTTTCTTCCTACCAAAGTCCTAAACCAGAAGAGTTTTATTACTCCTCTTCAGAAGATAAAAAGCAGTCACAGAAACGACCATTCATTCTGCTACACCAGTTAAAACTTCTAGCTATAAAAAGCCTAGATCCACTTTCTTCCAGGACTTTTCTTCCCTGCGGAACAGCAGTGCGGGCAACCTGACAGCCGAGCCCATGGCATGACTCCAAGTGTGATGATGCTCAGGTCCAGACAGGAGGCTCCCAGGAAAAACACCGATTGCTGTGAGGTGATAGGCAACCCTACACCTCTGCCTGTGCTTAGCAAAGTTGCCGTAGTGCCGTTTGCCAGCACTTCTGACAAAGATTTGCTGTAACTACAAGCGTCTTACAAGTAAATTTAAATAAGACACTTGTGGGATCCAAGTTCCAACTTCTTTTTCAGAGCGCTGCTGCCGTCACTGGCTCAATCCACGTGCCTATCGCTATCCTTGGGTTGCTATTATTCAGTCAATAACTCTGAATACCTCTCTGTCAAGAGGTACCTTTCCAGGAGCATGCTGTAATCGGCAGTCCTGGGTCAAACCAGAAGTACTTTTACTGAGAATTTCTGAATGTTTTACCCTGTGCCTCTCGACTCGAGCTCTCTGAAGGTCGTGTTATTGGACACAGTGAAACAGAGGAGCAGAGGTAGCATACGTACAACCTCACTTGAANNGAACATTCTGATCGCTCGACCCGAGTAACCCTCCACCTCGCATTCTTCTGGACGTTATAAATACTCAGCGGCGGGCTCTGCAGCCTCACATTTTCACCCGGCTGCCCAAAGCGCCGTTTAAGCATTAAACCCGCTGCTAGCCCCGCGGCCGTGCCCTGCCGGCAGCCTCCAGCCCCG
>VZTA01024096.1:0-70188 GCA_013398855.1 Mohoua ochrocephala | reverse complement strand
GGGGCAGGGCGGGGGGAGGAGGTGGTTGGGGCTGACCGAGCGCTCTCGCCCCCTCAGCGGAGCAGCAGCCGCCGCGATGTCCGGTTTCGACGAGCCCGGCATTTACTACAGCGACAGTTTGGGGGGAGATGCGTCCGTGGACGAGGGGCAGGTTCGGAAGTCGCAGCTGCAGAAGCGGTTCAAGGAGTTCCTGCGGCAGTACCGGGTGGGCACGGACCGGACGGGCTTCACTTTCAAATACAGGTGCTACTGTGGCCCCTTTTCTCCTTGTGAGCCTTACCCATCCCCACTTGCACGTCCAGTCTGCTCTTGACCTCCCTCTTGCAGTGCACACCCCACATGCACAATAGCCACTTTGTCTCTTCTCGTAGGCCGTAAAGAGCTCAGTATTAAGAGATGTTTGTATTTAACCTGTTAGAAAAGCGGAGGTCTGGTGTTCTCACGAATTTTAGGCAGGCAGCCAGTGGTAGACGTAGCAATAGAGGGATCCACACTGCCAGGCTTGCACTTAGTTCTGAAATTCAAGGTCTGTCTTTGAAGTTGTAGTGCTTTCTGGTCTGGAGCATTGTTTGTATCCATTAAAATCACTCTCCAGGTGTACCTTCCAAGTCTGTGAAGTTCCTTTGGCCATCCCTTTTCCTATGCAGTTTGGAGACACAACTGTGAGAAAACATGGAGATACATCATAATCGAGGGCTAGAACAGTCTTTCACCTCTGAATTTTCTGACTCCTGGCATTTTTAAGGAAAACGTTGTCTGTTCTGTTATTACTTCCTTTGTTTTAAATTGCATCTTAGGTATAATAGTTATTATCCTACATAGAAATTTTCTCGTTGGTTATCTGGTCACGTAACTCCAGTAAATACTTTACATTGCCACTGCAAGCACTGGTGTCCCTGGTCTTATGTCACCTTTCAAAGTGGGCTTGGGTGAAAGATTGCCCAGGTTCCCCTGCGCTTCTCCTAGCGCTCACCTAATTTTCCCTGTTTGCTTTCCAAGCCAAGGACTCCCTGCAGAACCTGCCTTTTCTGATCCCTTGTTCTAAGGCCGCTGTGGGTAACTGGTGCTTTCTGCCCTGCAAACAAACCTTTGCCGCTTCCTGCCTTCCAGGGATGAGCTCAAACGGCACTATAACCTGGGGCAGTACTGGGTGGAGGTGGAGATGGAAGACTTGGCCAGCTTTGACGAGGATCTCGCGGACTATCTGTACAAGCAACCAGCAGAGCACCTGCAGCTGGTAAGGCTGGAGCTTGGCAGCCTGGCTGGCAGCCTGGAACACTGTCACATCGCGAGAGCAGCCCTGACGTTCTGCTGTGACAGACCCATTAAAGCGCAGCTGTTCCCTCTCTAGCTGGAAGAAGCGGCAAAAGAAGTCGCAGATGAGGTCACTCGTCCTCGTCCCTCAGGGGAGGAGACTCTCCAGGACATCCAAGTGATGCTGAGGTCGGATGCCAACGCGGCCAACATCCGCAGCCTGAAGGTGAGGTGAAGGCAGTCGGCTGCCACGCAGAGCGGTGCTCGTGTGGCTGTGGTCGCAGGGGAGCTTTTGGTGCCTGGTCACATAGCTCAGGACACGGGTCACACACCAATTTACAAGCAGCGATACTCTGCAGCTTAAATCTGACTGCAGAGGGCTGTTATTGCTGGTTCCTGCTGCAGGGACATTGTTGCTGTAGTGATGCTCTGCACAGAGGGTTCTGTCCTTTGCTCTCATGCTTTGTCGTTTCCCATCCATCCTCCATTGATGGCTTTCTCACCGTCCCTTCACCTCTTCCCTTTCAGTCTGACCAGATGTCCCACCTTGTGAAGATCCCTGGGATTGTAATTGCAGCGACCCCAGTGAGAGCCAAAGCCACCAGAATCACCATCCAGTGCCGCAGCTGCCGCAACACCATCAGCAACATCGCGGTGCGCCCGGGCCTGGAGGGCTACGCTCTGCCCAGGAAGTGCAACACGTAAGGACTGACAAGGGCATGCACCAGCAGGCTGGAGGGAGAGAAAAGACTGCATCCTCTCCTCCTGCACTGCTCTGCCTCCACCCTTCCTGCTGCCCCTGTGCCTGTGTGCAGTTGTGGCTGCCATGTTCCAGCTGTCCATCTCTGGTCATGCTGGTTGTGACCCTGCGTGGTCAGTGCTGCCTGCAGTGTTGAGTGACCGTGTCCAGGGAGTTCTTTTCATTCACGGGGAGTTTTGCCTGTTGTATGTAAAGGTTCATTCCTGCCTCCAGCTATCCCGTAATGCTGTGTTAAGCTGCCCTCCTCTTTTCCAAACAAACTCCTTGCTTCCACCTCCTGAGGGAGCTGTTTTCTGTTACCTTCCATAGGGATGCTTTTCTCCTAGCCTTTTATCCTGCTTTACAGCTTTTGGTGCCTGTGAGAACTGTGAGCATTAGGCTGCCGCTGTGCTGCATCTCTCGAGGCAGCTGATCCTGGTGGGTTGTGTCTTTGTCTCCTACCTGCCAGTATTTATTTTCTTCACCTGAACTCTGATGCAGCTGAAGAGGGGTTTAGGCTTGGGATCGTTCTTGTGTGTGGTCTGTACAGCATCTCGCTCCTGATCCCTGACTGCATGAGTGTATCTGCACTCTCGAGTTGCCCTGCCTGAAAGCCCCGCATGGAGTCAGGCATCAGTTGTGCCATTCTGAGACGGCAGCAGGACGTGGGGCTGCTCTTTGTCTCAGAGAGCTTGTAATCTAGCAAGGCAGGTATGTCTTGAGAGACTGGGAGGTGGATGTCAGCTTTGTCACATCGCTAATTGCTTTCTCACCAGAAACCACTTAACATTTGCTTCGTGCATGAGGTTGTAAAGAAAAACGCCCTGCCATGTCACTGAGTCTGTACTGTTACCTTCTGTGTAATTAATGAATTACCTCCCTCCCTGCTTACAGCTAGCAGGGGAGGGGAGGGAGGCAGGGAGAGTGCTCAGACAAGTGTCACCCTGCCTTTGGCTCGTTCTCATGTACACATTTGGCAGCTGGCGAAGACAAGACAGGGCTCGGTGGCCTTTGGTCTGGCGTGTGTCTGCCCTTACCTGCTGATGTGGCACTGCTTGGAAGGGGCAGCTGCTCCTTGCTATCGCTGCTGTCCCCTCCACAGGTGCGCTCCAAGGGGTGGCTCCTGAGTGCTAACAGCCTTTTCCAATTGATCTCTCCGCACAGAGAACAAGCTGGCCGCCCCAGGTGCCCTCTGGACCCCTATTTTATCATGCCAGATAAGTGCAAGTGCGTGGATTTCCAGGTCCTGAAACTGCAGGAGTCCCCGGACGCCGTGCCGCACGGGGAGATGCCCCGGCACTTGCAGCTGTACTGTGACAGGTACTGGCACAGCCTTCCCACCCTGACCCTGCTGGCTGTTGCTGGTGCCATCCTTTCCCACCGCCACCCTCTGCTTTCCCCTGTTAGGTACCTGTGTGACAAAGTTGTCCCGGGGAACAGAGTCACTATCATGGGGATCTACTCCATCAAGAAATCTGCGCAGAGCAAGAACAGAAGCCGTTACAGTGTGGGGGTGGGCATCCGCAGCGCTTACATCCGCGTGGTGGGCATCCAGGTGGATACGGAGGGCTCAGGTGAGGGCTGCGTTTGGTCTGCGTTGGTAGCCTGGCATTGGGAGACACTCCCCACCCTGTTCCTGAACAAGGTGATCCCTCAGCAAGGACTGTTTGAAGTCACAGCCTTGGTCCTTCTCTGGTGTTTATATAGCAGAAGGTTCAAGCCATTCCAGGGGTGTGACTTGCCCTGGGCTCTCTCTAGTTGTGTCCTGTAGGACTTCTTCTCAGTGATAGTAAATGAGGACTCTCAACCTGAGTCCTTCAGGGTATTTAAGTGGTTTTGTCTTACTGATCTTGGTTAGAATCTGCCAAGCCATCCCTGAGGATCCCGGCTGAAGTCCATGGTTAAAATTGTGTTTAAAACGTGGTCCCGACTGTAATTTTCCCTCTGGTTCCTGCAGAGCTGCTTTGCCCAAGAGCCTTGCTTTTTCTTACCAGCCTCTAAAGACACAGCCTGCCTTGCTGGGTTAGCAGATGCTTGCCCTCTCCACCCTTTCCACCTGGTGGTACTTGGCATGATCTCCAGGAGGGGATTTTGGTTGTAGTGTGTGGGGGGAGTGGTATAATTTCCTTTAAAACCTCCATCTGTTCACTGTTGCATCATTCCCCTCATCCCTGCACAGGACACAGCTTCAGTGGCTCGGTGACCCCTCAGGAAGAGGAGGAGCTTCGTCGCCTTGCTGCCATGCCCAACATCTACGAGACCATAGCCAAGAGCATCGCGCCCTCCATCTATGGCAGCGCTGACATCAAGAAGGCCATCGCCTGCCTCTTGTTTGGAGGCTCCCGCAAGAGGTGGGGAGGATTCAGCCTCTGTTACCAAAGTCAGTGCTTTATTGGCAAAATAAAGGCTCACCATCCCTCCTCCCTCTCTTCTTCCCAACCCTGTCGCTCCAGGCTCCCGGATGGCCTGACCCGCAGAGGGGACATCAACTTGCTGATGCTGGGAGACCCTGGCACGGCCAAATCCCAACTACTGAAGTTCGTTGAGAAGTGTTCTCCCATTGGGGTACGTGGCTTGAGGTGCCCACTTGTAGTGCACCCCTTTTCTCCCTTCTGCCCCTTGTCTAGCACCAGAGACACGACTGTGGTCACAGCAGACACCTGCCTGTGCATCCACAGGTGGACTTGCTGGCAGAGGTGAGAGCTGCCATTTGCAATATTAGCTTGGAAGGGATGGGGGATGAGGGAGGGAAGGGGAAGCTGGTCATGCCTTTTATTAAGCTATGAGCGAGGCTGTTTGCAGATGTCCAAAGACGTGCCTAGTGCTGCTGTTTATTGTTGAGACTTGATCAGCAGAGGGGCTGGCTGGTCAGGACAAATTAAGTTGACTGCAGCTCAGGCACGGACCTCCAGCCTGAGCCCAGGCACAGAATTATGTTTTCAGCTGTGACTTTTTGTAGTCTCTATTAAACTCAGCCTCTGACTGTATTGTTCCCTCCAGGGGAAAACAAAGCTAATGCAGCAGCCCACCAAACAATGAATCACTCCCTGTTCTGTACTTAATATCTGTGTTTGTGTGTCTGCATGCCCTCCGGTGTGTCACAGCTGCTTAGTCCGAGGCTTGGCGTGAGGCAACAGTCCTGCTCTTTACCCAGCACATCTGCTTTCTGCATGTGCTTAGGGCTATTTCTGGAGGCCCTTGTGTTTCCCCCGGGGGCTCCGGATTTTGCGGTGCCAGGGGTGCTTCGTCTCAGCTGGAGCAGTGGGCTCCTGGGTGCTGCAGCAGCTGATGTGCTGTCCCTTTCCTTGTCCCACGTGCCACTAGGTGTACACCTCAGGAAAAGGCAGCAGCGCTGCCGGCTTGACGGCCTCGGTGATCCGCGACCCTTCCTCCAGGAATTTCTTCATGGAGGGAGGAGCCATGGTGCTGGCAGACGGGGGAGTGGTGTGCATCGATGAGTTCGACAAGGTACCTGTGGGGCTGCCTGTGGGGGAGTGGGAAGGAGAGCCCTTGGGGATGCCAGCTTGTCCCAGGAGAGCCCAGAGCTGCAGGAGAAAGGGCAGCTCCTCCGAGACTACCTCACTTCCTTTCAGGGAAGGTCAGTGGGATGGGGCTGCGAGGGAATTCAGGAACATCCTGCTCTCTTGGGTGTTCTCACAGAGCTTTATGCTGGGGGTCACTTCAGTAGGTGTGTAGCAGAGGTCTGGCAGAGGTGACTGATGGTGACTCTTTCTGCTTGCCTGGTTTCTCTCACCTGGGATGAAAAGATGCGGGAGGATGACCGCGTGGCTATCCATGAGGCGATGGAGCAGCAGACCATCTCCATTGCCAAGGTGAGCTGTGGATTGATGCATGTTGCCCTGAGGTGGGAACCTGTGGTCACACATCTTTTGCCAGAACTGCCCATTTTGGAGTCCAGGCAGTGGCATTGATGGTTGCTGGTTTCTCTGATCAGAGACTGGTCAGCCCTGCCTGGAGGTTTTGGGCAGCCTGGACTTCATGGCTTCTCCTTGCTGCTCGCTGTCGGGCTGCTCCTGCAAACCTATGCTTTGTGCCAGAGCTGCCCAGGAGGACTCAGTCCTGGCTGCCCAGTGTTTGTCTCAGATCACAAACCTGGGGTAAGGTCTCCTCTGTCTCTGCCCTTGACAAGAGGCTTTAAATGAAATTACTCAGTGCTCGGGTCTCAGCTGAAGCCAGTCCCTGTCCAGAAGGACATGTGGGTCCAGCCCCACCATTACAGAGCAATTGGGTACTACTTATGGGGCTTTATTTAAATGCAAGTGATTGAGGATGAGTCCTTGAAAACAGTCCTGAATTAATGGTCTTCTTGCCCTTCTTGCTGTGGCATGGACGTGGTCTTGACACCATCCCTTTTTTTTGCCTTCCCTCACAGGCAGGAATCACAACCACACTCAACTCCCGCTGCTCAGTGCTGGCAGCTGCCAACTCCGTCTTTGGGCGCTGGGATGAGACCAAGGGCGAGGAGAACATTGATTTTATGCCCACCATCCTGTCCCGATTTGACATGATCTTCATCGTTAAGGATGAGCACAATGAGGAGCGAGACATGGTGGGTTGAGCTGTGCAGCTGGGACTCATGAAAGGTGCCCCTTTCTTTGGGAGGAGGAGGAGGCAGAGGAGTTCCTGCTGTCTGACTGCCTTCTGCTTCCCTAGACACTGGCCAAGCACGTGATGTCCTTACACGTGAGTGCCTTGACGCAGACCCAGGCCGTGGAGGGCGAGATCGAGCTGAACAAGCTGAAGAAGCTCATCTCCTTCTGTCGGACGTGAGTGCCCCGCGTGTCTTTGGGCAGCGCCCGGGCTGTGTGGTGGGAGGCAGCGGTGAGAGGCAAACCACCCAGCGCTCTGTCTGGGTGACCTTTCTTTAACTCCTGCCCTGAAAAAAGGGATGCAAGAGGAGCTCGTAGTGGCGCTGCAGCACAGCCCAAGGAAGGGAGGGGTGCCTAGGGGTCCTGCCTCCAGCTCCTGTCCCCCCTTGCAGGAAGTGTGGCCCTCGTTTGTCGGCGGGGGCGGCGGAGAAGCTGAAGAACCGCTACATCCTGATGCGCAGCGGCACCCGCCAGCACGAGCAGGAGAGCGACCGCCGCTCCAGCATCCCCATCACCGTCCGGTGAGCAGCACCCCCTCCTCGCCCACCAGCACCTCTGGGCTTGGGGCTGCATTGCTGGGGTAACCCAGGAAGGGGGTTGGCGTGATGTGGGGGTGTGCCTCTGGACAGGGCAACACTGAAAGCGCTGTGGGTGGAGGCAGGAGATGGCTGGAGTGGGGTAGGTGGGGATGGCAGGAGTCCAGGGGAAGGAGAGGACACCCTTGGAGCTGCAGTGGGACTCAGGGAACGTCTCCTGTGGCCGCAGGCAGCTGGAGGCCATCGTGCGCATTGCCGAGTCCTTGGCGAAGATGAGGCTTCAGCCCTTTGCCACCGAGGCTGATGTTGAGGAGGCCTTGCGGCTCTTCCAGGTGTCCACGCTCGATGCGGCCATGTCGGGCAACCTGTCAGGTGAGGAGGGGGTGTCCTGTGCTGGGGGTGGGAGAGACATGCTGGGCCTGGCTGCCTGGGGCAGGGAGAGACAAGCTCTTCTCCCATGACCTGGCTGTCAGGGGCCGGTGCTGGACCTCCTTTCTGAGCAAAGACAAAGCAATGCTTGTGGCAGCAAGGGGCCATCGTGGCTGTGGGGCTGCGCCTCACAGGGAAGGCAATGGCAAATGGCACTGAGGGTCTCCCGTGCTGGTTAGGGGAGGGCTGGTCTGGCCCCTTGTGGTCCCAAGGGCAGAGTCTGGTGCTGGAGGTGGTTCCCCAACCTATTAATCCTCTAACATCTTTCTCTATGGCGGTGAAGACAATGTTTCCTTGGGCAGCAGCATGGAACAAAGGGCTTGAACAAAGCTCTAGCAGTCTTTGCTCCATGGCCTTTGATGCTGGAGTTGTTCATGGGTTCCCTAAAGTCTCTAAGCTGTGCACATGTGGTGGGAGACACAGGAGATGAGCACTTTGTCTTGGAGAGTGGTATCTGGGTGGCACGGAGAGCTCACACACTGTCTCCCTGCAGGGGCAGAAGGCTTCACGACCCAGGAGGACCAAGAGATGCTGTCTCGCATTGAGAAGCAGCTCAAGCGCCGCTTTGCCATCGGCTCCCAGGTGTCGGAGCACAGCATCATCCAGGACTTCATGCGCCAGGTGGGTCAGGGACCCCGTGTAGGGCTGGGCTGTGAAACCAGGGACCCCAGGCTGCTGCTGGGGGCATGAAACCCCTTCCTCAAGAGCGGACTGGAGAGTCTTTTGGTCATGCCTTTGAAGTTGTTTGTAGGGAATGGTGTGCAAAGTGATTGCAGAGTTTAAGGGGACTGAGGCGAGTTTCTGCAAAAGCTCTGAGGTCTGGGGCTGGTTTGGGCTCCTACCCTTGAAACCAGAGCCCTTTGATTTGTGACACTGGCTGCAGTCAGACCTGAAATAGTGAAAGGGGAAGGGAGCGTCAGTGTCTTGATGGGCTCGCTCCTTGTGGAGAGTCATAGCTGGGCTTTAGCAGAGGGTTCAGGTTCTTGCTGAGCTCCTGTCAGCTATTATATGCTGGCATCATCATCTTCCCCTGCTCTCCCCTTTTGCAGAAGTACCCAGAACATGCCATCTACAAGGTGCTGCAGCTGATGATGCGGCGGGGGGAGATCCAGCACCGCATGCAGCGCAAAGTCCTGTACCGTATCAAGTGACCTCCCTGTCCCAGGCTCCAGGAGGGAGCTGCTGCTGCTTGACACCTGCCCAGGACACCTGCCCCAGGGAGTTGGAGCCTACTCCTGAAAGAAGCTTTTCCTTGGGGAGCCAAACAGCCCTAGGCCTCCATCTTGAACCAGGGTTTGGGGTGGTCAGGGTTTCCCTTGTGTGCTCTGTTGCTGTGTCATGTCCGTGTTTCTTTGAACTCCAAAAGCTTTTAGTTTGTATTAAAATAAAACCTGATATTGGTAGCTTGGGATCTGTGGCCCTGAGGGGGCAGAGGGGATGGATCCCCTTCCTCCTTTGGAGGCGGTGCAGGATTTTGGATAGAAAGGTGTCCCTCCTGCCTGCCCTCTATTATGCACTCACCCTCACTCAGGTTCCAGCTTCATGGGCAGCAGCAGCAGCCCCGAAGGCAGAAACTCATTTCTCACTCAGGGTTTGTCTATTAAGGCATAAAGCCTGTTGGCACAGGCTGTCCAGCTGGGCTCAGCAGGGTGGGAGGTACTTTACCCGCTCCCTGCGTGCTGTCTGCTGCTTTCTTCCCCCTCTGCCAGGGGCAGTGAAGGAAATGCCTTGCTGCTTGTTCCCTGCTCTTTTCTTATCCCTCTTTGCCCTCTCCCAGGGCTGCAGCAGGGAAACCCTTTACCCTGCAGTGTTAAAGGGCTGTGTGAAAGCCTTGCTGGAGGCATGGGCAGAGTTCCCTGCTTGCTCCAGTGAGGATGCGGATGCAGGATAATCCCCCTGAGCTACGTGCTGTCCTCCAACTAGTCCCTGCCACCTCCTCCATCTGTGCCAATGGCCTTGGGGAGGATTGTCCCACACACCAGGAGCCTCTCCTGGACACTGCCCCAGGCTGCACTTGTGCAGCTGCTCACCCTTCTGTGTTTGCTGCACCACCTTGCACTTACAAACTTGGCAGGTTTCTATTATTTCTAACAAAGGAGTACTGGCTCTCTTAAGTGTTCTCACGAAGATGGACGGTGCTGGTAGGTCCCTGCCCCCGGCAGCTTGCCTGTGAGAGCACTGGTGGGGGCCTTTGAAGACGGCAGAGTTGGGTGAGCAAAGCTGCTGCAGGCGGTGCAGAGGCTGGTGCCTGTGTCTGATTTCGGGCTGAAAAACCCCAGGAGAGGTTTCAGTAGCAAAAGAAACGTTCAGGGCCAGCAGAGGGTACCAGAGTCCCGAGGATGCCGAGCGGTGGGCCCTGCTTGTGGCACTGCCTCCTAGAAGGGAAACCAAGGGGTCCCAATGGGCTGTGGTGTGCACCCGGTCTGGCAGCTGTCACACGAGGGCTGGGCCCCGCTGCAACGCTTGGGGGTTCAGCAGCATCCCTCTGCTTCTGGGTGTTTGGAGAGGCACACAGTCCACTCCTTACGTGGTTGTGGAGTCAGAAGTCTGAAGGGGCTGGGGTGGTGGTGGGCTGTGAAAGACTGGCTGCAAATTGGGGAAACAGCCTTCTGCTCTTCATTCTCCGATTTTTTTGATGGGGACAGCCTTTGTGGAGGGCTGGAAGGAAGAGAAGGCTGGCCCAAAGACTCACAAGAGAGAGGCAGGGATAGGTCTCTCATTCTAGTGATCTTATTGCCCCATATTTTTGCATGTGCCAAGCACCTCACAGTGCTTCTTGGAGCAAGCAATACTGGGGCAAAAGGGGGCCCCTTCTTTTCTCCTTAGGAAAGAAAAGACACCTTCTGTCCTCACAGTGTACCCTGGATGGAAAAACAAGAGGATGTTGCTGCTCCATGGAAGGGTTCATCTCCATGGAGGAGGAGGGGTAAGTGAACGTGGGAATAACAGGGCCACATCCTCCCCTAGAAACTGAAGTTCTCAAAACTGCCAGTGTCTGTCAGAAAGTGTCCTGCCCTCCTCACAAGCTCCTGCGCCCCTGACCAAGCACTTGCTCTTGCAGGATCAGGGGTGGCTCCTAGAGCAGGGCCAACACAGGCCTGAGGCAGCAGCATGGGTGTCGTGGCTGTTTTTCTGCCACGAGCCACAGCCCCTGCAGAGCTGCAGTAATGGGTCCTGCAGGTCTCTCGGCCCCTGCCACCTTCCCACAAGTACCTCTGTCCTTGCTTCGGAGGTGCAGGCAGGACCTGTCCATGGACCTTCTTTCAGAGGTGCAGCAGGAGCAAAGCAAACAGGCAGTGTGGGAGTGTGGCATCAGAACCCACGGCCTGTTGGTAATGCTGCCTCCGGAGGAGACTGTGAGCCTCTGTTCCCAGGCTTGAAAAGAACACCCAGTGATGGGGCTGTGTGGGGAGAGAGAAGGGAACACAGTGCAAAGGGCTCTGTTTCCATCACATGCCTTTCTTTCCCCCTTTTCCTCCTTGCCCCCTTTCTTCCCTCAGATACTCCTCCCACCATCATCATAATTTCTTTTCTGTGCTGGAGCAGTAGGACGTGGCTGGATTTTGGCTGCTGCTGGCTGCCAGTGGTGGTCATGTGTCATTCAGAGGTTTTAAATGAGCCATCATCTCCAGGAAGATCAAGCTGTGCTGGGCGTTGGCAGGTGTGGAGGTTGGAAATTCTAATTTTTTTTATGTTGTTTTCGTGACACGATAGAGAGCTGAGGTATATTTCTGTGATGGGGATCAGAATGATTGATCTCTTCGTGCCAAGAAATGTGTTGATTATATGGTGTGAGGTTATGTAAGCGTACGTACGACTTGAAACAACATTGTTTGGCAATTAATGCACGCGGTGTTACCACAAGGAGCGGGGCTGGGATGCGCGCAACTGGTATTGTTTGGAACCTGAGATCGCTGATTAGTGCTGGCTTGTGCTGAACGTAGCACTGCAGGTGGAAATTTTGTGAGGAGAAGCATTTCTCAACTGGGTAGGTGCATGGCAATATCTGCTTGATAAGGGATTGCTGGTCCTGCTGGTGAAGATGACCAGATTTTTCCTCAAATGATAACTACTTGATAAAGGACTGTCATCCTCCTGGTGAAGGGGTCTCTTTTTGGTCTCATCCGAAGTTCCGGCGTGCTGAGATTTGGGATAAAGTCCCTGTCCGAGTGTCCTTAGCTGACCAAAAATGCTGTTCTCAAGTACAATACTAACAGAGAGAGTAAAACCAGTCAGGCTTAGCCACTTGGATCTGAGCAGCACAGCATTCCCTCACCTAGCCTGGAGACCTGACCTCGTCCCTTCCTCACCTCAGTGCTATCACCGGCACAGGAGGCCCCTTCCCCACCCCTGGCTTGTCTCCTTGGGAAGCACAGTTGGATGAATGTGATCACCCCAAACCAGGCAGTCCCCAACAATGCTCAGGTGCCTTTGATTCAAAGCTTGGGCTGTTGTAGAAGACGCCGACCTCTTGCCACTATGAATTAGTACCCGAAGAACTTGCAGATTACATCTAATTCTGCATGAGATGTGTTAATCTGTGTCGGTGGATCACTCCAAAGAGTTCCAGTCCACTGGGCTCTTGCCAGCATTTTTGGTTGTCCGAGGACATAGCCTTAAACTGCACCAGGGAAAGTTTAGGTTGGACTTTAGGAAGAAGTTCTTCACAGAAAGGGCGATTAGACATTGGAACGGGCTGTCCAGGGAGCTGGTGGAGTCACTGTCCCTGGAGGCATTTAAGAAAAGACTGGACGTGGTGCTTAGTGCCATGGTCTGGTTGACACGGTGGTGTTAGGTCATAGGTTAGACTCGATGATCTCAAAGGTCCTTTCCAATCTAGTTGATTTGTGATTCTGTGCAGCTCATCAGAATATTTCTGTGAAATGTCAGTGGAGCTCCACTACGGTGAAATCCAGCAAAGCTGAGTCATCACATCTGCACCGCTCAGATCTCTCCCATCTCCGTGCAGAGCGAGAGCTGTTGCAATGCAGCGACATAACCTCTGAGCGTGTTGTGAGTGTCACTTCCTCCATAAAATACAACAAAACCAAACTGCACAGTCCTGAGGGCTATTGCTCAAGGATGTGAGATAAACACTGGCGAGTGGGATGTGCTGATATGGGCAATGTGAGAAATAATCTCATCTGGTCCACCAAGCACCAATCTCAGACAAATGAAGCTGGGCCTCCTTCCCCCTTTCTGCTGCTGACTTACTGGACTAAGTTGAGCGAGTGACTTCATCTCCTTGCCTGTTCTGGATAGTAACCTTTTTGGAGCACAGATCACTTCTTACCATGATTTTGTGCAGTGCCTGGCAGAACAAGCAGCCCAATCTCAGTGGCAGAGTTTACCTGCTGTCTTAAGTAACAGTAATGTATTCTAGGGCTTCTCCAGCCCTTGTTAAGATGAGAAATGGTCTCCTGCGGGCAAAGAAATTCCTGTGATTTGCTCTGGACAACGCCAGAAAAGATCAAGAAACCAAGGAAGACCGTGGTACAGCAATGCTGTGCTACCGTGGCATGACCCTGCTGAACAGCACATGTGTCATGGGTCGGGGTGCCTGTGAAGTGCTCTGCTGGGTGGGGCTCTCATGCTGAGTCTCAAGTCCCCTAAGTTTGGTTAACAGCCTCTATCCCCTAATTCCGGGCCAGGTTCCTTCAAAATCTCAAACCACTCATTCTCCCACAGCAGTGACGTACCAATGTCTGCTATTGCTCTTTGTCATGTTTTGCCATCCTTTTGCAACATCCTTTGCTCTTTCCTGGACACCTCTGCTCCAGGTCTCTCCCAGCAATGCCAGGCAGTCCATTTACTCCTCCTCCCTTCCACTGCATGCCTCATGCCTGCTCTCTCTTCTCATCTGCATGGTCATCCCCTCCTATTTCCCTCCCTGGCCATTTTGGTCTGTCCCATGGCACCTTACAGAGTGTTTGGTAAAAACCTTCTTGCTTCACAGGCAGGCGGGATATCAGGGTATGACTTGCTGGATCAACTCTCAGCACTGCCTGTTAGGAACAGGGCACCAAGGGACGTTCCTCAGAGAACATCCCCTGGACCATCTGCTGCTTCTTGGCCATTCCTCTCCTCCTTTCCCTTCAGCTTTCACACAGCCAAGGTGCTCCACCTCCTCTCCCCATTATTTATCTTCACCTTATCTCGTCTCCCTTTTTTTATTTTTTTCATAAGGCTTTTTTTTTTTCCTTTCTCTCAGACTTGTTTGTGGGCAATTGGCCAGAAATCCCACAGATCTCTGGCCAGGAAAGCCAGGCAGCACTGATTTATGAGCCTTTTGGACCCTCAGAACGGAAGCAGGAGCACTATCCTGCTTGCCTTGATCCCAGTACCCGTGGACTGCTTGCTGAGTGGGAAGCAGGTCTACCCACAGCCGGCCACACACCGTGTGCTCGTCAGCACCCAGCACCTCTGCAGTACAAATATGCGTCTATAAATAGATGCATAGGCATCCTTCCTTTCTGGAAATCCTTCACTTGATAGAGTCTGTCAGATTTCAGACTGCACCTGGTACTTTTTAGACTCTAACACAAACGATCAGAAAGGTGAACTTCAATATTTCACTAGGACTCTGGAGCTAAGTGCACAATGTTAAAGATATTTATAAAGTTTGTAGATAAACAGTTGGCAGCTGATCTGGCATACAGGTAATATCACTGTCCTAGACCCTTGCACCAGAATGAGGTGTACATTCTGCATTATCAGTTATCTTCCATTTGTGTTTTGTGATGAGGGGGTGTTTGGTGGTCTGCCAGGAGTGCAGAGCCTGTCACCAGTCTGGGAGGTTTGCCATTCATGCGGGTCCAGCAGGTGAAGGGTGAGGGCATGAGCTGGGGAGAACTGAAGACGCAGAGGAAAACAGCTTTCCCAGCACCACACCGCTCTCACAAACTGCTCAGTGCCGGAGTCCTACGTGCCTGGTGCTCAGTCCAGATCTTTTGGCAGCACAGCTGCTGCAATGGGGGAGCTACAATGACTGATTTACCTGGCTTCTCCTGAGTCAGGCAATTAAAATATCCTGGTTTCCACAGTAACATCGCTACTGCCACGCTGCACCAACATCACTTTACTGTACCCTATTCAGGTACAGATACAACGTACAGTAATGGATAAATCACATGGAAAGAGGGTGAAGCTTCTGCTGTTGCATCTCTTGCACTGGAGAAAAGGGTAATGCTGGGTCAGAGAACCAGCTCAGAAGTAGAAGCCCAGCATTCGAGTCCCTCCTCTATGAGAAAAACCAGAAGACCTATTTGTTTGTGGCTCATGATGCACGCCCCAAACCCAGAGACACAATTTACAGTCGTAACCCCTTCACCTTCCTTGCTCCTCAGAGGATAAAATGGTTTCCTGTTTATTCCAACGGGCAGCTGTTGTATCCACAGGGGAGAGCAGCGCTCATGGTTAATGTGGCTGATGTCCAGACACGTTTTGCAGAAGTTGCTTGTTTGTTTGCTGGGCCGTCCAGCAGCTGCTGAATGTCCTGCCTTTGGGAATAGGAGACTCCCAGGCAATTCTCAGATGCTAGAGCATGGGAGAGGACTTGTTCCCCCCACACTGGGATCAGCAGGCAGGGAAGAGGTCCTGAGGTCTTCTTCAACATCTGCCATGTGCTGAAGTATTTTAGGAGCTGTTAGGACCTCCTTTGACTCCTTCACCTGGTTCATGTGTGCCCCAGGGATGTTCTGTGTTACCCACGGGAGAGCAGAGGCAGTGCTCTGCCTCGGGGTCTCATAACCTCAGCAAATGCTGCTAGACATGAGTTGGGGTTCATAGCCAAGGCTATGAAACATCCAGGACCAGCGAGGGAAAATCCCTGGAGTTCAGTGCCCAGGCAAGAGAAGTCTTGGGGTGTAAACAATCCCTGAAAATACTATCACCATAGGAGTCACTCCTCGGGCTGCTTTTGTGGTCACTTGGACAGAAGAAAATGTCCCAGGATGCGGAGGATGCAGCTCCCAGGAGGTTCTCTGCCAGACATGCCATCACCATAGGCCATTTTCGATCTCCTCCATCGGCTTGGAAGAGGCAGTTAAAATTGAATGCCCGTGGGAAGGAAGCGTCAAAGACAATTAAATACAAGGGAAAGACAAAGCCTGTTGCCCTCTGTCTTTGAATGTTTCTCTGTTGACATCAAGAGCACTTCTCATGTTTACTTTCCTTCTTTGCATCTGCCTGGCAGGGCTGTGTTGGTTGTTTATGTTTTTTAATGCTACATTGACCCAGATTTGGAGCAGGCAGGTGGTGATCCAGGCAGTGGGTTTGTATCTGACTCTGCTTATGCAGTCAGCTATGAAATGCTGAAATGGAAAGAAATCAAAGCCTAATCTCCAGTGACCCATACACAGGCGTCAGAGTCACCATCAGTCTGGAACTGGGGCACTGAGATACAGGCTGAAAAGTGGAGACCTGGCAAGAGCTGCCCTAATGAATCAGTTGTGCCCTCTGGTCAAGCCCTAGCTGGTACCAACCCCATATATTTACTCACTGGCTTTGCTTTTCAGCAGCACATCCTGTGTGCACCTCCAGGCTGGAAAAGGTGCCGGCTCACAGGCATTGCAATAGCCAAGGGCTTTGGAGAACTCCTATTGAAGTGGTAATTTGTTTTAAGCGTGTCATCCGCCTGCTTATGACATAAAAGAGGATGTGAACGGTTCTGTTCTGGGTCTCAGAGTAAGCAGCAAGAGGTAGGTGAAACCTGTACAGTCCAAATGACTGCAACTTCTCTGCTAGCTAATTTCTCTGCTTTTTCTGGCCACTTTTGTGGGCTCCCTCGTGTGAAGATGACAGCAGAGCAAAAGGAGCAGTTAGAGGCTGCCCAGGCTGGGTGTGCTGGTGGAGGCAAGGGAAGCACAAGGCTAGTGGGAGCTGCTGAGAGGGTAGATCCTGTGTAAAGCATGCCAGGGCAATCCCACTTCCCAGTTTGGTTTCCGAACTGCTGCCCAGGTCTGTTCTGATCATTGCTGGTGATCACGTTTATTGCAGCAGGATGTCAGGAAGAGTCCAGATCCAGGCCTCGCTCTCTGGAAAGAAAGTAATCCCTGCTTCAGTGCATTTCAGCCAAATACGTTGACAAATAGCAGAGGTGAGGACTGTAATATGTTAGTGAGAGAAAAAGGCATTGCAGCGCTTCTCTGCAGAAGGCAAATGGGCTTCTGTTTAAGCGTAAGTTAAATATCAGAGGAATGATGATCTTACAAATGAAACATAACACCCCCAGGGGCTTATTCCTGTACCAGCCACTAATTTACTGTGTGACCTTCAGCAGTTCATTCAAGCTCTCTCTGCCTCCATCGCTTTTTTTGTCAAACAAGCCCAGTGACAAATTCCTTTCTTGCAGAGGTCTTGTGAGGACTATGCATCTCCATGAGATCCTCACGAGATACATCAAAGGCAAAGTGTTTTCTCAACGAGATCTCATTTAATCTCCTCAGTGATGTAACGTGGCACATTAGCTCGTTGTGCTAAGCCTGGAGCCTCCCACTCAGAGCCCATCCCACCTGCCTCACACGAAGGCGTGTGTTGCCCTTCTGCAGCCACTTCTCAGCGCACTTCCTTCCTCTCCCCCTGCTTCCTTGGATATCTTTTTAGCCTCCCTTACACCTCCTCCCTTGCCGTAGCACGCTGGTCTTCACAGAAGAGCCCTTGCCTTGGCACAGATAGGCAGAGCCAATCGCTTGCCTTCGAAGAGAGATGTTGCCTCAGCAACCAAAGTTTTGAAGTTGGGCAAAGTTCTGAAGAAAAAAAACCCAACCAATTGTGACGGGAAATGACACTCGGGAACAAATGTACCACGTTGCCATGGCAGCCTGAATACTTGCACGGAACTTGGTGTTTTGAAAATATAAAAAGACTGTGCTTCAGATGAGTCCGGCTAACTTAATGCCTTTGTCAGGCAGCTGCACAATGCCAAGGGTCTGGCATTTGTGTTTTATACCTGGCGTGTGAATGACTTCATCGCTTCTGAAATGGAAGTAACTTCTGCTCTCAGTCTGACAGATGAGTATGTGAGACCACGGGTTCTTATGTTGCCTGGTCTGGTATTGATCTGTTAGGGTTATTTCTGTCATTTGAACTCCATCAGTTCTTGGTTGTCTTGGTTTCCACATCTATGTTTCATCTGTTATTTCATTTGGTGCACTTCTCTGTCTCAGTGTCTGGGCTAAAAACAGCAGGTGATTTGTTCAAATATACAGGTCCTCTTGCTAGTCCCACAGTCTTTCTTTTGAGCCACGAAGTGCATGAGAGGCTTTCAGGGGCCACAGACTTTTTCATTCAGCCCTATGAGCTGAACCAAACACGATTTTTCTCCATCAGCTAGATGCCTTCTCCTAATTACAGCGAGGAAGAGGAATAATCAGCCTGAAGGTATTCCTGTGCCTGTTGGACAGACTCACTTTGCAAACCCAAATGTGAACTGAATTCCTCTGAGAGTCTGTGAGACCATCCAGGTCTGGAGTCCATCACCATTTGCCCTAGAAAGGCCTGATTCTCGCTTGGCATCTTCTTGGTAGGGCTTCCTTTGACCTGGGAAGTAAGAGCAGAAGGAGAGCGAGAAATTGAATTTTGGTGATCTGCTGCTGTTATTCTTCACTGTCTCAGGCAGCCAGCCCTCTGGTAAAAGCAGCGTGGGTAGGGAAAGGACTGTGAGATGCAGCAGGGAAACAGGCACCGGTCCAGTGCTGAGAAGACTGAATCCCAGATGGTTCATAAAAGGAGGCAGATTCTCGGTATTTAGCTGAGAATTAACCTGGGGCCCTGACACCCCATTTCATTCCTTGATGGAGAACCCTTTCTGAAAGCTAAGCACGGGGACAGCTCTCTCAGCTGGCCAGAAGCAAACGTATGACTTTGGCAAAGTCAACTCTCCTGTGCTGGCAGAGGAGCTCCTTGGCTGAGGAGCCACCATACCACGGGTGCAGTGAGGCCACAGACAGACCCCCATGTGCCAGCTTGGGCTGAGTGCATGCACAGAGCACCGTGACATGAGGACTTCCCACCCCAGGCTGGGCACAACTCAGAGATCACGTTCCACCGTCATCTGTGACTTTTCTTTGCCCCTCTTCCACTGGAGTGTGTTTCTAATTGCCCAACCCTCCCTTGCACCATGTCATCTGGGGTTCTGCTTCATCATCCCTAGCGTCCTCCCCGTTGCCCTGGGTGGTCCAGTGCTGGCTGCTCTTACTTGTAGGCTGTGTGGGAGTGACCTAATTTGGAGAAATTGTGGAAGAAGCGTCAGGAAGTCCACAGGGAAGGGGGAATTTCTGTGCTCCTTGGCAGGAGCTCAAGCCACGTATCCATCCCCTGCAGCTCTTGGGCACTCTTCCCTGGGTCATTTACTCTCTGGGCCCTGTGTTCATCTCACCCCAAATGCTGCTCTCCAAGGAGACAGTTTATCTCAAGTGCTTTGGAGAGGCAGTCACTGTTCTTAATTACTTGGTGGTACAGAGGTTTCTGGTCTCTCATTTTCCCTTGACAGTTTTATTATGGAAATATTTTTTACTTTGGGCTATCTCCTTTGTGTTTCTGTGTGGGGTTTACAATAGGGGTTCTTCAGTGCTTGCTCTCAAGCAGCTCCAGTGAGAGACTGGCTTCAGACAAAATGCACAGCTGCCTCTGAGGAGGCAAGCAGAGAGATGCCGGCTGTTTCGTAAGGACACGCTCTGCTCAGTCCCAGCTCCCCAGCCTCCGGTCCTACGCCTGCCTTTTCTTCTCTTGGCCTCCACAACTGCAGCAGACTCGAGGGAGGGGACCAGTCCCATGCCCAGTGACAGGTTCCTCTTTGCAGCTGTGCTCTGCCCATGACATTTGGGGCTGCAGGGCTATGAGCTTCATCCCTCATGGAACTCCTTTCTGCCACTCCACCTAATTACTGTTTCTTATCTACAGTTTGTACAGGGCCATGCCAATAGATGGAAAGGTGTGGTACACACACAGCAGATGAAGATGGGATCTGGAAAATAAATGGAAAGAGCGTGAGGTCACTCTAAGTATTCACTTCAAATGGATCCCTTGATCTGAGCCTGTTGAGGTCTGTGGCAGTTTCACTGGAGACTAATGCCACAATTACTTAATAAAGAAATTGTATAAAATCCATAATCATCAGTACATTTGGGGTTGCTCCAGTTTACTAGACAAGTAAGTGCTCAAGCCTACAGCAATCCCATTTAGGAGGTTTATTTTGTGCCATGAGGGCTAAATATATTTCTGAGCCACACACTGTATAGACTTAGACAGAAACCTCTTCTCAGTTTACATAAGAAAAAGCACAGAGAAGCATCATTAACCAAAATTAAAGTATCGCCCTGCCCATGATCCTGTCCCCCACATTTAGTTATTTCACATGGAATGGGTCTGTCTCCTCTCTGTGTACATGGTATAAGGGTATCACAGTCGCCATGTGAGAACAGAGAAAGCAGATTGTACGTACCCCAGCCCCAGCCAGTCAACCTGCCCCAGCCGTGGAGGCTTTCAGGGAGTGGGATCTGTGTAGAGGGTTCAGATAAGGAGTGAAGGTCTGTTTCACGTTATGTTAGTGTTTTTCACTGGTGGTGTAGTTTCTGTTAGTAGGGATGAGTAAAGTTGAATTGGTGGGAATGAAGCAGAACTGGTTTCCTAGAGAAGTCCCAGTGGATCCATGGTGGTTGCTTTGCTAATATTTTATTGCTCAGAGTTGACTCACTCTGTCCAGAGGGGACCTGATCAGCAGTGGCAGAATCTGCCTTGCAGGACAGAGCCTGGTGACGTGGATTTTTCCCAGGATGGTGAAGATGGCCACCTGCCATTACCTCTGACAGTTCCTCTCAGGACCTGTCGGGAAGGTTTCTGCAGTGTGGCTCTGTGGTTGCCTGCAGTTTTGGTGCTTGGGGTTTGATATGCACGCAGGTTTTTGTGTGTGTGCACTCATCTGTAAGTTGTAAATTACTGTGCTGCTCAACCAAAAGACACTGTAGCTCCTTCTCAACACCCTTGAGAACTGCTGCCTGAAAACACTACCAGCATAAATAACCAGGGAGACCTGCAATTTCCCACATCCCAAAATAGGAAAATGGCTCCAATTTCTCACCATACTTAATTTTCTTTTTTTTTTTTTTTTTGGAAGGGGGCTTGTGACTGAATGAATCCCTGCTTTTTGGTCTCAGCAGCTGGCAGAAACCACTGTCTACAGTGTGTGTACAGATGTGCAGAAGCAGCCCCAGTGCCAGGGCTGGAACATGGCCCTGCCACCCCCGCTCTGCTGAACTGTAACTTCAGGAATTTGCTATAAAGTTGGGGAAGGAGGAGAAGGAAGAAGGAGCTGAAGGTCACGCAGGATTTTGGTACGTGTGACAGAACAGAGAGGGTGGCATTGCTGACGGTGCCAGAAAGAAGGAGAAAGATGAGGAAGGAGAGAGTAGGTGTTGGTTAGCAGGAGCTTCTCCTGGAAATTTGCTCTCCACCTAAAAGCTCCCTGTCCTCCAACAAGGCATGTGTAGGACTGGAAGGCAGTAGGACTGGATGCATCCCAGCTCCTTGCAACCAGGGCAGAGCTGTTCTTGTGCCTCAGGAGAGGCAGGGCAGCACTCTTCCTTCTTGTGTGCGTCCCTGGGGGCCTCTAGTTTGGCTGTGCACTGCTCTGGGCTTCACCTGTGGCCATTTGCTAACACCCAGTGTGAGATGCCACGGTAACACGGGTTTTCCAGCAACTTTCCTCAACAGATCTCTCATCCCTCACACCAGGAGGGCCAGCATCTCTTCTCAGGACCGGTTTGCACCCATCCCCGAGCCGGAAGGCACTGCTGCTTTGAAGAGACAGTGGCAGCATATCTCCCACATCCAGAGGAATGCGCAGAAGACAGCAGGAAGAGATGAAAGCATGTTCATTAACACCCAGGACCACCTGAAATCAGAAAGGAGGCGGGAAGCATTACCTCTGAGTATCGAGGCCATCGGGATGGAGCTGGAGTACCGCTGAGTGGAGCAGGCAAGGACAGGTACACAGAAATAAATGACTCACTTAGAAAAAGGTCAGCCACACTTGATTTGCCAGAGCCGATTTGTGGTGAGCGTGCACGCTGTGGCACGCAGCAGTGACCACTTTCAGATGATTCCTTTTGAGGCCACCGTGAGTCTCCCTTCTTGGAAACCATTGCCCTGAGAGCTTTCAGATAGCGCCGTCTCACCCTGAGGAGGGTGGATTTCGGCAGAAATGGGTTGGAGGGGGGCACAGGCAGGGGTCTTTATTGGCAGGCAGACCTGCTCAGCAAATGGAAAATTTTAGCAAATCAAAAAAATTAGGGGTTTTTTTTTTCAAAACGTCATGCTTGTATTGTTTGCTTTCTCACAGAGAAAAGAAAAATGCTGGGATTTCAGAAGGAAAAAAAAAGAAAACACTTTTTAATTTTCAGTACTTCATTTTCTACCAGATCCAGGAGTGGAAACTGGTGAAGATGGCTTCATGAAGATGGCTTGAACGAAGATTCATCTTGGAAGGAATAAAATCGGTAATTTCTAAACACATTAGGGGGAAAGTGAGATGATTTTCCACAACAGTGTTTTGTCATGCTGTGTCCCATGTCTCTCTCAGTTTGCACAGAGGGTCATTCCATGAGTACCCACTTAGGACGCCCTTTGGTAACAACATCCTCTCAGCAGGATTGTCCTGGGACAGCTCAGATAACAGAACAAAACATTTCTTCCTCTAAAAACAGCTCCCAGGCAGTCTCTGGGCACTCTCAATCTGATTATTTAAGTGGAGTTTGAGTACAAGATGTGATTTGGTCATTACAAACTCCTGTCCTTCAATAAATTTACATTGGTGTTTCACAAGAATGTTTACTCCTGTTTCCCTGAGTTCCAGACATTAAACAAATGGGTTTTGCTTAATTAAAAGCGCTCTGCAGGGGTGCTCCCTTAGCTGGGAGATGGGAGATGAGGAAAGGAAACAAATGGGGAAAATGAGATGTATTTCTTCTTCTCTTGCAACTGCAGATCTGTGTCAGGATCTCCCATTCCACAATTTTTTTTATACATGGGGTTGTTTGGCTTCAGAGTTAAAAATTCATACAGCAATCCAATTCATTTTAAGTTTCCCATATGGATCTCAAAAAGAACAAGATATTCCTTTGTACTGCAGCACAGTTGGGAGTCTTCCATTATTTCTTTTTTTTTATTTTTTTTTGCCCGTTTTTTCTTTCCCTGCCCTGGCAGGGTGGGATGTGTTTCTGAAGGGTGTTACACCTCTCTTTCCTGAGCAGGACTCCCTGTTCCATGGCAGAGGACAAGTCCAGTTGAGAGGGGTCAGGACATTTAGGGACAAGGGTAGCGTACATGCCGTGCTCACGGAAGAGCGCTCTCCGGGATCCTGGATCCTGAAGGGATGGGAGCCCTTACAACTCCGTAATTTCCAAGGTAGGTTCGTGTGATTCATGCCAGTGGAGCTAAGGTGGGTGTCAGGTAAAGAAAGACGTGGTGGTGCAAGCCTGAGATTCCAACTTTCCTTTGCCTCTTCCAGCGGGCAGTTTTGCGTAAGGAAGAGTACAGCGTGCAGGGTAAGCCTTAAGTGGTGTTGCCTCGGGAGAACCCTTCTGAAAAAGAGTAGTTATGGGAATTCCTGAGCCAGGAGATGCTTCTGGGTGACTGTGTTTAATAATCACTGAAGAAGCCAGTTGCAGCTACCACAACACCTCATCGAGAAGTTCTGCTGAGCAATAATGAGCATTTTTTGCCAAGATCGAGAGATCTCTTACTGCTGTCATTTTAACTACATTTCTGTACTTGACAGTTTTCAAAACACTATAAAATTATACAAGAGTGAACCGAATGCTGTCCTGCCTATGTTGGATTGTGAGCTGGAGCTGAATTTGGTGTTTCAGCTTAGCCTCTGTATTGCTAGAGAAATAAATACTCCCAGCACCCTGATGATGAGCAAAAAAGCCTCCCAATCATAAAGGAAATTGAGAAAACGACTCTCAACTGTGTAATTATTTATAAGATGAGAATATTTCCTATTCTTATGAAATAATGTGCGAGCTATTTTCATAGAAAACTTTTGCAGAGCATCTCAGTGCTGAATTCTATGACCAAAAAAGGGTTTCTTGGTGTTTCTGAACTGCTTTTCCTAAATCTAGGTAGCATGTAGGATTTTTCACTGATCTTAGACACTTCTTTGGCTTCAGAAGGCATGGCAAGTCACAGCGCTCTGGAGCCAAATGGTGCTCCTAGAGCCTCTCCTGGTACTGAGCTTACCCCTTCACACGAGCAAAGGTTACTGTGGAGCATTCACCTTATGAAAACGTTCCTAGAGTGATGGAAGAGGAAAAAGTTTAAACAGCTGTTGAGAAAAGAGGCTTATGCAGGAGTGAAATATTTCACATAATAAGCAAAACTTAAGAAGTAAGCCAAACATTAGGAATAACCAAACAACAGAAAGAGAAGCAGAAATATTTTGAAATACATCAGTGCATCCTCATAGAGATGCCCTTTATGCAACCTAGTGCCATCGGATTTGTTCTCTCCTCACCATTTAAGGAGCTCCTTGCATTTTCTGTGCATCGTTGCAACATTGATCCTAGCGTGCGACGAGTAATTGTGTTTTCTTTGAGTGAAAAATCTCCAGCCCCCAGCTTGGTTTCCGTAGCCATGTTCTTGTAACCACTCTTGAGAGGGTGCCTGATATTGTTCCACTTGTTCATTAATAACACGTGTTGTGGCTTTTTCTGATGTAAACATTAGCCAGGCTTTCATTAAGTTTTTAATAAACTTGTCCACCACCACATACATTAAAATGAAAAATTATTGATGACCCCTTTTGCAAGTCATTAATGATGACACGCAATTTGGCTGATGAATCACGAGTTTGCTGTAGATTTAGGCTATGTTTGTGTCCATCTCAGCGGAGTCTGTCCCCTTCTCCATGGTAACTGCTCTGCCTCTGACATCACTAGCCAAAATAGAGCATGGAGGTTATAAAATCCTGAGGGGGTGTGGGGCGGGGAACAGTAGAGGCAGACGGAATGAAAATACAGTTCAATAAAGGAAACTTCCTTAACGCTTCAGTCACCGGACAGTGCCCCGCGCATCGATCCGGCAAAAGATGCCTGAAATCTGAGAAATGGGGAAATCAGGATTCCAGAGCTGGAGATTTGCTTAAGGCTATTGAAACAACTTGGAAAGCAAAACAATCTGTGACTTCTTTTTGGACTGAGTCATGAAGCACTTTATCCATATGATTTTCTTTTTTGGCATCGAAAATCCTCTTCATCTCAAGGAGGGTAAAGAGCCCGATGCTGGGAGTCAAAAAAGCTCTTTGACAGCTAGGGAAGGAATTGCAGGATAAGTGTACTAAAACAGATGCCAGTACCACTCAATCTTTATCACAACTTCTATCTGTAGCCTGGGATGCTGCTTTTCTAAAACGCAGACCTCAGAAGCCATGAACTAGATGACAAAAAGAAAAAGGAAAGGAAAGAAAAAGGAAAGGAAAGAAGGCAGACTTTTTAGGTTAAAAGAGACAAATATAACAAAAAAGACCAACACGGAAATTCAAAACCAGAAGGGAAAAACAATGCACCCAAGGTTTCTCAGCCATTAACATTTCATAGTTCAAAGTACATCTGGGAATTTCCTAGGCCTCAGTTTAGTGTTCTGGAGCCATCAGTACTGCAATTTGGATGCCACTGGAGGACAGGATTGCTTAGAAGATGTAATGTGGGGTGGGGGAAGACAGTGGGCATGGGGAAAGGTCAAGGGAATGGGAGGAAGTTTAGGCTGATCTCTGTTCATTTGAGCAGGGCTGTTAGTCTTGGGAGGGTTAAGTGTTTCCAGGGGAATGGAAACTCAGCTCGAGCCCTGTCAGAGCTCTGACGTGACAACACATATAAAATAAACACCAGTGGAGTGTTAAGATAATGCACACACACCGGGTCTGTGCAATGTCGGGATCCTTTTAGATCACTTCACAAAGCTATTATCCCTTTTTGACTTGCATTTTTAGCCAGTTTTAAATGTCCCGAGGACTGTTTCGTTTAGGAGAAAAAAGCTAATAATGGAGCCCTGTATTTTCTTATTGCAGCCCTGCTTCATTTACACTGAAGGTACATGAAACCCTCCTTCTTTGGGCAAAACAGGAATGAAACAGCAGGAAACAGTTTCTTTGTTCACAACTCCGAGGCAGCATTTAGTCCCAAAATCTTTTTCTCTGTGTTCTCGCATTCCTATGTTTTCCCTTTCTCAGTGCCAGCTTTTTTTTCCCCCTTCATAAACCAGATGTAGCAGAGGTTTTGTTTATTTTTACTGTAATAAAATGTCTTCTAGGAAATTTAGAAAGCAAGTTGTGCAGCAAACAGCAGAAAGAATGCAATGTGAGTTCCTGCAAATTCGTACCCACTGTCCCTGTCTCTATATCCACTCGAGAGCCCAAACAACACAGACCGTGATCATGTGGCTGACACCCATTTGCAGTCTGTCTTGACTGCACACCGAACAGGAAAAATAACTGTTAAATTTATGCTGTGGCCTTTCCCTCAGCACATTCCTAGCTTGAATATCTTCACTTGGTTATTGGTTTTCATGCGACTTGTAAGAATTTGTTATGTTTGAGGCTTTCACTGTAGAAACTAGGGAGACTGATGGCCAGACTGCATTGTCTCATGTCTTATTTCCTCAGGACAGCCAGATGAAAAACAATAAATAAATCCACTTTTTTTTTTTAATCTCAGTGAACTAAAGAAAGAAAGAAACAAAAAATGAGTGAGGAAGAGAGAAAGGAAGAGAGGAAGGGAGGGAGAAGTATGGGGAACAAAGGAAAAATTATGTTTTAAGATAATGTGAGAGGGGAGAAGAAGAAGACAACAAGTAATTGAGAAGAAACAGAGATAAAGAATCACAAGTAAGCTACACATAATTTAGGTAAAGGAATTCTACACCGTTTATTTTCAAAAACGAATTTAAGCTGCCTTGCAAATACAGGTGCAATTAAATCATGTTTCTCTATTAAAGACAAACATTAAAGGATAAGAAAATTTAGTTATGCCATCTGCAGGAACAGCTGTCACATGTCAGCTGTTTCTGTTTATTTTGGTGAATCTGAGTGAGTTTGGACCATTGACTGTAAGCACACCATATATATTAAATTCTATTAAGAGGATGGGTGACGTGATTTGGTCCTTTGCCATGATGGTTTTAGCCAGGTGCTTAAACATGCATGTTCCAAAAGACAGTTGGCTGCAAGGATGTATCCATCTGTGCTCAAAGACCCGGAGCTGAGGTTTGGGCTGGTGTCCAGCAGGACCAAGGGCAGTGGCAGGGGGCTGTTGAAGAGAGGCAGGAGGTCCCACCCGGGGTTCGTAGCTCAGCCCCAGCTCCACGGGCTGCAGGGCCAAGGCACCTCCAACCACCACTTTGGCCAATCTTGCCTCTTTGGGATGAGGATCTCCCAGATCACGCAGGGTATCTGCTGCCACATGGCTTCAGACTCAAGACAGGGAGGTACAGTGCGGCCAGCCACTCTCCCAGCCTCCTGTCCCAATCCATGCAGTGAGGAGCATTCCTTCCTGCCTCCGTCCCTCACTGTCACTCCCTCTGACATGGTGGCTAGCCCGGGACAGCAGAGAGACTGTGCCACCCTCTGATGGAAACACTCTGCTTCCTTCATGGCCGTGCACCTGTGAGACAAAGGCTGCACTGGCATTAGCGAGGCTGTGCAGAGGAGTCGTAGGTGGCCACTGGTGTGAGCCACACAGGACAATGTCTTCACTTGCTCCAAAGCCCAGGCGAGAACCTGGCACAGAACACTGCAAGCAACCATCATAGGGTGACTCAGATGTGAGCAAGGCAAGCCCAGAGGCACAGACATTAGCTCGGGGGTGATGAAGAAATGTCACCATCCCTTTCCAGATCACTGCGTTTCACGGGTGGGCAAATGCTGCAAATGCCAAGTGTAGAACTCCCGCCTCATCTTCTCCTCCATCTTGCACTTTCACCACGCTGTGATGCGTGGCCTGAGCTGTGCAATTCATCGCTGTGCTGGAACCACTCCGTGGGCTCACAGAAAGCTGCACCTAGCAAAGAGTAGTGGAGCATACCAGTACTTTTAAATTAGTGAAGAGGAATGGCACAGGTGGCAAGAATCGGCCCGAGAGCCTAGCCCCAGTAAACACGGCAGCTAGATCCAGCTAAAGGAGCAGAGGGAGTTTCTGGGTACGCCTCCAGGAGTGAGCAGGCAGGCTGGCTACCCTTTTAAGGTAGAGATGGAGCTCTTTTCTCTAGACTGATCAGGTAGTGTTGCTGCCCATCTCAGATGAGGGGCAGAAAACGTTTTGCTCTTTGGGTTCGACTGTCCTGTTACTCTTCTATGTTTCAGATAAAGCATTTTTTCAGGAGACTCAATTTCGTGCTGACATGGCTGGTGCACTCATTGGTACAGAGCTTCCTGGAAGCCTGAGCAGCTTCATCGGGTCCCCATGTCCCTTGAGAGCTTCCAGAGAGGGAGCTTCCAACTGCTGCCTCAATTGTCGGTCTCTCCCTTGTCCTGGGTTAAGCTGCAGATATGTCAAGTGATGAGTGTGGGTTTCCTCCAGCCATGTGACAATGAATAAACCCTGCCTGTGTGATTCAGATCGTGCAGATGCTGTGTGATCTGAGCGAGGATGCAGGGGCTGATGCGTAGGTTGGAAGAAAGTGGAAGAACCTGCAAACTAGTGTCCTCCTTATCAGGCAGGGAGGCTGGTGCTGGTTAAAACACAATGTTTGTTTTCTCCAGCAGTGGTTTTCTGTGTCATACTGCCTGTGCCCTGAAGTTTGATTAAGGAGACATAGAGTGATTCAGGTTTCACAGCATTCACTTTGATTTCAGCAGTGTGGGCCAGGCGAGAAAGACGGGGTGGGTCCTGACTAAGTCCTGCAGGATTCAGATCCAGCAAGGGAATGACAAGGAAGGCAGTGAAATTATCTCAACTGTGGAGTTTAAAGATTCCCTGGTGATTTTTGGCAGCTGTACCCAATCGTCCCCTGAAGCAACAGACACACTTCTGAGCGGGGTGTGGAAGCGGCGCTGCTGCCTGGTTGCGACGAGCGCTCCTCGCTGTGGAGGGCCAAGTGCTACTTGGTCGTGGGGAAGGCACTTTGGGAGGCAGGGGACATCTGCCTGCTCATAGGCAGAGGGTGCGATACAGTACGACAGCGTGGCTCACTGCCATTGGACCCAAGTTCTGTTACTGCAGATAATTACAGGTGTTTCAAGTTTGTCAGTGTGCTTTTTCCAGAACCGTGTGTCTTAGCACATTTCAAAAGAAGCAAGCAACCCACAATAAGCATGCTAATTAGCAAGCAGCAGTGATGAGAGACACCAAAGAGATGCTGGAGGAAAAAAAAAATGCCACAAATGGTTGACAGGATTGCGCATTTCGGCTCCGAGCCAGATTCAGACCCTGCAGTCAGACTCCTGGCTTAGTGGGGAGGCATTTCCAGCCTTTGAAGTCACATTTTCTGCTGACACCTTTGTGTGGTGAAGATGAGCCCACACCGCAACCCCTGATGTGCAGAATGGGATGCAGATGGGATAGCACAAGTCACTGCTGTGGCAGAACAGGGCAGTGACAGCCTGCAGGCCCTGGGGTGGGCAGGCACCGGCTGGGGACGCGGCACCCGGGGTACAGGGTACGGCTGTGGCTCTGGGTGCTGCTGGCTGCCCTTTGTCACCCTTGCTTTGAGCAAAGATGCCCCTGGTCAAGCCAGGTCAGGCACGTGCCCTGCAGAGCAGCTCCCAGTTGGAAACCCGACCCCTGGGAATGCCAGGAGGCTGCTAGGACTGTTCCTGGCTGAAGGAAGTGGCACCTCACTTCAGAAATGAATCACAGAGTCTTCTCTTTCAAATTCCTATAAACCGCTTAAAATCCATTATTCTTTGCCTTCTTTTTCTGGGCTCTCTCCCAAGTGATTTCTCAGAATTTCCATGAAAATTAACTCACAGCATAATGGAAACAGAATTAAAAAATGCATCCCGTCTTCTTTCTTGATGACCTCAGTTTTTTTAAGGTGAGGGTGTCATGATGGATGAGTGGGGAAGTTCATTTCCATTTTAATTTCAAACTTCAATGGAGTGGGTCGCCCGCTTCATTCTCTGAGTGAGGCATCGTGCTGAAAGCTGTTACCTCTAGGCTTGGCTGCATTAAAAGTGCATTACATTTACTTCAAATCTCTTCACATTATATTTGAGCTCTAGGTGTGCCTACTGGGTGGATTTTCAAAGGCTACTGTTAGCCCAGCAAAGCCAATCTGCCTCGGGGCACTGCCCCTGTTGCATAAGATGAAAGAAGCTGTACGAAATTCCATTTAAAATGGTAGAAGTCAAGGCCATGGCTTGGACTGAGTAAAAGAGGATCCTTCTTATTGTGTCTTTTCACTGGGATGAATACTGGAGAAGCAGAGGGGATTGTTTGGGTCAAACTGAAATAGGAAGTTTTACTTATCTTTTTCTCAAAATAAAAAAGCGAAAACCCAAAAGAAAAGGTGGTTCAGGTCATCCTGAGGCCTTTTTGCTCAGGTCAAGAGAAAACACTTCACCTTTGTCTTCTGAATCTTCTGCAACTCTTCATTTTTTATTTTTTTTTTTAATACGAAACTGCTACTCAACTGTCAAAACCCAGTGTTTTGAAGTCCAGTGATTGGAATGCTGTTTGAAAGTCTGAAGTCAGTCTGAAAATCTTTGATGTGATTTAGGCTTTTCCAAAATGGAACATCTCATTTTGCACATGTCTGAGTGACATTACATGGCATTTTCAAAATTCCTCCTTTTCTTCACAACTTTTTTTTTTCCCCCAGCCAAAATTATTTGTTGATTTTGACCCAGTTTTGCAAGTAGTTCCATTTAGTGCTTGTCAAAACATTTTCCAGATGATCTAGCTGTGCTGGGGTGAGAGGCCAGGAGGAGGCATGGGATGCAGCAAGAGCTGTGTGAGGAAGGAACAGAGGGCAGAGGTGGGGATGGTTGAGTAGGGGCACAGCTGGTTTTGGCCACCTTCCTCCTTGTGGATGCTTAAATTCAGCAAATGGGGTGTCACAGCCAGGGCAACACTCAGGGAAGAAGTCGGAGGAAAACCTGGAGTGTGGAAGGCTCCAGGAGAAGAACTGAGGAGAAAGAGAGAAAGAGTTAATTGGAGCAACCGAAATAAAATATGAATATGTTCTCTGGTGACAGTAAAGCCACACTAATTCATCACAGCTCGGTAAGGAACTGCATGCAACAAAAGTGATATAAAGCAGACCCAGAGTCTGTGAAGATGGGCTTGCAGAGGGTTAAGCTCAGCCAGCTGAGCAATATGTCTTTGTCTGAGCTGGCCCAAACAGGAATGGGGAGAGGGTGAAGTCCCAAATGCTGGCTCAAATTTTTTGTCCATTAGACTGCCAGTATGAATACTGTGAGCTCTCAATCTCACTTGAAATAAAACAGGGTGGCTACAGAAGTCAGGCCTCTCGATGCCCAGACACACCCCGGAGTGGGAGATGTGCAGTGCCGTGACCTCTCTGTGGTTCCAGGTGACCAGCACACTGAAAGCATAGCCAATACCCCTCAAATTCACTTCTGCCCTTGAATAACACCATGCTTCTTGAAGGTAAAGCCTCTGTGTTCAGACACTGGCTGGGTTTCTTCACAGCCCAGGGTTTGAGCCAGCTCCCCGTGGCCATGCCAGACCCATGGCACGCAGCAGAGCTGAGCTGTGAAAGACGACGGGGGCTGCCTCTGCGGGCAGCAAAGAAAGACTGAGACAGGCGCCCACTAAAATATAAAGATCAGAAAATCCAGGAAAGGGTTTCAGGAAACAACGTCTTAAAAACTTGGCGGTCAGTTTTCCCCTCTTCCCTTTTTCAGTGATGTCCTGGTTACAGGATTCGGGTGCCAGTTTAGCCCTATGGGTGTGTAACCAAACTGTGTGTTCTACTCCCCTCTAGGTCATTTCTGATGAACTGTTAATGATGGGTGGTTTGCAGGAGCTGCACAGTGCACACCTGACACCTCAGGCTACAAACTGGGTGTTAAATGAGGTAAGGAAAAAGAGGCAAACTCTGCGAGGCAGGGTAGTGTTTCTTTTCCTTCACAAATGACTCAGCTGTGATAACTCCCTCCGGGGAAGCACCAGCACAGTTACACCCACCCTGAGGGGATCATCTCTCCTAATGGGCCATAATGGACTCAATGGCACCAGCAGAATAGACAGCTGCAAGGGCTTAGACCATGAAGGGCTCCCAAAGTACCCCATGACTCACAGGATTACATCATTCCGTTGTAAAACTCCCTGCCCTGGAGGAGGGACTGAGTGTTCCCACCTGAACCTGAGCGTATATAATCTTTGGGTTTGGAGACCTGGGACACCACCACTCAATGGATCCAGAAGACTCGATTTTCCACGGGACCATTGCTTTCAACAGGACTGCAATCACCCTGACCAAAATAGTGCCAGGTTGTACTCTGTGGGTTTAAGCCAGTTTTAATCTGTATCGTTGCATTTATTGTAATCTCTCTAATAAATTGTAACTCCGACCTGAAATCTCTCTTAAGGTAATTGAGTGGGGTTAATTTCTCCTGCTGGCTTACTTTCAAACCAGAATAAATGGCCATCCATCCCTCTATGCTGCTCGGGGACAGAAGCATCTGGTGGGGCTACGCAGCACTGAGATGTCACAGCAGTTGGAGCCAAGCAGATCTTCAGGGCCCATGGGGACCTGTGCTCCCTCCTATTATTTACCTCTGGGGCTGGCTTCCATGGTAAACTACTGTGGATTTGTTTCTCTTCATGTCTCTGTTTTTCTGTGGTATTTAAGGAGAAGAGACATCCATAGGAAACAATACTCACCCACAGGGCTGGGGGAAGCCCACATATTTTAGATATTCCTTAAGGATACAGAAAATATCTAGGGATAAAGGAAGCCTGGCAGATTTGGACTTTTGCAAGCAGTGGTGGTGGGAGGCACGACAATAGAGGCTGGTGATTAAAATGTGAAACTCAAACTGCCTCACTCTTCCTTGTGGCAGGCCGGGTATCCCATACCTTGTGTGTAGGACATAATACTCTGGCTATTTCCTTCTCCGAAGCTCTCCTGGGCCAGATGGAGCTGGATGTCCCGGGTGTCTTCTGGTCCTTGGTGCCTGGGTGGGAGAGGCACTGCAGTACCACACTGCCACAGGAAGTACGACAGCCTCCACAGCTGCTGCTTCCCACTGCAGCCCCTTCCCCATCCTCCCTAGTACACTGGATATGTCTGTCATCGCATAACGTGATCGTTCAAGCATTACCCAGGAGGGTGCTTGAAAGATCTGGGCGAGGAAGATAGGGGGGTTTTCAGAAAGGAGGGGGAACAAATAGAACTCATCTCTCCAGAGCTAATTGGAGAGAGTTATTGCAAGCTCTAGTTTCTCCCCTGCATAGAGGAATAATTGTGTAGATCCTCAGCTAGAGTAAACCAACATTGCTGTACAGCCAAATGAGCACACACAGTTCTGAGGGATGTTCCCATGCTGTCTCCCCTGTCAGTAAACTGAGAGCATCCTTCTCAGTTCAACATGAGATCAAAATCCTTAAACCCCTGATGGCACCATTGGTCCAGTCTCTCTCTCTGGCTTTGGCTGTGTCCTATGTACTCTGCCTTTAGTTCCCTGTTTCTCATGGGTCCCCTTTCATTTTATGAATGCTTTTCCAGTGAAAACAACAAAACAGGTACAGAGCTCTTGGGTATGCTCAGAAAGGAAGAATGACTCCAGTGAGTCATGTGAGTCACCATGTTCAAGTCTTTGCTCTAGGCTCCCCAGGCTTCTAAGCCATGAAAATAAGGGTTAATAAAATAAGCATCTAAGCTCCCCTAGCTTTGAACCCATGAAAAGTATTTCCCGTAAAAGTATCAATTAGAAACACAAAAGTCCAGCTCGAGGGAATGTCGGAGAATCTCAACGCCTTCGTGCAGTTTCCACCTCCTCCTACAAGTGTTTAAGTGTGGTTCTGCCCTGCCTGAGTGGTGCAGGCGGAGGGAGGAGGCTCCCTCGAGCAGCCGCTGGAATGAGGAGTCGGGCTGTGCGGAGGCTGGTGGTGTGCAAGGCTGATCTCTTAAGCAGGAGGAAGCAGCACTTGGCCAGCTCTTAGCATAGGGTGGTCACAGAACACCATTGCCTCGGCAGGAGAAGGGGACAGTACAGGCCCCAGCCTGACCAGCAACTGCTTGGCAATGTAGAACTGAAGAAGGATTAGACAGCACTGTGTTCTGTATTTACAAGCAGGGAAATACAGGCAGGAAAAAAAAAAAGCTGACAGAAACAGGTCAAGGTTAAAATGAAACATATAAGCAATGTATTTTTAAACAAAGTATAAAGATCTGGGGAAAAATGTAGAAAGGTTTTAATTCTAACAAAACAGTGCTGCACTCCAGGTTAGCTGATTCTTTGTCTAACCCCTTAGTTTAAATTCACAAAAGCCCTCTGTGTCATGGCAGCAGCTGCAGGCACATAAGACCAGCACTGCCATGGATCCAGGGTATCCCTTTCCCTAAAGCAGAAAAGTGACAATCCCCAGCAGCCTCTCATGGGTACTTCTGGCACACGTTGGACTCCTTGGTTTGCAGATCTTACTCACTAAGTTGGAGGAAAATCAGTTCAACCACAAAATAAAAATGGTTAGTCTGTACCAAGGTACTGAGCTGATCTGAGCTCTAGCATGGGAAGGACAAGGACTTGTGAATGGGCTGGTTTGGTTCAGAAGACAATGGGATGAGGGCACTAAAGGTCACAGGGATCTCTGGAACATAAATTTTAGGGGGAAGATGAGTGATCAGAGGTCCAATGTACCAGAGGGCACGTTGTACAAGAGATTTGATTCCACGCAACACCTCTGTCCAGAACTTTCATGTATGTAAAGGACATACATTCAAGGCCCCCTTCCCATCTCCCCACAAGACTTCTGCTCTATTTCACTTTCCTTCCACCTCATAGTATCGTACCTGGTTTGGAGTTATTCTGCCTAACTTGGTTGTATCCCTTCCAGGTATATCGTCTGCCACCCTGGGATATTTCTGTTACTATCAGTGAGTATTAAACCCTATTTTCAATGGCAAACCGAAGGGATTTTTTTGTCAGACACAGACTTACTGCCTTTTGTTGTCATGGTGCTTTCCATTCCTCTTCCCCGGGCATCGACTTGACACTCTCACTTTACTCAGAGTAACAAAGAAACAGCTCTGCTAACTTATTGTGCAGAGCCATTAGACCTAAACTTCTCAAACAGAAATGTCCTTAGGGCAGTTGCACAACCTTTTAGAATCCAAGGACCAACTTTCCTTTCTGAAAGGGCTCCAAGGACAACTTATGCTGTGTTTCCATGGAGGTTTTAATTCACAAGCCAGTAACGATTAATCAATTAGCAATAAATCTGTTAATTCAGTTAATTCCATCTGTGTATATATTTCCCAACACCTACATCAGAAGAATGCTGAGTGAGAGCAGGTTAGGAAACAAAAGGGTTTGCAGGCATTTTCCTGGTCACAATCTGAGGCAGCTCAACCAACTTCTGATTATACCATACTTTAAGGGAGGTGTCTCTCCTTTGCTCTGCCACCGTGCGTAGTCAAGATGCAAGAGGTGTGAAGAGAGCCGAATTGGGGCAGTGCCATGCTCCCCTTGGCATGCCTTTTGCACTTCCAGTGTCCCTGGAGCTCCAGGCTTGGTGGCTTTTTAAATCCTAACCCTCTCCCAAATCCTAATTGCAGCCTTTGCCTGAGACTCATGAGGCCATCACCACGGACTGTCCAGATGAGAAAGGTGTGTGACAGCTACCGTTCCCCCTCCCCTTCTTCCTGATGGAACTGGGGCTCCTTTGACCCCTTCAGTACACTGGTTTAGAGACCTCTTGAGAACTAATAATTTTTTTTTTTTTTTTTTTTACCTAACCCTGTTATGTGATTCACTCCTGGTGCAGAAAATCGTCAGTATCAGGGCAAGGGAAGGGATTAGGGGACCTGGCTGGGGACAGAGTACAGGGCAAACCTGCCAGAGACGAGTGGCCACTGGATTTGAAACCACTCATTTCAGACCATACTGGTCCAGCAGGTGGGGAAAGCTTGCCAGGATGCTGATGCTGTCTAGGTGCTGAACTGTTCTTCTGTTCACCTGCAACTGCTGGGCCTCCCTGATGTATTTTCTTCCCTCACTGTAGATATTTGCTAAAAATAGTCCAATTAAAATGGAAGGGGTTTTTTTTTTTAGAAAAGAGTGATAATCAAACCCTCAACAATGCAAGAGATTACAGGTTTAAGAGGGTCCTTACAAAAAAAGACTGAATTTAGGGAGCGCTAACACTTTCCACTGCCAGCCACTCATTCAAACACAGCCTTGGTCATTAGTAACTGGAAGTGGTTCCTGCCTGGTGGATTTTTCATTGAGCTACATAAATAGAGGTGAAATGGAGAGGATCCTTGACACAATGGCCAGATGCCAACATCACAGCCCCCCAGTATAATTTTCAATGGAATTGAATGGTTCAAATGTATTATGAACAGCACCTTTTTCACTTGGTCTAAGCATTTTCCTCCACGGTCCTCTCCTGGTGGTGAGTAGCTTGCCTTCCCACTATCACAGCTGTAGCTTTTTTGTGGGTAAGTGGAAGATTTCACTCTTGTGGGCTGCCAATTAGGTGGCTTTCAGTACCAGCTCGAGTCAGAGGGATGATTAAAATAAAGTGCAGCCTTTTGTCCTGTCCTTTGCAAAAGGAACTATCAGCCATTTCAGAGGAGAATAAAAACTTATCCCACCTCCCGCAGTCCAAAAGATGAACAGAATAACTTTCAAAATGTTAGAAATGTATATTGATTTACCACAATTCTCATTTAAAGGGACAACTTGCCTTTTTTGTGTGTGAACTCTGGCATTTTATTTTAGTGTTTTGGCTTTCTCCTGGACCCCTGTTTACAGTGTTAGTGCAAGGTAGTGACCAGTTTTAGCCTGGCTCTTACAAAACAGACATTTCTTTTCCTGCTACTTGGCATAACTGTACCATTTTCTTTCCTCAGAAATGTAATAATGTCTTTAATAGGAGGCTGACATTCAGGTATCAAAAGACCTTCTAAATTCCGAGCAGACAAAAACCCAGGCTACTCATTATTTATGGTCCTTTGCAAGTACCTTCTCAAAGAGCAGTGGTCAGACTGCTCGTGTCCTGGTCGTATTCCAGCCTGGCAAACTTTAACTGCAGTTTGGGATGGATTTTGGTTTTTTGTTTTGGTTTTTTTTTTTTAAAAACTCTGGAGACCCTTAAAGCTCTCTCCAGACTGTTACACAGATGCCACATTTCATACCAGATGTGAATTTCCCAAAGTAAATCCTGCTGTGTATAGAGAGGACTAATGTAAAGCCTTTGAAGTAAGCAGCGAACCCTGCTATTGACTCTGGATCATGTATCTGTGGGCTGTAAAGATATTTGCAAGTTCTTTGGGATAACAAGACCACGTAGATGCAGAACATCCCTGCAGGCCAGTAGAAGTGTCTGTGATTCATTTGAGATGGAAATCAGCCTGCTGTCTTCAGTGGGAGATATATTTCAGAATAAATATGTACAGTCAATGTATTTTTCCATCCTTAAAAGTTTTTGGAATGGCGAATATTCTTCTATTCCTGCATTGATATGAATCTCTCTCTTCAGTTTCAACAATGACAAAAAATACACAGCAAAGTGCTGAATGACAACCAACCTCCCCCAAGGACAAGTTTCAACTCAGATGGTTTATCCCTGAAAAAAAAATCCTCATTTCAGTGGATGGGCATGAAAACATAAAAAAAAAAAAAAAATGCTTCTTTGGAAAGTTCCTGACCAGGAATTTTCTTACAGAGAGTTCTAAGCACAGGCTGATACTGAGAAGGAGACTGGGAGGTATTTGGCTCCTGCCAGGCATTGTTTCTTAGTTTGATTAAGCTCTTAATCTTGTGTTTCCTCTGTGAGTATCAAGCGCCACAAAACTGCCTTATTCAGATGCCTAAAGGGAAATAAGATTCAACTTCAAACCAACAACAATCACTGCTCCATTTTTGATCATAATCTGGGGGGAAATGTATCATGAAGCATCGAGCCTCGATACCTCCAAAAATCAAGTTTGGGAGTCAGAATTTAAGAATCTGTCAAAGCTAATCACTTCAAATAATGCTGCAATAGAAGATTGGACTCACCACAAGAAGCATTTGCAGCAGGAGATAAAAAGATTACATGCTGAATGGTCTGATGTGAATAGGAAAGATGCTATTCTTAAAGCCCTGAGCTCCCATGATGCAGTATTACAGCTTTGGACTGAAAATGGTAAAGCTAAACTAGAACTGTGCACTGATAACGTCAGAGCAATCAGCCTCTGGGATGAGAGCAGAATTCCTACTTCAAAAACAATTTTTTTTTTGGTTGAATTGTGATTATTAGTGTTTAAAACAGCAGCAATTAGAGTCACTGAGTCCAAGAGGCATTGTGCTGGGCTTTATTCTGTGCTTTAGAGTGAAGAGCTGCTGCCCCAAGGCCTATAAGTGTGTGAACAGGCAAAACAGAAATATGGATGGAGGGGATACAGAGGAGGAATGACCTACCGAATGCTTACTATCCAATCAGCATCACAGCCAAAAATACAGCACGGGGTCGTAATCTGCCATGAGTCAGCCATGAACCCCCAAAGCTGCCTTTCCTGAGAATTCTTTACACCAAAGGAATCTCTTCTCAATGAGACTTTATCCTGGTGGGAATGGGGGAGCAAATGACAGCAGCTGTGATACGGTAAATTCCACGGGTTAATCACCTGTTCTGCATTCACCTCTGAAATGAAAAGCCTTTGGAATGAAGCCTTTGGAAAGAGACCATCCCTAAGGGACCAGGGAGTGAGTCCAGGTCTTCCTAGGATACATGTGAGTACCTTTTCAAGGAATTAAAAAAACTGCTCAGGCATCTAAAGAATAGTGGGTATTAGCTGCAGTGGAACTCAGGCTGGCAGGCTGCATTCAACCCTGGTTGAGACATGTTCAGGAAAGGTGAATCCAAAAGGCAGAGAAAGGAGTTTCCTGGGGACTTTAAGGAGATGCTGTCATACAAGAAGAGACTAGGACAGCCTATCTCTGGAGGCTTCAGCTAAACACAGCAGGAGGAAAATATCAGGTTGGGAGAGCAGCTGTTCCAGGCACAGGACGACGTTAAAAAGTGGTAAATGAGCAAAAGTTTTCCACAAATGCGTTTAACCTTTGAACAACCCCTGCTGATAGGACTAGTGAGGCAAAAACTAGCGATGCTTTTAAAGCGGAGCCAGCGAACTGGGTATTGCAATGTGCTTTGCTATGGAAAAGGGAATAGAGTTAATTGGTCCTCCCAGGCCTTTGTTCTAAGAAGACGCTGCTGTCTTTCATAAGATACTTTTCTAGAAAAAAGCAATGAAATTTTTAAAAAGCTTTGCGTTCCACAGAAATCTTGTAAAGTCTCTTTCCTATTGCAACATCATGACAAATTTTATAAATGTGGGAATATCTGATAACTTCTTGAAGAAGCTCTTGTGATCGTTGAGTCATTTAGTCTTTATTATTTTTCAGCTGGCCATTTAACATTTTTAAGAATTATACTCCTAAAACCTGAATCCTTTTGGCCAAAAAAACCCCCCAGGTTCCCCTAAAATGCAGGAAACTGGAAGAACAAAGCTCCCCACCTGAAAAGCAAGCTGGCCAACTGCAGTTATCCTAAAGTTCGTAACAGACGTGTTTACAGCGATCTTTTGACCCACACATCTCAAGATGATTCATTTTTGAGAGGGTTTAAAGCCTGCCTTTAAAGGATGTCTTCACCACCACACACACCCATATCTGTTGCCTCTGGGGAAAAAAAATTAATTATAATACATTGCGTTGGTATTGGTGTATTAATCACACATATGTGATGATTATTCTTGATAATGCAGCTTAACAATATAATACAGCATTGAGGTAGAGGTCTGATTTCATGTCATTCAGCAAGGGTTGAGCCACTATATTTAGATGCTGACTAATTTGGGAGGGCGCTTATCCATCTTCCTGAGGAATTTCTGCAGCTCTTCTTCCTGTGGGATCTGAAGACTTCACACCAGCTGGGCATTTCACTCCCAGGGCTTCTGCAGGATTGGAACATGCTGACCTCCCCATTCCACACCTGCCTCCTGGGCCTCCCTGCCTCTGCTTGCCACAGTGTCTTGCAGGTACCAACCCTTCTCCTGGCTCTCCCAGGGGTGGCAAAGACCTGGTGTCACCTGGACAAGGGTGAACTGAAGGACATGTCCCAAGAAAAGTGCATCTGTGATGATCGAGATCTGGTGTCTGTGGTGCAGCATCACCCAGATGTACACTTGCACCTAAAATACGGGTTTGACTTAACTGAACCCGATTCTTAGTTAAAATATGGACACTTTACTTTTTTCCTATGGTGTATGTAGGAAGGGAGGAGTAGAGAGGTCTTGAGCAGGTGTAAATGTTCCCCTTCAAGTTCCCCTTAACGGTGCCCCAGTGTACTTCCAGTCCAGGGCACTGTGTTCATCTGCAAGATATCTCTAGGGAAGCATCCTTACCTAGGAGACGCAGGCTTCCCACATCCGCACTGCTGCTGAGACACGTTTGCTGTGAGCTAGAAGAAAACATTGCTCACACCTAAGATGAGGAGCCGTGGTTACAAAGTCCACAGGGGCAGCAGAAGTCAACTCAGCAGTGACTTTCCCAGATTGAAAAAGATGCATGCCCAGACAGACCCAGGGATTTGTAGCCAAAGCCTTTTTAGGAGCTTGTGAACTGAGCGTGCAGACAGACCCACCAGTGGCAAAAACTGGAGGAGGCATCAAAGGGCTGACAGAGAGGTTGGCAAGGAGAAACTGCGAGAGTGAAGCTGGACCAAGAGAGCCAGGAATCGCCCATCATCCAGCCCAGAGCTACAGCAACACGAAAAGACAAGGCAATCAATCTTTCTAACTTACTTGGCTACACGACCAAGGAACGTGAAGCACTGCATCACAAGGCTGCTGTACTTGGAAAGGTATTTCGGGTCCACAGTGTACTGAACCCAGCGAGGCTGGCTGGGAGGTTATTGGGTGATTCTTTCAGAGACAGCAAACTCCTCGGTGCAGGAAGAAAGGACCACACATAAAGATCACACACGTGAGCTATACAATTCTTTCACTCCTCTAAGCAGACCCCGGGATCCAGGCAATGGAGCACGTTTGAATGTCTCTGGCAAGAACACGATCCCGCAGAGTACAAAGACAGCATGGTGCAAGGTTAGAGATAGCTGAGCCAGAGGACATGGGAACTCAATCTCATTTCAGCACAGGGACCTGTCTATCCCTGCTTTGTAACAGGTGGACAAACAAATAACAGGATCATATTTGATTGCCTCCCTCAGAAATGTCAGGTCATCATTGCAAGGGCAGCTGGCTGAAATGAATGTGTTTTTAAAATCACTGCATTTAGCTGTGACTAAAGCTACCAAACAAGAAAGTTTAATCTATTATTATTATTATTATTATTCATGAGTTTGAGGTTTTTGTGGGTGGGTTTTTTTTTTCATTTTTTTCATTTAAATTGTTTCTCTGGAAAAAGAGAAGTAGCTTTTTTCCACCCCCCCTGCTACTTGACAGTCAGATTTGCAACTAGTTACACCCTGAAAAATAAATAAGGTATTTCTTTTTGCAAATCAAGAGAATAACTTAAACGTCTTATTATAGTGGAACAACCATTCACCATTTTTTAAATAGTTACATTTTTAAAATTCCTAATCTATGTAAATATCATTAGGAAACAGCTGAGAATCCAGAAAACTAGTATTTAAACTGATATTATTAGCTAAGTCAAACAACATTACCTGTGCTGGACAGAAGTCACTTATCAAAATATTTTACATTGAAACATATGGTTTGTTACCCAAAGAAAATATACTAATGGAAGTTATTTTCCTTTTGGTGTTCATCAAGTCTGTAGAGCTAGTAGATACGAGCCTAACTTTGAAGAAGACGGACTTGCCCTTTCCGTTGTCTATTCTGCTTCTTAGCTTTGAGTGGGTTAAGTGTCAGACTGGTGTAAACTGGAAACAAAAGCAGAGAAAATGTTATTCATCTACAAAAGGGATCTCAGTTGTCAAAGTGATCCACCACTTCAGTAAACTCTCACTCCTGGCAATTAGCCAGTTCAGCCAGTTTTTAAAATTTATAGGAATTAATCTCTCCTGACAACTGTTGATTTTAAACCTTGGTCCTTCACCTTTCTTATCCCCCAGAGGAAGCAGTGTGGATCCTTAGGGCTAAGAGCAGCCTCCACAGCCTGTCCCATCTGTGTCCCTCTGCTGTGAAGACAGCTGGATAGGGTATAGCCAGGTATAGCCAGCACCTCTTGCATGGGGAGAAGGAAGGGGAAAAAGGCAGAAGATGCTACAGGCAGATGCTACAGAAGAGGAGGAGATGGCTGCACAGGTGGCCCACTGTGAGTTAGATGCCTCAGCAACTCATTGGGAGAATTAGGGTTTGCAACTGGTTTCCTTGTAGACTGAGACAGTGCCTAAACTAGCCAAAACACATCTGAAAAGAGAGTTATGGCTACATGCCATCTTTGCCAGGTGTTTTGCTGACTGAGTTGCTGGGTAAATACTGCAAAAGATCAAGGTGCTTGAATGCCGCTGCAAGAAGCAGACAGGGACTGACTGTCTTTTAAAGCATGTACATAACCACCACTTATTTTTATTCTGAAAGCAACTTATGTTCTTCCCATATGGGTGTTTTTGAATGCAGCCCCAAAATAACAACCTCCAGTTGGTTGGGAGTGAGAGTACGGAAGAATGAGCAAAGCTGTAAACAGCCAAATTCTCCAGGGAAATAAGTAGCAGTTAGGAGTTCCTAATCAAAGGCTATTTCATGTCTTTATAGGCATTACTAAATTCCTAAAGGAGCAAGTTAGACTTGGAAACTCCCCATCTAAGAAATTTGCTCCAGGTCTTGGATGGGAGTTACATGCCACCTCACCATCCAGTCTCAGATCCTGGGGGAGCACTGATTAGCAGTTGCTGAGGACATAATCTCCAAACCAGCTCCCATAGATTTGGAAGGTGCATGAAACGCCTGTGGCTGCTGGGCAGAGTGCCCAGGGATTACTCCAAGGCTCACACCAGACAGGCAGAGAGAGAGGGGGCCAGTGAAAGAGCCAGAGAAGTGCCCTTGGCAGAAGATGTAGGCAGTCAGTGCCTGGGGGCACAATACTGAAGGGCTGTATAGAGCTGAGGAGGCCAAGTCTGGTGAGGACTCCACCATTCTGCCTGCAGGGTGAAGCTAAATATCCGTAGAAGACCACACAGCTTTTGCCTCAGTAGCAGCTGGTTTATCTGTTCCAGCACAGGCTAGGAGTAAGCTAACATAATTGTAGTGTGGATGTTCCCGTGACCATGCTCTGCAATGAGAGAGCTGACCCAGACTCAGACCAGCCCTGTCCTACTGCTGGGGTGTAGGACAGACAGAGCTCACGGCCAAAGCAGCAGACTATTCCCCTGCCCAAGTATCGGAGTCTCTTGAACTGCCTCTTAACATGAAAAACGGATTTTTCTCCTGCTGCCAGGGAGGGGCCTCAGTCTGTTCCCAGCACAGGATTGTTATTAGCACTTAGACTGGTGCAGACTGGCTGGGGGAGCATCATTCCACCACCTAGGTGGTAACTAGCAGAACATTGCCCCAGACCCTGATTTCCCTGCCCTTCTCTCGTGGGCTGTGTGTTAAAGCCCCCTCTGCACGAAGCTGAGGTGCTGCACAGCATTTGGGAGACGTCGAGGCCCATCGTGCCCCACAATCACGTGCAGTTTTCTGAACTACACCAGTACTGAACAGAGATGTTCCATCCTTCAGCCTCTCGTATTTGTTTTCATCTGTCAGAAACCAAATCCGAGTCTGAAGGCTTGCAGGAAAATCCTGGAGTCCAGATCCAGGCTTCAAATAGAAGGAGTAAAAGTCACAGATATTTATATTAACATGTATAGTTTTTTACATGTTGGAAACATTTTAAGAAAGCCAGAATTATCAACTATAGAGTAGATTTTTACTGCATCTTAAATATTTAAATCTACATCCATGTTCATGTTCAGACTGGCTACTGTGTTTTGCAGCCATATGGAGATGCCGTATTTTGGACCCGGTGTAAAAAACATGGCATCAGTAAAATGCCATATTTCAGTGAAAAAGAAAAGCCTTGAAAGAATAGTCTGATCTACCAGTAATGAATACAGACAGGAGAAATTGCACCAAGCTGGCTTTATCAGTAAGCAAGAGATGGAAACTGGAGAGAACTGGCTGATCCCCATGTCCCATTTAGGACTGGGCTCTTAGTGGCAGGTTTGAATCATCTCTAAATTCTCCCTGAGCAAGTGGAAAAGGCGTTCTCCAAAACCGACTCCAACCAGTGTATCCAGTGGTTCCAGGTATCCATGATGTGTCTCTTCCCACACGTTTTTTGCTTAAAGCCTTCCTTTGGAAGATCAGGGAAGTGTATTTTTTCTGGATTGCCGAGCGTACTGATGCACAGACCACGCACGAGCCAGACTCTGACAGTGGTGCCAGGCTGTCATTCAATGCTTAGGCTATGGATGTGGTTTATCCCAATGGAAACCACAGCAGTCTTTCACCACTGAGCAGCTAATTACCCATAATGTGCTGAGATGCTTTGCAGTTACAGATGGGGGCAGAACTGGCTTCTAGAAGTAAGCTGTCTGTAAGTCCTGCATCCTCACTCTAACCGTAAATAGACAACCTCTCAGTCTCTTGTGGTTAAGGTCTAGTGTAAACTGTGATTTACAAGACTGAATATCTTTTCCAGAGTGGATTTACAGGCTCTGACTTTACCCTCTTCTTTTAACTCAGATGGGGATTTGCAGCTGTGTAAACGAAATGAGAATTGCATCTATATCTGTGCCAAGAAAATGTGCTAAATACACAAATAAGCTGCAATGAATATGATTTAATCCTCAAAGTAGACACATTTTGAAGGATTTGATTTCCTTTCCCTTCTAAAAGTCAAGCTCTTGCTGTGAGCCTGTATCTATACTGTTTGCAGGGACCCTTGGTTCTTCCTTTGGCTTAGGGAGTACCATGACCCAGAACAGCTCTGGCAGCCTCTGTCTCAAGACCCTTATAAAGAATGAGGAAAGCTGGGTGGGATGAGAGGAGGAAATCCCTTCTGTGGGCAACAGAGCGTGAAGGGAGGTTGCCATTTTGGAAGAAGAGTCCTAATCAAAAGCTTTGCAAGCCAGTATGTCTCAGATGAATCACACAGAGGGAGGCTTAGGACGAGGTGTCTCTTGCTCAGCCTGGATTAGCTCTGTGACAGGGACGCCCGTTTCTCTGCACTGTGGCATTTTGCTTTCAAGAAGCCAGAGAGGCCACGGCTCGTTCATCCATGTGCTGGTGGCCTTTCCAGAGTCACGTCAAAGCTGGGCTTGGGGCCATTCTGGCAGCATTGCTGGCTTCAGTTAAATCTGTCTGTTTATTAAGGTAATGTCCCCTTAACTCCCAGTGTGCTGAGAGTTTCCTGTGAGTGTGCAGGCAGGTGTGTGTGCAGGTGCAGTGCAGCGAGGCTGTGAGGAGAGAAGCAGGGAATCTTTTATCCGTATGTGGCAGTAACTCAGTCTGGGCAGGTGGGATGAGCAGGCAGATGAGGGCACTCCTACTAAAGCAAACAGGAGCCCCAGCCCACCCAGGACATCCAGGGGAGCTTCTGCCATGCCCGTGTTTGCACAGGGACTGTTTCACACGAGGCGTGTGGTTTAATGAGAGGGATCTACCTTCCCTGGCAATAGGCTGGGGCACTCACTGGCTGAGCTGGGAGGACTGGGATGCAAAGCCATGGGGAAGCAGCCATCTATCATGAGCTGCCCAGACTCTGGCGTGAGCGGTGGGTCCAGCTGTAGACAGAAAATCTCTATTGCTTAAGGGGAAAAAAGGAAGCAAGAAAAGAGGTTAATGCTGCTTACCCTTGATAAAGCTTTTAGCTGCAAAACGTCACATTCTTCAAAACCCAATCAGCCAGTCATGCCTTAGGCTTTAGCAGCTGTAACTCTAATTGGACCAAGAAAATTAGTTGATCTGCAGCATAAAAACACAAAACACAGCAAAACCCCCCCAGAAAACACATGCTAATCGAGTTAACATGGCGAGAGGGTCTGTATGACATGACTGTTGACTTCACTGCCAGCGTGGCCTTTACAGCACCCTCCAGAAGACAAAGCCCACTCTGAACTTTGCCTCCAAAGTGCCTGAAGTCCTAAGATGCGGCAACCACACCAAGCTGCCCCATAAAGAAATGCAGTTTTAATTGCTGGTATCAGTCAGCCTTGGAGCAGAGGAACAACCAGCTCGTCCAGATGATTAGCATTCCTGCTGCTGGAAGAGCAGGAGTCCAGCCTTGTGGAGGGACTCAAATGTTGACTGACACCTTCCCATGCTCATTGTGCTGTTGTCTCCTTCCCGGGAAGAAGGGCATGCTCTCCTTTGTCCACGTCTGACAGCACCATACATCACCTCTCTGTTTCCTGCAATGTTAGTCCAGTGGCACCACCAAGAACAGCTCCAGGCCTCAGGGCAGGGAGGGAGCTGCCTCAGGGTCCGAGGATGAAAGCAAAGAAAATTATTCCAGGAGACAGTCAGATGGACAGCTTCCCATTCCAAGCTGTGCATTCCATATTTATCTATCTGCACTGCCTCCAAGCAGTCTTCATAATGGCAGACTAGACCTGGATTTCTGATTGTGAGAGTTCCCCGCCCTGCTGTGTCCAAAGGTTGAAATGTGCTGCAGCCTGCCCTGGAGGACTCCTGGGACTCTTGTTCATGAAAGGCAGGGCTGTGCATCTGCTTGGGTTATTTAGGGGCAAGAAAGGCTGGTGTTTATTGCGATGGTAACTCCTTGCCAGAAGAGGCCTGCTCAGTACAGGGCACCTCCCAGAGCCTGAGTCTGTCAAGCTTTATACAAGCAAAGTGGCTTTCACCACTTTCCCTGGAGATTAGTCCAAAACCAGATGGATCCCAGCATTGAGAGACTGTCGTGGCATTGGACAGAATGTCTGCTCCACAAACCAGCCAAACAGTTCTCTCTTTTCCTTGATGTCTGCATCCTTGGGGCTTTTGTGGACTATGGTTATAGCATCTATTTATCTCCCCGTTTTAGGTGTTTCCCATATGCAAAAGCCTTACTGCCTATGGAGGGATGGATCTACAGCTGCTGTGTCTTTCAAACGAAGGGTAATTTCCACCAGGCAAAGAAATTGTTAATGCAGTTGGAGATTTTTGACATGGTCCTGTGTGTTTAACAAGGAGGTATGAAATCCTGCTTCCATGCAGCTTCTTTCCTCTTGGGTCCTAAAATCTTTTAAAGAGCATACAGCACAGCAGCCTTTCTCCAGGCTCTCTTCAGGGCCATTCTTCCATTCATTTCCTTTTCCAAATGTTGCTGCCTGCTTTTCATGGGAACAGTAATAGGTAAAAGCCTTTCATCTGCCTTTAATTTGGGCAGAAAAACCTATCTATATCTGAGGTAGCAGATGCTCTTACTTTAGTTACTCATTTCACAAAGGAGCTATTTTATAGGAAAGGCTTTATGGGTGTCTCTTTATGGGTATCTCACACACAAAGTTTCCTAATTCTTTGATTCGCAGAGGCATCATTGTATCAACTTTAGCAAACTCAAGAGACCAGAGGAAAGAAGTGTGCCAGGGTCCGTGGGATAGTGTCGCAGTCATCCCTGCTTTCAAAGAGGAGTAACCCCAGCAAGATTTGGGGTCCTCAACCCTTGAGTCATCGGGGATGTGATGTTCAGGTCATACTTTCAGGAGTTTGGGCTTGTCCCTGCTCTAAATAGGGCAAAATAGGTCTGTAAAAAACAGGTTTCTTCCTTTACAGATTCCTGTGGTGGATTCTGGCAAAGTGTGACTGAGAGGAGAGGGAGATGTGACCCTCTGGGAGATGAAGTGATCTGAGCTGGACTCCAAGCAATGAGTTTCCCCAGTATCTTTCTGGTAAGTCCCCACACTCGAGATCACTATTCCATAAGACTGCTGGCCACAGTCACCTAAGTAGCAAGGGTTGCCTTCCAAGGCTGTGACAGAAAGCAATGCAGACCAACCTGCTTGTGTTTAGTTTTCTGGCTGACATGCATGACCTGTGGAGCCAAGACCAATTTGCTGCCCACTATTCCTCTCACCTCTCTTTAGACACTGATGCTTTCCCTTTCTCCCTCCCAGGAAGCATCTGTGCTTTTTGCTGTTTCCAAAAGTTAGCATTTGACACAACTTGCTCTTACTGTCTTGTCTACATATCTCTTCTCTCTTTAGACTGCTGATGCAACCATGGTTGGTACTTTTGAAGCTGGACTGGTGTGCAGATCTCAGGGTTAGTTGTGACTGCAGGCCAGGCTTCAAAAATTATGTGCTTTGTTGGAGTCCTGTCTGAGAACTGGAGAAGGACCAAATGTGTCCACTACGCAGCCGTCCATCTCCCTGGAGTTTCATAACATTATCCATCTGTTCTTTTGCTTCCTTACAAGAAAGGATTGTGGGGTTACAGAGGTACAAATTAGCACATCTTGTTGAGACTGTGTTTAAAAATATTCGTTGTCCATCTGTATGGAGAGAAAAATCCATTTCTGTTAACGTGGTTGTCTTCCTTCTGACACTTGCTGTCTGCAGTACCCAACTTGGAACAACGAGCGTTGGAAGAAGGGAAGAGCTTTACAGCAAGTAGACCAGTGCCCAACTTTGCATGGGACTGGTAAGAGTCAATACTAGAGAGCGAGAGGGAAGTTTTGGGAGCAAGAAGGTGGCAGAGGAAGGGGAAGTATTTGTAATGTTCCCCCTTCCCTCCCCCAAATGCCACTGGAGACAAAGCCTGCAATGGTTTGATGCCACTCTTGGGGTGCACTATCTAACAGGGCTCTTTTAAGTGCGTGCTCACTTGTATCTTGCTGGCCAAAGAGGGACTACAGAGGGAGGTTTTGCAGAGAACAAGCATTGCATTCACCACAGATTGGCATCTGCTTATCTTACAGAGCTCCTTAAAGGTCTGATGGCAAGGGTGCCAGCCATTCCCCACAGACACTGACTTCAGCTCCATCACACTTGGGCACTGTATCCATGATCCTCTTTTACTCTCCCTGACGATGGCAGACAACAGAAAGCAGCAGAGGTGTGAAGGAATCTGGCTGTGCTCTCATCTGAGGGCGGCTTTGGTCACCAGGCCAAATCCAAGAAAATGGCTGGCACGGAGCGCTGATAAATCCTCTTGAGAGCAGAAAGACTGAGGGCGCAGCAGCTTGACAGGAGAACAATGAGCAGCTCTACACCGTCCCTCTGCCACCCCCTGCAAGGCACCCCCTCCAAGAGCCACTCAGCCCATTTTAAATGTATTGCCTGTCAGCTTCCTTCAACAGAAATGGAGCACTGTGAAAGGCACTCACCGTGTCTCCCACAACTCCTTCGAACTCCTGGGATTTGACTTCCTAACTGTGTCTGTATGCTGGGTTAGCCTTGCTGCTACGGCAAGGGAGAAATGCAAAGCAGCCGTGGCTACAGAGGCACCGGAGAGAAACAGCAGGCAGCAAACTGTGCTTGGCTGTGCAGTCCACATGTGCTTGGCCTAGGTTTTGTACTGGGCTCTGTCACAGCCTCAAAAGGCAATGGTGTCCCTACATAACTCTGGCCTGTGTGTCAGACCGTCTCTTGGGACAGACAGGGGGCGGTGAGGAAGGGGGATGCTGTCTGTGTGGGGTCGGTAGCAAGCGACAGTCTGAGTGAAGCTGAGGGACATCTCCATTACCACGCACAGATACAGGTGATACTCCAGGGCCTCTCTGCACTGCAGCTGTGGGACAATTAGGGAATGCAAAACCTTTAGCTTAAGGAAGAGTTTAAAATTGTTCTGTGGCATTTTTCTTGGCTGTTTAGGACTTTGTGTGATCTCATTGTAGTTGGGCCTGGCACGCTGCAGCCTTAGGGCTGCATGTCTTCCTTCAAGCAGTAACCAGAGGGGAGGTGACAGTACCTGCCATGTCATTCTTAGGGCTACCTGCAATTTTCCTCTTCGTCTTGTAGCCTAGGGTTGATCAAAAAGGAAGCCTGAAGGAAGCTTACAGACCCAAGCCACCAAATATGAGGACCTTTCAGTGCAGGCTGGCTTGCATGTACGTGTTAGTTTGCCCAGGTGCTGGTGAACAGACCATAACCTCCTTCTTTAGTGTGAGCCCAGTGAGTCTGTGCTTGCTCTGGGCAGGCTCTAGCAGGGGCAGTGCTCCCCTCTAGATGTGCTGGCGTCTCCCTTCCCTTAGCAGACCCATTTTCATGATGCTCATGTGCCACAGTTGTGAGACAGGAGTTGGGGCAGAGGGCTGGAAAGGCTGTTAAAGACACCACGTGGAGCTGTTCCCTTTCCGTAGTACATCCATCTTCAGAATAGCTGGGATGATCTTGCCAGCTCCTGTCACCTTCCTCTGCTTTCTCCTGTCCAGAGCATGAGAAAAAATGGAAGTACCCCAAAAGAATGTGTATGGGCTGGCTTTGGTTATCAAGTCATATAAAAAATTCCCTGAAGCTCAGTGTCAGGAGTGCTGGAAGACTGCACCCTGGCTAGAGATGATTTCCATATAGAAAAAAGCCATCCAGCCACAGAGCAGCAGAGAACCATCTGAGCTCCTCACCACCTCTGATGATCCTAAAGAGGCTTGGCCAGGTTGACTGAGAAACATATCAGGGCAGGCCAAGGCACCGAGGGATACTAACCTGGGCAGCCAAGGCTTTTTGCAAAGTCCTAGCACCTCTGACTAGGTGCTAATGGGACGCTGAAGGTGTTTGTAGCAATGTCAATGCTGGCTTGCCAAGCATCTTGAAGCATGAGTCACCTCTTCCTGAATCATGAGACTGGCCTACAAGTTATTAATATTCATTTTCTGCCTGAAAATAGGAATGACCTGCATTCACTTCCAAACCTTTGGATCTGTTGGATTAATTCCAACGATGCTTACAGAATTTTCTCTGCATTCAAGAAAACTTTGTTTTGTTGTCTTTGTGTTGCTTTCCCTGCTTTAAAATAAAAATAAAACTGAGGAGTTTTTTCTTCTCATCACACAGCTCCAAATCCTGAAGGACTCATCAGCTGTTAGGAGATTTACTGTAAAACCACAAGGATTTGCAGTGGTTATTGAGCAGCCATATGCTCAGCTCAGTGCAGTGCCCTTTTGCACTTCTGACCAAGCTGCCTATCTGTCCACTTTAAAGCTCTCCCTGCTGGCAAGAGTTTACATTAGCTCAGCTACAGCGAGGACATCAGATTTATTCCCTATTTGCCCTTTTCAGTATTCACAAATAAAATTTGTCCAGCATGATAAATGCAGTTGCTAGTGGTGTCTAAAAAAACTCATAACTGAGGATGCAATAAGCCAAGATGGAAGCAGATCTCCAATCAACCTCACGAACTACTATATGCTGGAAAAGTATCTTGGAGGTTCATTCTGCCAACAAAACCCCTGGCTTTTCTTCACCTTTTCCTTCTCTTAAATGGGGAGGACGGAAGAGCTGCTTGGCTGTTCACCTGAAAACGCTTAGTACCCAAAACCTCCATGCTTCATATTGGCAGTGAGAGCAACAAGCAATCGTACATCCTCTTCATCTTCTCCGTGGAGGTGCAGGATTGCGTCTCTATGTGCAGACCTGGAGCACATGGTTTGGTAAGGCTGAGTGTGTAAGGGCTAAAGCACAGCAGTCAGTGGGTCATCCCTCCTATTTTTAGTCATGCACTTTGTACCTGCAGCACCCTTGATCGGCTGCTGGCGGTGAGTAAAACCCGGAAAGCCAGTAACCTTTCTCAGGTCATGCTCTCATGGGTGATGGATGGGGTGAAGGGCACTTTGCAGGCTCCTGCTGTTGCCCAAAAGCTTGTAAAGCCTCCAGAAGGAAAAGCAGGGCAAGGGGGAGGCTTTGCAGGAAGCTCAGAGCTCTGACAGATCGTTTATTTCTGCTTAATTGCCAAGGATGTGAAGCAATTGTTGACGAAGCTGCGAGAGAAGGGAAGTGCCCTTTCCCACCTTCTCAACCTGTTCGCGTTGCATAAGCCTCCAAGCGCAGAGCCCGAGGTTGCTATGCCAACTTGCACAGTCCCTCCCATCCACCTCCCCGTCTGAACAATGCCGTGGGCCTGAAGGAGCGGGAGTCCATCCTGAAACGAAGCAAACGATCGACCTGCAGCAGAGGCTCTGCTCCATCAGCGGAGCAGGCTGAAGGACTCTGCCAGCTGCGTGTACCCGTGGCCCTTGTGCCACCGATGGGAGACTGCACCAGAGCAACCGGTTCGCAGCACTTCTGCTTCGATGTCCCGAGGGCTTTACCTTTGCTGCTGAATTTGGTTTCAAGTCCTCATTGACAGCACAGAGTCTGTGCTGTTACCCATCAAAGGAATCACAAGTTCAGCATGAGTCTGTGTGCCTGCTTTCCCTCCTGTAGCATTAAATTAAAGCGCCTTTCAAAGGCACTGGGAAGGAGGAATCGCTATTTCCAGGCACTTACATAAACGGTCTTCAAGTGCAAAAGTGGAAAAACTTGAACTCCTTAGGCTCTTCCCCTAACCCCTTCCTTAAGAAGGACACTGTATGGACCTAGGCTGTGTGGTAAAAGGGTCAAATCCTTGAGAAAGAACAAAAAAGCAGCATGACTTAGGTCTATACCGCACGGAAGAGGCTGGCAGATGAAGCAGCTCCCCGTTTTTGCATTTTATCTTAATTAGCAATGATTTCCAGCACAAATTCTTATGGTTAGCCTCTTTCCCATCTTTGTTTGACCTCCCACATAAACCACAAACCCTTTTCTCTACACTCCAGCAATACCAGGAATGGAAATCCTGACGAGTTAGTTTGCCAGTAATTAAATTTGTCCCTTCTGTTCGTTTCACAGATGCGGTTGCCCTCTGAGTCGAAGCAAAGTGCAGGTCAGTGCCAATGGGAGCCTTTAATAATCTGGTAGTCTGATTGGGCGCTGAAGAGGGAAAGTTTTCTTGTTAATTGGACTGTTGTGTAATTATCTAAGAGGGAAAAGCTCCTCTGGACAGAGGAAGGCCGGGAGCGTGCAGAGTGATGGAAAAGGTAATGGGTAAATTTATACTCCTGTACACGTCCTCTGAGCCTTCAGCCAGAAAAAACACATAGAAGATGCCTTAGATCTGGTTTCCTTTGACTCAGCAGCTTGCTTTGTCATTTACACCAGTGTAAAAGGCACTTTGATAGGCTTTCATGTCAGAATGATCACTCTTTGCGTTGCTGAAACTGGGGTGTCAGGCTAGCACCGCCTGCAGCCTGAGCAGAGGACAGGGGCTTGCAGCAAGGAAAGGCTGGTGCTGCCCTCCTACTTCTGCTGGGCAGGGCTCGAGGGGGATTGCCCCAGTCCTAAAATCTGGCCCTTGAGGAGGTAGGCAACGGCACCGCTGGCTTCATACAAACAAGACCTGATTGTAGCTGTTGCTAAAAAACCTGAATTTTCCTGATTATCATCAGATAATCAGAGAGATTTGCAGGCAGAGGACCCAAGTAGGTTCAGGAAAATTCTCCAATTTCACATTAACGAGAGGGGCCCATTCATATTTGACCCTCGTCAGTAAATATGTGCAAATACAGAAGCTTTAATCAGAGTTCTGATATTTTAGTTGAAAAATAAGATGCTAGTCATTTCCACTGCAGAGAAAAACCTGACCCTGCAGCACCCTGAGGGTCTCTTTCCTCTTATCTGGTTGGTTTTAATCTTGCCATTTTTTAGCCTGTTTTATGATTTTGAGGACCTGACATATATTTGTGGAGAGATTGTAGCAGCCAACACTGCCTTTTAAAAACTGGGCCAAAGGAGTTTTGTGCTCTGGATCCTTTCAAGGACGCAGATGAGGTTATTGACATGCCCATTAACTGTACTTCCCAGGAAGGTTTTGGTGCTCTGCAATGAGTTTGTTATACACACATCTCTGGGTGCTGTGTCACCTCCTGGCCGTACAGATGATGCTGGGGACTGGGGACTGTTTCCAGCTGTGCAGCCTGAAGGCTATTATTTGTGTGGCCCTTTGCAGACAGATAAAACTCACTCTGCTCATGCTCTGAACTAGCCAAAAGCTATATAATCCCTCACCAATTGACTCACGCTCAGCAGCTGGCTCATTAGTAATGGGCGCTCGGTTTTCAGTTAGTTTGGAGTGTGGGCAGGGGGAGCTTAAGTCTGGAGATGCTTACTCCAAGTAACCTGGGAGTAACTGTTTAAAACCCGTATGCACATTCAGTTTTTCCATCTGCAAACTGCTAAAACATTCACGTTCCTGCTGCATAGGAGAGACTGAGCCTAACTTCCTAGATTTTTGCAGAATGTGTGGAGATATTAGCAAAAAAGTGGCACTAAGAGTATGTAGTATTACCATTATTACTATTACAATGGATTTTACTTTGGTTCCTGAGTACATGACTGCAGTCCTCTGAGAGGGGGAGATAGAACAAGAACAAAAAAGAGATATAAAAGAACAACCTGTCATTATCACCTGTTCTTCCCTCAGAGTGATATTGCCATTCACTGGCTTCCTTTCATGAAAAATAAAGGTGTATAATATCTCTCAAATCAAAGGGATGAGGCATTTTTCAATCCCTAACACATTCTTATTTTCTTAATAAAGGAACTGTAAACGCCCAGGTTCTAACGTGGAACCGATCCTTTAGATAGAGGAGGGCGCAGAAACAATTAACCCTGTGTGAAGACACAGAGCTCTAATTCACATGTTCTCGTCAATAACTGCAGTGAAACCGAGTCCCAAACAAAACCCGTGCAGAATCATGCAGTTGGAGAGCCAGAGCCACCACGGAGCTTCAGGCTGGTCACTCAAGAAGATCACTTACTATTAGACAGCTTTAGTGCTCAGGCTCTGGCTCCAGGACGACAACCAAGGGAGAGATCAGCTTGTCATCATGTAGTCCACCCCTATGGCTTCAGGGCACTGGGTTTAGAGAAGTTTGGCAGCCAGGCACAAAAAGACGTTGGTGTGAGCAGAGCTGTGCTAGAAGGATGTACCTGTAAAGACTGACAGGTTTCACAGGTGAGCTAACCCTGTTTTCTGGAGGCACAGGCGTAGATTGAAGGTGTTGGTGGAGTATGAAGGAATGGAGAAACCAGCACCTTAGAGAAACAATTTTCTGCCCTCAACAGCTCACTAGGCAAGAAGAGCTTCTGACTGGGAATATTTATATGGAACCAGCTGATACCAAATATAGTGGCCAGACCCGGATTTGCAATTGCCACTTCTTAATGGAGGCCCGAATAGAATAGCTGGTCACAGGCAGCACTGCATGGGATGCAGAGGGCTCTGGCTTGTCAGTCTCTCTTTCATGCACCTCTTCTTGTTCCGTTTGTTTTGTCTTTGTTTTCAGTGGCATCTAATGAGGCTTAATGGTGCTTCTGATTAGCTATTTTTCTGTGAAGGCTTACGGGGCTCTCGTCCCCAGTCCTTTTCATCTTCTCCCAAGTCTTTCTTCCCCTTCCTCCCCCTTCTGCTCTCCCTAGTTGTCTGTATTCCCATTGCAGGTAAAAATATTTAAGAGATCGTCGTCATCCCTGGTAGGGGGTCAGAATGGATGGTAAAAGAGGACGAGTAAGTACCTGTCTTGGGGATCCAAGCACCATCACTGGGAACACAGCTGTAGAAATGGCCCAAAAGGAATCATTTTCTTCTCTGTCTTTTGGAAGGCATCAGTCAAGGGAGAGCTTTTGGGGAAAGGAGAGGGACTAGAAATGCAGCCTTTTCTCAAAAATATTTCATTAAAATGTAATAAAAAACTGGTTCACAAGAAATGCAGCAAAGAAGAGGTGACTTGAATTCATTTTTCCAGCAATGTTTTTCTGTTTTGCAGGGATCTCATAAAAACTATTAATACATTTTACACCCTAGGACATTGAGAAATTACAGCCATGCACAAATTCTGTGACAGGACCAAGAATATTAGTCAAACCACCACTTTCTAAATTGTATGCTTTCTCCAGCTGCATTCTCTCGAGTATTACTGTTCTCACTCACAACTGATGATCATTAGTTATTTTCCCAGTCACTGTAATACCCCTGGAGAGCCCTTCACTGAGTTTAAATGCTGGGGGGAGCTGCAGACAATTCAGAGGCAGTAACAGATCAGCTGCTCATCTATTTGCTGCTCAGAATATGACTTGGTACCTGCAGTTTACTGGCTCCCGAACACTAACTTTTCAGCACTGCTGGAAAAGAGGAGCACCAAGCAGAAGGGATGAATGTGGGAGGGAGGGAGGGAGGGAGGGAGGGAAGGAAGGCGAGGGGGTGGAAAAATGAGTCTGCTTTACTGAATAATGAGGAGAATGAAAAAGAATGGGAAAAGAGAGAAAAAACTGGTTTAAATATTTAATCTCAGTTGCATTTGCTTTTGAAGAGGAGACAAAAGGCTTGGAACATCTTTTGTCTTGAACTAATTCTGACCAGAGATGAACGGCATGTGATTGTCACTTCTGTCATTTGCCTTAAGGTGGAGAGAAACAGATTGGTCCTGCTGCATCAGCCCAGCACATCAGTCTCTGTCTCCAGCCGCAGCCGGTGCCTGAAGCTGCAGAAGGTATTAAATTACTCATGACAGTGAAACTTGGCTCCATGAGCTCACATTGCCCTGCATCCTGGTGCCAGTGTGGGCAGCATGTGTGCTGCCCGGGAGCTGCACCCTTCTTTGGAGAAGGAAACTCCTTGGAGAGGTTTGAGGTGCAGTTGTGCCTCCCGGTACAGCAAGTCACTTCACTTAGGTCTTCACCGTTTGAAACCAGGCGGTTAGTACAACACACACTGGCTGCAATCTCCTCTTGTCTCTCCCCATTCCTCTGTACATCTTTCCACCCAGCCTCTTTCTGCCACACTCTTTGGCTTCCCTTGACTCGCCCTCTGTAGTCCTCCACTCTGCTCACCTGCGGTCTAGGCAGGGCCAAAAGCCACACAGCTGCCTTGTCTACCAGTCACAGCTGCACAATTTGCAGCACCTTCCACAGCTGAGGCAGCCCCACGGAGGAGCTGGCAGGGCCTGCTTGCCGGCATCAGAGACAACAGCTGCGTGTGCTAATGGCCATTGCATCGACAAACCACAGAATCACAGAATGATTTCTCTTAGAAGGGACCTTAAAGATCATTTAGTTCCAACCCCCCTGCCATGGGCAGGGACACCTTCCACTAGACCACGTTGCTCAAAGCTCCAGCCAACCTAGCCTTGAACATTTCCAAGGATGGGGCATCCACAACTTCTTTGGAAAACCTGCTCCAGTGCCTCACTACTCTCATAGTATTTTTTTCCTTAAATCTAATACAATTTTCTCCTTTTTCAGTTTGAAATCATTACCAGTTGTCCTATCCCCTCTCCTTTTTTGTAGGCTCTACTTAGGTACTGGAAGTTGCTGTTAGGAATCCCTTCTCTTCTCCAGGAAAGGAGACAGTCTCTCAGACTGTCTTCATAGGAGAGGTGCTCCGTCCCTCTCATCATCTTTGTGGCCCTCTAGGCCCACTCCAACAGGTCCATGTCCCTCGTATGTTGAGGGCCCCAGAGCCGGATGCAGCACTCCAGGTGGGGTCTCATGAGAGTCGAGTAGAGGGGCAGAATCCTCTCCCTTGAGCTACTGACCACACTTCTTTTGATGCAGCCCAGGACACAGAACTGTGAGTGCACACTGCTGGGTCATGTCGAGCTTCTCATCCACCAACACCTCCAATTCCTTCTCCCCAGGGCTGCTCTCAATTCATTCCCTGCCCTGCCTGTATTTCTTCTTGGGACCACCCCATGTGCAAGACCTTGGACTTGGCCTTATTGAACTTCATGAGGTTCATACGGGCTCACCTCTCAAGTCTGTCAAGGTCCCTCTGGATGGCATCCCTTCCCTCCAGCCTGTCACTCAGCAAGGCAGGCACAGCCCTTCTCAGCAGTGGTGGTTCTCTGTAGCCACTGCCTGTCATCCTCTGAGACAGCCTTAGCTGGATAAAAGCCTCATTTAGGCTTTCTTTATAGAATGGGGAGTGGGAGGGAGAAATGCCTCTAGAGACTAACACGTCGCAAGCCTGGCTTTTAAATTGATAAATATCTGTAAGCTCTAAGAAAGCCTGATGGTCTCTGACTAACTAGAGGAAACTGCTGAGACTGGAAACTTCTCTTGCTTTGGCAGAGACTTTATCTCTCTGATTCACTTATTCTTTTTATAACCCTCAAAGCAATGAGGTGCTGCCATGCCTACTCCTTAGATGAGGGCAGATGTAACGTGACTTCTCCACCAGAGCCCTTCCTGGGATGTCTTTGAGAAAGTAGGGATTTTTTTGAGCTCTGGTCTCCTGAGCCCTGAGGGAAAACAGGAAAGCTCAGCTTTTCGTCAACCCCTTAACTGGTAGCACACCAGAAGAAATGAAACAAAAAACACCAACCCAAAAAGCTACAGCAATGTCTTTCAAGCCTCTGAAGCCTTACAGTTAGCAATTATCTTCCTTTAGTTATTACTTCAAAAGTAACTTATTATTTTACTAGCTGTTCGATAAGAGATCAAATGAAGCTAAGGTGCCTAGTTAAGTATGTTCTTATTTTATTTTGTTATCATTTGAGAAATTTAATTGGTTACTCGAAAGACTGGAGAGAATAGCTGAGTAGGAGTTTGGGCTGGGTGAAGCCAGCTAGACAAGAGTTTTGCATTTGGTTTACAAAAGAGCTTGAGTAGGCTGAAATTCCAGGCTGATGAGATGGTCTCCACTATGACTACACTTCGTTCTTGGTGTACATTCACATGTGAGCCACAGGGATAAAAGAGGAGTTTATTTTCTGTAGCACCACAGGATTTCACTTGGCTGGGTTTTGTGGCCATTCCTCCTCCTGTGGCAACGATAGCAGGATGCTGGTCACTCTCTTTGGATCCAAGCTACACAAGAGCTGACAAGACAGCAGAAATGGTCCAGGTTTGAGCTGAACTGATGACTTAGAAATGGGAAACATCGTATCTTATGTCAAAAATTTGTCTGAGCCATAAAAGTACTCCCCCACCTTTTGCCAAAAGGCTCAGAGGCTGACAAAGGAGACCTGGCATTGTGGTCCAAAAAGAGTTCAGTTCTGGTCGTGACCCAATACCAGTTCAGTACTGCTGCAATGTTTCAGTGGTTCTCTGCCACGTCCTGCCCTTTCTTCCCAAATCTAAAGCTGTTTGCAGGATCTGCTGCTTCCCAAGTTTGAGCAATGTTGTTTTGCCTTTGTGTTAGCCTGTGAGTCCCCAGATGCACATCCTGCTAGGGATGACCGTGACCCTGACTTCAGTGGGAGCTGCTTCCTCTCACAGACGGTTCCAGCTGGACTCATCCCACAGCCTGCGTTGTATCCTTTGAGGTCTGTGGGCACAGAGACACTCACAGGTGTGTCAGGCTGTGCCTGCAGCAGCCGTGGAACCCTCCTCAGTGGCTGCCGTGGATGGCTACTGTGCAGTACCAGGAGCGTGGGTAAAAGGGGGGAAGCTTTATTCCAAGGGTGGCAACAGAAACATCCCTGTGCTCTGAGGAAAAGGAGGGGAGAAAGCGAAGCGCCTTAGGAATTCCTCAAAAGCTGCAGGAATTGGTGAGGGGAGGAGGTTTTGAGACGATATGTACGTGGTAGTTGAAAGAATCTTCGTGTTCAACAAAGAGTAAATTTCTCAGAGGGGGAAAAAAAAAAAGAGGGAGAACTGTGGGAGACCTGAAACTGTGTTCGCACTTGGAAGGCTGTGCCTCCCTTCCGTTTTCTTATTGTCAAAAGATCTTGAAAATCTCAGTATTTCTCTTCCTTTCTCGGTGTTTTTCTTCCTTTCCTGCCCCACCCCCAGTTAGGAGTTTTAAGTGGGAAATGCTGAAGTATTTCATTTCAAATCTTTCAAAAGCAAGCTTCTTGACATCTTTTAAAATAAACTCATAGATCTAAACTATTACTTCAGCTCAAAAAGGAGAAAAAATTCGAGTCAATCAGCAATGAAATAAACTGCAAACACAATGTTTCACTTGGGGTTGAACAAATTCCTTGAATTCACTCTATTTTTAGTTTGTCTTTCTCTTTTTCCTGAGCTTCAGTTCCACACACTTTCAGTTTGTTTGACCTTTTTTAACGTTTCTATTACTCATCCCTAGTTTAGTTTTTCATTTATTTAAATACTAATGAAAGAACAACAGTTACACATTATTCTCATTTCTTAATCAAACCGACCAGCCATTCTAATGTAAATGTCTTGAGGTTGAGCAAACAGGGGAAAGCATTCCATACAGCAAAAGATTTACAGAAATTATGGACAGAAAGCCCCTACTTGGGGAATGAGTCAGTCTGCTGCTGTCTAGCAGAAAAAAAATCAGCACGGAAGTATAGAGCTTTTAGAAACAGCTTATGAATTTACAGCTTGCAAAGTAAATGAATTCTCTGTGTCTCTCGTACACATACGCTAACTCGTTCCCCACACATGCATACATACAGGTCTCTGGTGGAAAGATGGGGAATGTGCAGTCTGCAATGCACATGAACTTTCTGTTTAGAGGAGAAGAGAAAAGATTTTTCCAATAGGCACAAAATCCCACCCCCTCAGCACCCCTCCTTCCCCTGTGTCTGACACTGACTTCAAGGGAGGAGTTGAGCCAATTATCTGTGAGTCCTACAGGAGGAAAATCTGCAATTTGCCAGTAGTTGTGAGAGAGAGAGGGAGAAAGGCAGGGAGGGAAGGAAAAAGACTTAACTGGCAACTGTGAAGAAAAGCCCCTTCTGTCCTAGAGAGAGAATATTTTAAAGCAAATCTCAGACGAGAAGAAAAGAAGCTCGTGGGGAGGGATGTGCCAGGCAAGATCTGGGGAAGCATAAGGTCACTGTAGACAACTTCCATGCCCACCTTGATCTTTCTGCAGAGGATCTGAGGCGGCACAGAGGCAAGGTGGGCCAGCTGGATGCACCCACTACCCTGCACGAGTAGGTGCTGCTCCTGAAATTCTTTCCCTGCAGCAGAGCCTACGAAGTACAACTTGCAAGAAAAGGCAGTGGGAGCGGGAGAGACTCTGCCTCTCCTCTTCTCGAACTGAGCCTGTGAGGAAAAGAGCTCATCCGCCCAAAGGGGAAAACTGTCACCGGTTCTGAGACTCTTCTTTAGCTTATGTCTGTTGCCTGATCCAGTACTTACATCCATGGGGAAACGCCCTCTGGAGCCCTGCGGTCCTTCCCAATCCTGCTAAGTTCTTGGGAAATACTGGAGAAGAACTGAGCCCAGAACAAGCAACGTGGGATCCACAGAACAACAGCAGCCACCTCTGATTAAAATCGTCAGCTTCATCAGACTGCATCGAGACCCAGGACTGCTCCTCCAAGGAACAACAGGTAAGAAATCAGCATGGAGCTTGGGGTGACAGTAGGAAACAAGCATCCCACAGGAGTGATTTCGGTGTGCATGGAAATTACAGGGACACCAGTAGTGATTAAGAAGTGACAGGTCTGTTATGCATGATGCAGTCTGTGTCTGCCTATGTCCTTTTTAGCTGGGTGCAGTGATTAACACCGGCGTGGCAAACAGAGACACAACCAGTAGCTGAAGACAGAGGAGTGCAAGGGAGGTAGTTCAGAAGTCTTTCATGAATGGGGAGTGGTAGGGGGAGCATACACCCTGATGGGAGGATGGAAAACTAAGGTGCAATAGCTCTGGGCAGGTTGAATAAAGAATATCTTCCTTAGATATCTCCCTATGGGTGCTCAGGATCAAATCTGTCAGTACCTCACCGGAATTCAGACAAGCGCTCTCCAGAGCATACAAAAGCAGGTTCATTGTCATTCACTCCAATGCCTGCCTATAAAAAGAGCAGTGGTGGTTAGCAGGTAGAGGATAACACAGGGAGTCAGGAGAAATGAGGTTTAATGTTGATTTTGGACTGTGGTTTCAGCTCTTTCTTGGCATATTAGCCTTTCCCTTTATTTAGTGGAGATAATATTAATTGCCTGTATTTCTATGACATTTTGAAACCCCTGCACCGTACCAATATAAAATACTAATACAAAGTTCCTAGCATCAAGCCAGAAGGTACCACTGGGAATTAATCTATGCTTAAGCATTTAATAAACTGGAAGGAAAAGATGTAGATTAAAGCCAGCTGGAGGTTGTTTGTCTCCTCATTCCCTTCTGATTGATTTTGCTTTACTTAGTACATGAACATGTGGTCTCTCTCTGTTTCCTTTCTTCTGTCTTTAATCTTTTTCACTGTATGAGCCTCTGTGCTTCCCCCTGCCACTCCTGGATGTCAAGGCTGAAGTTCCATTCCTTTTTTGAGGAGGAAAGAAGGCAGACTGTGTTGAACTAGAGAAAAACTGGTCTGAGGAGATAAGAAGAGAAAACACAAATATAAGCTCCCAGTTCAATGGCACACCCTGAGTCAGATTTGCAGCAGAGGTGATGAGTTGCAACTCCATGAATCAAAGTGCTGAAAAGCATATTTTGAGTGACATGAAATGCAGTTAAGAAAGCACAGGACACCTCTTGACTGAATGCCTTGACAGGTGGAACAAGGACAGTGTAAAGCGATCGGGTCCCTCAGCACACATGTTCTGTATAGGACATAAAAGGCATTTGCTCAAAATGCGTAACTGTGCTCACTCCCAGACGTTTTTGCACCGAGTTGTAGGAAGCTGCTCTCTAGCAGGTGTAAGCCACACAGTCCACTTGCCCTCATGCAGCTACACTGGTCCATCACAGTCTGAAGCGCTGCCTCACCTCTAGATACTGGTCCCGGGCAGTAAAGTGGTTTGTAGTTTTTACAACTGATCTATTTCCCTGCTCTTCTCTGCCAGATAAATAAGCCTGAGAGGGTGAAAGGAAGCATTTTTTTTTGTCTGCCCATGGATGCAAAATAGTATTGGACTGGCTGTGTAGGATAGTGTACATGGCAGAGTTTCAGAGGCTGAATATGGTATTTCTGCACTATTGGAGATAGGTCCTGGGGTAAATGAAACACAGAGCCCAGTTCAAACACCAGCCGTGCTCCTTGCTGTCACTCCTGCCACAGTAATCCCAACAGCACCATAATTCTGCATGTGTGTGTCCATCCAAAGTTGTGTTCTGACATTAGTCTGGCTCTAATATTCGGCTGTCCTGCCCTTGGAATGTAATTCAGAGTGCGAGCTACTCTGAGGAGAGCATTGCATTTTCTTTCGTGCTTTAGGTAGGGCTGAATATGCCATTGTCGTGCTGCAAATTATAGCAATAATAATAAATAGCTGTGTTTTGCTGTTTCCTTGGGCTGTAGCACAGAGCTTGTAATGATGCTGGGTCAGAATTCCAGAGACTTCTTTATTTAGCAGTGACTGTATCTTCACTGCTGCTTTGGTGCTTAGCACATGTTAAACAAAGTAAAATATTTTAAGCTCTTCACTGAGATAATTGTCAGCTACATAAAAGCTTGGGAGATAAAATTCACTCAGGGGAAAGATAGGAATCCAGATCTGGACCCAGAAATGATCTTTCAGTGTACATAAAGTACTTGCATCGTAATATTAAATAAACAACACCTAAGTTAAATAAATAGCACAGTTGAACTTGATTATTCTTTAATAAGAACTTAGTAACCAAAATAAACTCTGTCCAAAATGTACCTCCTTTGCTGCAACAGTCAGCTTTCCCCACACAGGGGCTGTATTTTTCTTTCAGCACACAATTCATTTGAACTGGTACACAAAAAATGTCCGAGCAGCACTTTTTCTTTCCTTCCAAAGTTTCCTGCATCTGAGCGCTATGTCAAAATGCGGTCTCCAGGGTCTCTAGACGCATTTTAAATGTCAGGGGTTGGAAATCTTGTCTAATAGCTGTTTAAGATGGCTGTCCTTCATCTCTTCTCCTGCTTGTAGTTAGCACCCGTGCTTAGCAAAGCCAGTGGCACCCACAACATCTGTATGTATAGAGACCGGAGCTCCTAAAAAATATACGTTTCTGCAGTTCGACCCATTGAGAGCCATCCTGCTGCAACAATGGTAGTTTGCTTATAGGGAGTTCCCACACTACCAGTCCCAGCAGCAAAATTAAAATCTGCTTTCGAAAAGGTCACTGGAGGCACAGATCTTTGAATTTATCCCCAGCCAGTGCTATTTTGTGGTTCACGCTCCCTGCATCAGCAATGAATATTGCATGGGACCAGCTATTTAAAGTTGCTGAGATGTCTAGCTTGCACTGATGTTAAGCATGATCCTTGTTGCTGTCTGACTTTTGGCTGATCTCAGGAAATGAGTATTATCCGCAGCTCCTATTTAGGCAACCAAACGAAGGGATCTAGGTTCTAATGGCAGCTGCAGTGGCTGTAATATATTGGGGAATCTGACCTCTGTGTTTATGTATCTGAATGAGAACCAAGTTCTACTGAAAAATCTGGTAATGTGTAAGTGGCGCAGATGGTGGGAAGGAACCTGGTGTCTCGGTTGAAGCGCAGCTGATAAATTCAGCCCTTAATGTTTAAATGTAACAGCAAATTACAATTCAAAAGCATGTTATTTTCAGTGTAAATGCCTTTGTTTTTATATTACTTTAAAAGAAAAGAAAGAAAACAACAACAACAACAATAAAACCAAACCAAACAAAAAAAAACCACTCCCTGGAAATGAGACTGAAAAAGTTTAAGCATTCCAGTGAAAAGATTTCTGTACAGACCATTGGTCACTCTGCTCTGCTATGCAGGACTATGCTCCGGAGTGCTCTTTGGCAAGCTTGTGGTGAGGAGCTGCCTTATTTTACCCTCCACTTGGTTTCTGATCTTTCCTCCAACTCTGCTATCTCCTCTTTCAGGACCAAGCAATGATGAAGACTATGTCTGGTGGAAACTGCAACCTGAATGTGCCCGCCAAGAACTCGTACCGCATGGTAGTGCTGGGAGCCTCCAGGGTGGGGAAAAGCTCCATCGTCTCACGCTTCCTCAACGGCCGCTTTGAGGACCAGTACACTCCCACCATCGAGGATTTTCATCGCAAGGTCTACAACATACGGGGAGACATGTATCAGCTGGACATCCTGGACACCTCTGGGAATCACCCTTTCCCTGCCATGAGGAGGCTTTCCATCCTAACAGGTGAGAAAGTCAGGGGGGAGAGCATAAGGATAGACATTAGCTTGAGAAGTGTAGCCTGGAGATGACTGTGTTTTGGGAGATAGCTAAACAGACTGCTCGATTCGCTGCAAGAAGCATTTCTATAGAGAGATACTTCCTGGCTGGCATGTTCCCAGCACTACAAGGAAGGCATTAACCACAGTGGAGAAGTCCAGTGAATGAAGGTCTGAATCGAGATTTTTCCCTTATCCATCTACCTTCCCGTCCTGCTTTGTATTTTTATTGATGTCACAAATAAACGGCTGAATGAAATTCTGTGGGTATAAAGAGCTGCAAAGGGCAAATTAAGCATGTTGTTATAAGACACATACAGTGAAAAGCAAATATAAAATGCACAGAAAGGGAATTCCAACCAAGAAAGTCCCAGGGATTTTTTTTATTCCTAAAATTTCCAGCCTGATTTCCTTGATTTAATATTCCAGTAGAAGGATAGCTCTACTTTTACCCTTTCTCCTTAGTCTGCAGCTAATCAAATGTGTTTAAAGGGGAAAAAAAAGGAAAATGGTGGGATCATTTTGCATCTTCTCAGTGTCAAGCCCCAGTTCCTGTTGTGAACTAAAATATATTCTTTAATTATAGAAGTGACAGTAGATATATATTCAGCCACAGCTCACAACAAACCTTCTTTCTGGATTTGCTATTCACCTTTCTAACTGGCCAGTGAAACATGACATTCACATCTGACAAGGCTACAGACCAGTGAGAGCCTAGAACCGGTTTCTGGGGTGCAAATGTGAGAGCTGTAGTTCCTGAAAGCTCTCTTAGCGTTCCTGAAAGTTCTCTTCCACACAAATGTCATTCAACAGGCAATGATTTGCCTTATTTCCTACTTGCAAAAGGAATTGTAAGTCGGGAAATGTCAAAAGGAAATGCCAGGGGATCTGTGTCATTTATGTATTAGGTTTTTTTCATGGTCTGCTTCTCTTGAGCAAATGCAATGACGGCAGAGCGCACTGAGAAACCTCTCATTCCCGACTTGGGTGTTCAGGACTGATTAGCTGTAAACCTTCAGCTCAGGTGTTGCTTCGTGTATTGTGTAAGCAAAGGGCTAAGGCTGAGTGGCCACCAGCTCTCCACTCTTTCTGGTGTCAGAACAGGATGTGTTTTACACGGAGATACAAAGGAAAGGAAGTAAAAAGAAGAGCGATGCAGCAGAGCTGAGACAGAAACATGTTTTTGAAAGAGATAAAAACAGGCAATAACTTGCAAGCCCAGTGCAAACTAGGAATGCAATTGCATACGACTGAAGCGACATCACAGCCAAAAGCCTTTTCCATAGCATTATAGAAAGGTGTGGGAAGTTGAATCAGAACTAAAGTACAGCTGAGTGAATAGGTGCCAAAGGACCAAACAAAAAATATGGGGAGGAGATGGAAATAAAAGAATTGCTTTTTAAAAATTTGCTCCTCTGAAACAGGCTGTGACCAACAAGCCTTTACAGTATCTTTTTTTTTAATTGCAGGGGACGTTTTCATCCTGGTGTTCAGCCTGGACAACAGAGAATCCTTTGATGAGGTCAAGCGACTCCAGAAACAGATCCTTGAGGTCAAATCCTGCCTGAAGAACAAGACTAAGGAATCAGCCGACCTCCCCATGGTGATCTGTGGCAACAAAAATGACCACAGCGAAATCTTCCGCAAGGTACGCACCGACGAAGGTGAGAATCTTGTCTCCAGCGATGAAAACTGTGCTTACTTCGAAGTGTCAGCCAAGAAGAACACCAACGTGGACGAGATGTTTTACGTCCTCTTCAGCATGGCCAAGCTACCTCATGAGATGAGCCCTTCCCTCCACAGGAAAATCTCCATCCAGTATGGGGACACTTTCCAACAGAAATCCTTCCGGATGCGCCGATTCAAGGACATGGACGCCTATGGCATGATCTCTCCCTTTGCTCGCCGGCCAAGTGTCAACAGCGACCTGAAGTACATCAAATCGAAAGTCCTCAGGGAAGGTCAGTCCAGGGAGAGAGAGAAATGCACGATCCAGTGAAGGAGGCTTGCACTTCTGTCCGAAGACAACATCCACATGCAGTGCCTTAAAGAAAGAATGGTCTGTGGAAGCAAAGAACAGGCTCACGGGGTTTATTGAGAAAACCCAAGGCGGAGAAAGGATAACTTCCTGTGGATTCTGCTGAGTCACAAATGTAAATAACATCATCCTTGAAGATGACTGGGAAAAACCATACACCTGAGATACGAGTGCATTTTTTTGTCTTTGTAATGTAGTTCCTCTTCATTCCCCTTTTTCTTTCAAAAACACAGTCCTGAGAAGTAAAGACATTTCAACCTTATCGTTACAAAGAAAAGAGATCAAAAATGCACAGAAGGCGTTAACAGTCACCCAGCATGCAGCTCTTGCTAAGAGAAAGGAGGTTATGTGTGTGTATCTCTGTGTGCCCATGTGCACGTGTGCATGCATGTGTGGAGCTCTCCTCTTAATAAGTGGGACTTGCATTTCAAAGGGCAGCAGTCTTAACTGAGGATTCCCAGATTGGGATTGTACTCTATATGTGGATGCATGACTTTCACTCATTTCTGAGGGCACCTGCATTAAGAACTTGATTTTATGTTTGTTGGGACAGTTACCATTTGACATTGACATGAATGTTGGTTTGTATTATAGATTTTATTTGGGATTTGTTGGGGTTTTTTTATTGTCCGGGGGTGGGTTTTTAGCAAAATCAGATGGCAAGTGCATTTGATATTAAACAGTGTCTGCTTTCTACCGGTGAAAGGTGGTTTTCATCTGTAACACTTTCTAATATGTACATTGATTGAAAGTGAAATTATTCTGCAAAAAGCCAATGCATTTGACTGCTTTGCAAGCCTGGTGTGATGCTGTTTCTCAAAGCAGCCACACCAATTCCGAGTACCATAATACAAATGCCACCCTCTGCCTTGCTGGACACTGGACTAATGATTCCTTCCTCTGCCTGTATCAGCTGAGAGTGACCAGACTCATACGTAGACACAGACCATTTCAGAGGCAGGACTGGATTTTTCCTCAAAATAGAGAACTGAATGGTCATAGGGCCAGCTCCTTCCTATTTCTTCTGCTAACATGCCTCTAGTCATTTTGTTCATGGTTTCCCTCATTGTCCAGTGAAGGTTGCCTTGATGGAAACGTTTGCACTGCAGAAGTCCTTCAGAACAAAAGCTTTGTCCTGGCTGTTCAAACAGGGTTGAACTGACTGGTCAGATATCTCTGGGGCTGTCCATTCACTTCTTTCCTTTCTCAGCCCAGTACAGGCTTCCTTATCTTCCGCTCTCTCCCTGTTCTACTTCTGGCTCTGTTGTTTGATGAGCTCCCGTATGCCCTCAAAGTCCAATATATTCTCTCAGATGTGAGCTTGCCACTCTTGCTGACTGGAATGAGATGTGTGCACACTTATCTGTGGGCAAAGCATGGCCCCAAGACAGTACACAGCAGTAGAATACATATGTTATATATACCTCAGAAGCATCTTCAGATATATTGTCCCTCCCTCGCCCTCGAATTCTTTGTTTGGCTACGTCTGCCCTGCTGTGTCCTGGGCAGAGCTGTGAGCTGGTTTGTGCTATAATTTGACAGGAAACCAAGAATGATGATTGTCTGTAAAAATTAGCCTCTGGGATTCAAAATCCCATATTCATTTATCAGTTCCACCCTTCATTGGTACTGTATTGGTAAAATACACTGTTCTTTTATTCCTGTTGCCAGGGCAGCACCTTTCTGACCATGTCTCCCTCCCTATCTATAAATATGTACATGGTTTATGATTAAACCTGATTTATTTATTAGCTGTGTCCTGGTTGGTTTGTTTGTTTGCTTGTTTTACTTTCTTCAAGAATAATGAGGAAGGTCCTGAATTTATGTTGTGCAGGTGCACCTAGGTAAGTCAGTTCTGAGTTGAGACTCCTGCTGAGATCTCCAGTAAGTTCTGGAAGAGCCTTTTATGTCCTCCAGACACCAGGGGCTACACATTTGCCTGTTTGGAACAGAACTGTGTCTATATCCACATCCATCCATCCATCCATCCATCTATCTATCTATCTATCTATCTATCTATCTATCTATCACCTTTTTGTCCATTAACTTATATACACAGACATCTGCAGAGGCAGACAGTTACTCTTCCCCATGCTGCCTCCAACATGAGAGAACAGCAACTCTGTCCTTCGTGCACAGAGCTGACGTGTTGACCCCTGGTGCAATTTAACGTGGTCTCTGCAGAGACATCAGTGTTTATCTCAGCAATCTCTCCAGGTTACCATCTGCACCTCCCACTTCTGTGAGTCCTGGTCCCTCTGAGCACATCCTCACCACAGACTCCCCACCCAAGTGTATGACTATGAATGTACTAGTGATCAGGCTCTGGGACTCGTGTGCCTCAAGGACACGGAGGGGGTTTGGAGTTGGAGTGAGAAAGGCATGAGTAATGGATATTGGTTGGGTTAAGGGACTCTGGGAAGCTAAATGAGAACTCCTTGTACTATGAACCATGCCCTGCCTTACTGACCCTACATCCACTCTCCCTGGCCTGTGGGATAAAGCTGAATTTTTAAAGAGCCTTCAAAATCAAGTCTCTGCCTTTGTCTTATAACATTGACCTTACCATTATTTTCCCTACTTCTCCGCATCTCCGCAAACACAGTCTTTCCATCTCCACAAAGACACCAGATTTCCACACCCTTCCATGTTCTCCCATTCCCGCCTCTTCTACCAAGGACACAAAGCCACCCAGCACGGAAAAACAACATTGCAGTGACAACAAAGGCACAATTGCAGGGGAGGCTGAAGACCAAGGACCAGGCGCTCACAGAGTTATGCTGGATCCCATGAGAAGGCCAGTGAGCCCCAGCTGCACAGTCCAGCTTGGCCAGCCAATGCCCAAGGTGAGAAGCATCTGAGAAACTGGCTGGGAACGAAGGTGAAGCAACATAACAGTCACCCACAAAAACAAATGGCAATAAGGAGATAATCCTATTAAAGTAATCCTGGTCTTCTCACTGCATTTTGTTACTGATGGTAATTGCTTTTGAAGTTAGATTTTCATGCTCCTGAGGACATTTTTTCCCCTTTTATTGTATCATTACAGTCATTCTATTAATATCTATATATTGCTTGGGCTCTAAATGTGCTTACAGCCCCTGAACCAGACAGTATGTGTATCAGTTGTTTATTCACAGTTAGCAGCCATTATGTTCTGTGGAAAGGGCTGGGAAACAGAGAGCAAGGCTACCTTCCTGCACAGGGAACGCAAGGCAAGGCAGGAAGAGGAAGGGGGAATTGCTTCTTCCCTGCTAACCACCGAATGCATCTGGCTGTAGAACAGAACAGGGAAGAGCTTTATGAGAAACTCTTATTATGTGTGTTCAGAAACTGTGAGACCCTGAAAGGAGCAAAGAACAGACCTGCAGCCAGGTCTCAGAGGCACTGGAAAGAGAAAAAAGAGATACAGCCTCTTTTC